>OY284479.1:13996443-14397780 GCA_958336345.1 Dorcus parallelipipedus
AGATAGCCAGGCCAAGACACTTTCAACTTATAAAGCAGTGGCACCTAAATTATATGGTGCACCTAAAATTCACAAACCTAATTGGCCACTCAGACCAATAGTATCATCAATCAATTCTCCCACGGAAAAACTACCACAGTTTGTTGCCAAAATTCTTACTGAATCTATTTTGATTGAAAATGAATACTACGTAAAAGACTCTTTTCAATTTGCTAACTTTATCAATGAATTTATAATACCACATAATTATGTCATAATAAGCTTAGATGTTGTATCTTTATTTAGTAACATTTCATTGCCACTAGTTATAACAAGTATTGACAGAAAATGGGATCTGATTGCACCCAACTGTAATTGCTCAAAAGAATTTTTCATCCAAATAATACAATTTCTCTTTGATTCCAGTTATTTTAGTTTCAATTCAAAGTTTTATAAACAAACCTTAGGTTGTCCCATGGGCTCTAAACTTAGCCCCATTCTAGCCCTTCTAACTATGGATTTGCTATTAGAAGACTGCATCCCTAAATTATCTTTCTCCGTACCTTTCCTGAAAAAATACGTTGATGATATCATCTGTGCTATTCCATCAGGGAAATCCCAAGAAATACTAACCATTTTTAACAGCTATGATAAGTACATAAAATTCACCATACAAGAAGAAAACCCAGAAGACCAAAGTGTACCCTTCTTAGACACCAAAGTCATAAGAACAAATAATGATAACAAAATTATCACTGACTGGTACCGAAAACCTACGGCATCTGGAAGATTTATCAATTTTCACTCCAACCATCCCATAAAAATGAAGGTGAATTTAGTCCTAGCCTTGAAAAACAGGTTAAAAAAAATTTCACATCCCTCTCTGTATGAAAAAAACTTACAAATCCTATACAGTCTTATGATAGAAAACTCATACCCAGTAGCACTTATCAAAAAATTAATTTTCACCACCCCTGACCAGTCTAATACACAAACACTCAACAACCTTCAACACAATCCAACAGAAATTAAAATTTACAGATCTTTACTGATGACAATTCATACACACCAATCAACCGTGATCCTACCACATCAATACAAAGAAAAAATAATGAAATAATTAAAAAAATGAAACAGGAAGAAATGATTGAAGATAGCCAGGCCAAGACACTTTCAACTTATAAAGCAGTGGCACCTAAATTATATGGTGCACCTAAAATTCACAAACCTAATTGGCCACTCAGACCAATAGTATCATCAATCAATTCTCCCACGGAAAAACTACCACAGTTTGTTGCCAAAATTCTTACTGAATCTATTTTGATTGAAAATGAATACTACGTAAAAGACTCTTTTCAATTTGCTAACTTTATCAATGAATTTATAATACCACATAATTATGTCATAATAAGCTTAGATGTTGTATCTTTATTTAGTAACATTTCATTGCCACTAGTTATAACAAGTATTGACAGAAAATGGGATCTGATTGCACCCAACTGTAATTGCTCAAAAGAATTTTTCATCCAAATAATACAATTTCTCTTTGATTCCAGTTATTTTAGTTTCAATTCAAAGTTTTATAAACAAACCTTAGGTTGTCCCATGGGCTCTAAACTTAGCCCCATTCTAGCCCTTCTAACTATGGATTTGCTATTAGAAGACTGCATCCCTAAATTATCTTTCTCCGTACCTTTCCTGAAAAAATACGTTGATGATATCATCTGTGCTATTCCATCAGGGAAATCCCAAGAAATACTAACCATTTTTAACAGCTATGATAAGTACATAAAATTCACCATACAAGAAGAAAACCCAGAAGACCAAAGTGTACCCTTCTTAGACACCAAAGTCATAAGAACAAATAATGATAACAAAATTATCACTGACTGGTACCGAAAACCTACGGCATCTGGAAGATTTATCAATTTTCACTCCAACCATCCCATAAAAATGAAGGTGAATTTAGTCCTAGCCTTAAAAAACAGGTTAAAAAAAATTTCACATCCCTTTCTGTATGAAAAAAACTTACAAATCCTATACAGTCTTATGATAGAAAACTCATACCCAGTAGCACTTATCAAAAAATTAATTTTCACCACCCCTGACCAGTCTAATACACAAACACTCAACAACCTTCAACACAATCCAACAGAAATTAAAATTTACAGATCTTTACCCTTCATACAACAAATAACTTACAAAATTTCTAAAATTATTAAAGCTAACAATAGTAATGTCATTATAGCCTCAAGTAACCCATTTCGAATTAACAATATTATGACAAATTGTAAAGACAAATTAGAACTATTAGACAATAGTGACGTCATTTATAGAATACCCTGCAGCAGTTGTGACGAAGTGTATATAGGTCAGACTTCACAAAAATTAAAATCTAGAATCACCCAACATAAAAGTGACACCAAAATTAAAAGCAAAAATAATTCCTGTGCATTAGCAGCACACTCTTCCAGCAAAAAACATACCATCAATTATGAAGAAGTCAAAATTTTAACCAGAGAAAATAACCAACATAATCGTATTTTTTTAGAAATGTTGTACATACAACAAGAACCTAAGGCCATGAATGCAAAATCTGACATTAAACATTTAAGCAACATGTACTCCTACTTACTTCATTTACAAAACAAATTTCGAACAAATAACCTATCAGAATCCAGTTTAAATTAACCGCGCTTTCATTCTTGTTCTTCTTGAAAATTAAAATAGAGAATTTAACTCCATTATGTTTACTTATAGTAAGGCTTCCGCCATTTTGTACGCCATATTGACTTAACGATATCAAACGTTTTAATTGTGCAATCATGTGTTTAGTCCTTTTACAATTTTAATTTAAACTAACGGAGAAATCTTCTAAGTGTTATATTTACCTGATAAACTGTGTATTCACGACAGCAGAAGACTTAAACAATGTGTTAATTTCAACTTACCTAACGTAACCTCATTATTTTGTAAGTATTTTTCTTAAAGTAAATAGTAAGAGTTTGCATTGTATGAATCTTGTTGAAGGAGAAAAACAGCTCCGAAATATCGATATAAATAAAAGAGTGAACTAAGAGGAACACGTTGTTCATTTAATTGACCGAAACCCCGTCATCAAAATTTATTTTGTTCGTCAACTAGTCGGTCGTTACTACCAAATTTATATATACAGGGTGAGTTTTTTTCGATGTTTAGCATTGGGATCTCGGAAACTAGCAGAGCTAGAGAGACGGTTAAATGGGGAAAGATTTGTAGTTTTAGGAGCCCAGTTTAATGCAGCTTTTGTTTTTTTCTTAAAGTTCATGGCTGGCTAGATATTTTGAAAAAACTGATTTTTTATAAATTCGTTAAATGCATATAGCTCGGTTATTCTTGATTTTAGAGAAAAGTTGCAAGACAAAAGTTGTACAGGATTATGTTCTTAATTAAACAGTCGAACTAAATTTTCCATATAAGCTCTTATTTTTCAGTTATGACATAAACATCAGTTTTTTTAAATGGAAACCATAGTAGGCCATGAGTGAAAAACAAACGCCTTTTTTTACCTTTTCAACGATGTAAGATTCGATATGGTTATTTAAAAAAACGACGGAGATACGGCAGCTTTTCTCTTTCAAAATTGTTAATATGGTTGGCCATGGAAACAAAAGTTTATTGACAAATGCAAGTTATAAATGGTGAGCAAATAAAAATCAGATTAGAGTAGGCGCTGCAAAAAAGTGTATGTCTGTGATTAAATAAAAGATCAAAACATTTGACAGTCCGTGAATGTATTACATTAATTAATTCAGTTAATCACAAACATTGCACAGCCCACTCTAATCTGATTTTTATTTGCTCACTTATATTACTTTGACGTTTTGTTCGCCGTTTCTTTTTACATACGTTTCAGAATCAAAACTCTAATACCAACAATGGTTCAATATTTCAATAGCCTCCTAGGAGAACCTTCAACCTTTTAACAAATCTAAACTATCGAGAACAAAAATAAACTAAAAATGTTTCTAAAGATGTTCGAAAAGACCACCATTATTTGCAATACATAAATTACACCTCTTTAAAATCGAATTTACTGCTTTCCTAGTAGAACGTCCGTCATTAGGGGCTATTCTGTAACTTATTAACAGGCTGTTAAAATTTAAGGGTACGTTAAAATTCAAAATAGAGTCTTGTGATTCGCTGTTACTACGATAACTGTACTTTTTATTTAATCACAGATATACATTTTCTTTGCACCGCCTACTCTAATCTAATTTTTATTTGCTCATCGTTTATAATTTGCATTTGTCAATAAACTTTTGTTTCCATGGCCAACCATATTAACAATTTTGAAAGAGAAAAACTGCCGTATCTCTGTCGTTTTTTTAAATAACCATATCGAATGTTACATCGTTGAAAAGGTAAAAAAGGCCTTTCTTTTTCACTCATGGCCTACTATGGTTTCCATTAAAAAAAACTGACGTTTATGTCATAACTGAAAAATAAGAGCTTATATGGAAAAGTTAGTTCGACTGTTTAATTAAGAACATAATTCTGTACAACTTTTGTCTTGCAACTTTTCTCTAAAATCAAGAATAACCGAGCTATATGCATTTAACGAATTTATAAAAAATCTTTAGATTTAACTTTAAGAAAAAAAAAAACAAAAGCTGCATTAAACTGGGCTCCTAAAACTACAAATCTTTCCCCATTTAACCGTCTCTCTAGCTCCGCTAGTTTCCGAGATCCCAATGCTAAACATCGAAAAAAACTCACCCTGTATATATATATGTATATGTATATGTATGTATATTGTAGAGGGAAAAACTCCTGAAGTCCACAGTCTTAACCGCTCTCACCAGTTCTGTGGAATTCTTGAGCGTAAAAACCCCCTACCCAAAATCAAAAGCATCTTACAGGTAACAAGTGCTAGACCGGTACGTTTCGGAAACATTATTAAGAAATGTACAGGCAGTTTCCTGACATGAACTGGGGGCTTATTTGGCAAAATGTGGCAAAATCTTATTCTGTCGGATCAGATGGTCTTCTTCTGACACGACCTGATTGATTCTTTATATCCCGATAGCTCAATTCTACGGTGATACCAATTTGTATTAATAAAGTTTGCCGCAGCTGCCTCAGTTTATTGAGGACTGCAAATGATCCACTAGCGGCGATGTTAACTTATTTGACAATTGCCTCGCTAAACAGATTTGTTATTTTTGATAAATACCGTTAATTAGTGGTCTGTTTTGTTAAATTTGCAGTACCTCAAATCAAAGTTTTATTCTGTCTTAAAAATTTGGTATTTGGTAATTTTATATGTAAACTTAAACTTAAATATAGATAGATAGATAGATAAATATAGATAGAGATAGATAATTAAATACGCTTTTAACTCGATGTATTTAATTATAAAGAATATGTACAAGTTTTTGATTGATTTGAAAAAGCTTATATTTTTGACAAGACAAGTGCTAATGTAAACATTGGCTAATTTGATTATTCCGAATGAAACACTAAAAAAATACAATACAACATTCTCCTCCTCGGAAGAATCTCTTTTGTTACGGATTATTACGTTTCCTCTGGTTCAATCTGGCCTAGTAGCAATTTTTTACAATGAACCTCATGAAGATTTCGATTTAAAGGTTTTGGTTAAGATATCTGCTGAATTTTGGTTTGTCGGCACATATTTCAATTTAATTGTACCATCTACCAACTCTCTCTCTAACAAAATGATGTTTTATACCAATGTTTTTTGTTCTAGATTTATCGATATAACTCATTGCATGTGCGATTGCTGCTTGGTTGTCACACCATATCAAACTAAATTCTCCAGCTATTTCATTTAGATCAAGTGATTTTAGTAACTCTCTCATCCAAACAATTTCTCTTGCACACTCTGCCATCATAATATATTCGGCTTCCATTGTGCTCAATGCACCCGCTTTTTTTTGCGCTTTTCCAAAATACAAGCGCACCTGCTAACATGATCACATATCCAGTTATACTTTTGCGATCTCTTGTGCAAGTTGCCCAGTCTGCATCAGCGAATGCTACGAGAGGTTCAGCAGTCGTTTCATATCTAATTTTGTAATTCTTTGTTTCTTTTAAATATCTAAAAATTCTCTTCGCCGCTTCTCAATGACTTCTGTTGAATCTGGAACAAAATTGAGATAATTTAGTCACTGCAAAAGCAATATCCGGCCGTTTTCTTTGAGAAAGATATAGAAGTCCACCGATGAGCTTGCGGTAGGGGAGATTCATAAAATTCTCTATGTCATCTTCCTCAAGAAAATTTGGCTTAACTTCCATGGGTGTCTTTGTTCCTTTCGCATCTTGAAGTCCAAATCTGTTGAGTAACTAACTTATATACTCCTCCTGAGAAAGACTTACACTTCCATCTTTTTCTCTTTCAAATTTAACACCTAGCATTTGCGAGGCTTCTCCTATATACTTAATTTTGAAACAATTTTCTAACAATTTCTTCACTTTTTGTCTCATCTTTTCATTTTCAGATATCACAAGCATGTCGTCTACATATACTGTCAGTATTGCCTTACCATTCTTTGTATTTAACTCACAAACACAGGGATCTACTTCATTTCGAATAAAATTCATGTTTATCAAAAATTTATTCAAATGATCATTCCAGCATATGCCACTTTGTTTAAGTCCATATATTAATTTCTTCAGTTTACACACCAGTTTCTCTTGACCACTTTGAAAGAAACCTTCTGGTTGTTCCATATAGATGGTTTCCTTTAAACTACTATGAAGGTACGCACTTTTTACGTCATATTGGTTGATTAGCCATTCTTTTTCTACCCTGGCCATAACCAACAAACGTGTTGTTTCAAAACTTGAAACAGGAGAGTAGATTTCCTCATAATCTATTCCTTTTCTTTTTGTAAACCCCTTTGCTACCAAACGTGCCTTGAATACTTGTTTATCACCTACTGTTTTCCTCTTGTACACCCATTTGCATTTAACTGGTATCACATCAGGAAGTAATTCCACCACTAATTCCCATGAATCATGTTTCATTAAAGAATTAAATTCTTCAGTCATTGCTTCCATCCATTTTAGAGAATCTGCACAATTTATTGCTTGATGATAAGTTGATGGATCTTCCTCTCTGACGCCTTTTATACAATTTGATTGAGGTAAATCAATAAAATTCGATTTCATTGAACGTAGAATCATTTTATGTTGTCTCCCTTTCACTTGTTTTGTAGAATCTTCTTTGTGCTTTTCTAGTTTCTAATCACTAGATGAATTTTTCTCTTGAGATGATATTTCTTGAAATTCTGATTCCTCTTCGGTACAACTGTTTTCGTTCCTATTTTCATTTACGATAATGAAATCCGTCTCATTATCTGTAATGTCTTCTTTAAATATGTTATTTTCAATGATAGATTCCTTTTGAATTTCGATAATATTCTTTGTTTGCTCTTTATCATTTGCATGTCGACTAGAATACAATTCTTTGAACACACAATCGCATGACTGTTCAACTTGCAGTGTTTTTGGCATCCATACACGATATCCTCGACCATGTAATGCATATCCAATCAAAATTCCTTTTTCAGCTCTTCTGGACAATTTGCACATGGACAAAAACTACACAAGCCTATTATTTTCAAATGTCTTACACTAGGTTTCTTCCCTGTTCATAATTCATAAGAAGTTTTCTTTCTGTCGTGACTGTTTGTAACTCGATTTCTGATGTACGCTGCTGTATATGTTAATTCAGCCCAGGATCCTTTAGGAAAATGATTCTCTTCAATTTCTGACTGTTCTGACTAGATCCATCAGAGTTCTGTTCAGTCTTTCCGCCACGCCATTTTGTTGTGGAGTGTATATCATGGTTGTTTCATGACGAATTCCTTCAGCTTCACAAAATGATGTCCAATTCTTTGAACAAAACTCAAGACCATTATCTGTCCTGATTCTCTTCACTTTTCTGTCAGTTTGCTTCTCGACCTGTTTTCCATTTTTTAAATTCATTCAGAACATCTCATTTTTGTTCGGCAATTTCAATTAAGCTTCAATTAATTCTTTATATTACTTGGTTTTCGGTAAGTCAGGAGCAGTTAATTTCGTCAATGTTTGATACACTTTTGGACTCAAACAACTAATTAAGAGTTGAACACATTGCTTACCTTTTTCTGGTGTACTGTCATCCAATTTTCGTAATTCTAAATGATTTTCTAATCTTTGTAAGTACGTTGTAAATGATTCGTTGTACTCATCAATGATTCCACTTGTAGACACTTATGCTGGTTTTCTTAAAAATTCTGTAGAACTTGAGTAAGCTGTACCAGTAATTCTTCCACCATATTTTTCTGCGTAATTGCTGTTTCTTCTTGAGTTTTATTATGTATTAACTTTAGAAGTAAAGAAGTACCAAAAGTGTGACGTATTTATTTTATGTAACATGTACTGACTAACTTTGTTTTATATTCATAGCAAACTATGTAACTATTGTAACAACACATTAATATCATAACAACTAGACATCACGCGGCGCATTTTAAAATTATTTTCAACTATACAGGGCGTTCCAGAAACTGTTGGTGCATACAAAGCGATTTTTTTTAATGGAACACCCTTATAAATTTGGATGTCCCGCGGAGAGATGATTACAATAATATAAAGATATATTAATTTCGCTAGTTATTTTCGTAAGAAAAAATTTTTTCTTCGAAAATTCCTTAAAAATTTACAAATTTTGAACTTATGTTGCTGACTATGGAGATGACACAGACTTACGAAAATATAACAAAATATTTATAGGACTTTGGGATCCCAGTTTTCTCAGGTAAAATATGACGACATATGCCGACGAACAAGCCAACATGGCCGCTAACAAAAATTGTTTCTTTTATTTAGGCTTTTAGCTCCGGTTTTGCATAAGCTTTCGTGCGGATTTTGTTTGGAGAATAATTTCGAACCATCGTATCGTATTGAATCATCTCGTCTTTCCCTGTCAATAATTTAGTTCCGGCGATTTCTACAGTGCCCGTACTGAAACCGCATTAAACCGGTCCATCCCGGATTAGCATCGCAGGACAGGAGCCGTAGATGACGTGGTGATAATCAAATGCGTTTGACGTTTCTCTGACTGACAGAAACAAATCCGTGAGTTTCTTTTTTATGTTATTGTGATATTTATTACCGAATCAAAGTCATATATCGGTGCGATAATACCGCATGTTTATTAGTTAATGTGGGGAGCGAATCTTCGGCCAAATGCAGACATTGCATTATTAAACTATTTTTGTTGATTTGTTTGAATCCATAGTTTGTCAACTTTAGACGAACCTAGCCTAGTTCGGTGAACTCATGTAGTAACCTGCTTTGTACGAAGTTATAACCGCAAATAAATTATATTACTGATAACTTTAACTTCGAGTTTAATTTCTGCGTTCTGGTCGATTGAAGACGTCAACTGGTCGATTACGTTTAGCTGAAGAACTGTCTTCTGGGGCCCTTTAATAATTTTACCAACTTCATTAACCCGCCCCATTCTTCACTGTTGCTAGCCTGGGGAACAGCTGATACGTTTCGTCAGTAGAAGCTTGTCATCTGTCAGTGGTAAGTAAGAGGAAAGTAAATAACCCTGCAGTGGTGGCGCCCTAATTCGTAACAAGTACGGTGGCGCTGGGTCTGACGGGCCGGTAAAATAATACCTCTGTATTTTTTCCAAAATTTAATTTTTATCATTTGTAAACATTGTATATTCATATCTAGTCTATAATGAAAAGTATTAGCTGCCTAGATTTTAATTGTGACTGTTTTTTTGATAAAAAAAACTCCTAATATAATAATTACCTAATTTTCTGGTAAAATACAGGCATCGCACTTTCCATATAATGAAGAAGTAAAGAACAAATATATACTCAATTAAAAATCAGTGAACAAAAATCAGCTGAATATAAAAATTACTTGTTTACACAAATCGTGACATTTTTTTATTCTTCACATAGTAACTATCGTGATCAGGTAAGCTAGTGATTTTTTTTGAAAATTATCAAATACTCTTACATATACATTAGGCTTGTTCGGGTTCCGCGAGGACAAACGCACAACTGTCAGGAGCATGCGCATAACTAAAAAATGCACGCTATTTTGTTGTGCGCATGCTCTTAGACGTTCTAGGACGGTACAAGGACTGTCCTGGCGAGAACTCGAACAAACCTAATGTATATGTATATGTAAGAGAATTTGATAATTAAAAAAAAATCACTAGCTTAACTGATCACGATAGTTCCTATGTGAAGAAAAAAAGTCACGAATACGATGGCGTCGGGTCTATGAGACGTTTTCGCAAACAAAACAAAAACTATAAACACAATCAAATCGATGCGTCTACATCCGAATGCTCACACAAACTGAAGGGCACTCATGAGTGTATGTGCTCCTAGCACCGATTTCTTGGGAGTAATCAAGGTAAATATTTTACGCTGGGTCTGAGAGACCCGGCGCGGCGCCACGGCTCCAGGGTTAAATTTAAATTTTGGTGACACTCGTACAGACAAAATTCCATGAGCAATTTCTGGAACCAACAATGTATTTTCTATTTCAGTTCGATCAAATTGAATCGAAATTTCCTGTAATTTTAACTCTCACCGTACCCTCTCCAGTGGAAGGTATAGTTCCTCGATCTGCTAACATTATATTTTTGATACCGTTGCTTTTGTCGATCTTCAAAAAATAATCTTTATTTATCTGACGAAGCTG
Organism: Dorcus parallelipipedus; assembly: GCA_958336345.1. Taxonomy (NCBI): domain Eukaryota; kingdom Metazoa; phylum Arthropoda; class Insecta; order Coleoptera; family Lucanidae; genus Dorcus; species Dorcus parallelipipedus. The sequence goes on from OY284479.1 coordinate 14,007,154, forward strand.
TCGAACGACTGCGAAACATTAAGTGTTTGTGCGCCATTTAGTGTCCGTTTAAAAGAACTTGTGATACAATTTTCATCGGACAAGAACCAGCTTTAATTATATTTAAATCATTGATAATTTAAAAAAAAATGTCGATTCCATTAAAATTATTAGTTTTAGCCTTTTCTTCGTGAACTATTAAAAAATTATATCACATTTACCCCACTTCACCTTACCCAATTATCACTACTTACAGCCACTGTACCGCAAAATGCACTCATATTCTTTGCATTTAATTTTTCGTTAATTATTTTTGTTTTTCTTAGGACAAAATCTTGCAATGTGACCTTTCCCTTCACAATGATAACAAACAAAATCACTTTTATGAGTGTTTCCCATCTTTACTTGTTTACTTTCTTTGTTTCTTTGCATTGCTTCTGACGATTTTCCATCTTTCTTATTTGATGATATTCTTTTAGCTTTAACTAATAATGCTGATTTCCTATCATCACTTTCATGACGTTTTGCATCTTCTGCCAATAAACGTCTTTTAATTGTAGCACTAGTGAATTCTGCCTCTGGTAGATTACATAGACCTGACACTATTGAATCCCAATCATCCGGTAATCCGCAGAGAATCGCTATGGCTAAGTCTCCGTCTTCTATCACCGTCTTTTATCACCAATGCTTGATAAATCTGCCACCGTTTTATTAATTTGGCCTAAATAGTTCTCCATACTTTCGCAATTACTCATTTTATAGGAATATAACTTTCTTCCTAGTTGAACAGTACGAAATTTACTATCCTTTGGAGCATATAACTTTTGTAGTTCTTCCCAAACATCTTTGGCTTTCGTTAAATGCCGTATGTGTATGGTCTAGGACAATTCTCCGTCGCCGATTCGCCATAGGTACAATTCTCCGTCGCCGATTCGCCATAGGTACAATTCGCCGTCGGTAAATTCGCCGTCGGTAGTTTTAAAATAAATAAATCATTTGTCATTAATGATGCATGTATAAATTATTTACACTTCATAATTAATTAAAAGAAGATACAATTTTGTAAATACGGTGTTGAAAGATGAAACTTCGTTAAATTTTTAGGCCAGTCGGAATGAACGAAATAATTTAGAAACAAAGAAGTAAGATAGAGAGGAGTGAAAACAAACTGCGATCGATTTCAAAAAGAAAAGCGAATGACAAAGAATAAAGGAAGGTGAAGCAAAAAAAAACAGACAATTTCGTAATGAAAACTAATAATTCAATAAAAGAAAGTTAATTTAAAAACGAAATAACTTTTGAGAGACAAAATATCTCTGTAGTATCTACTAGTGATGGAATAATTCGAATTAAAAATAACCGGTCATTCGATTATTCAAATAACCTGTATAATTCGATTATAAAGTTACGTAATTCCAATTAAATATAATCGGTAATTCCAGAAATACGGTAGAACTTAGGTTCGTGTTTTGGTTGTACAGAGAATTCAGAAATATTTAAAGAAAAATTAAATTAATTAAATAAAATTTGCAAAAATGTCAGCTTCGATACATCTGTCCCCAAATATTTGGAGAATATGTTCAGGGGGGTTTTCAGAGAGAAAACTAACCCAATGTTCATACGGCAATTTTTGTTTATACTAGCCTCCTGAATACATTCTCCAAATATTGATAAATTATTTGATGACTAAACGTCATCAGTAAGTTGAAATTGTGAACGCGACGGCGAATTGGTCCGACGGCGAATTGGCCCGACGGCGAATTGGTCCGACGGCGAATTGGTCCGACGGCGAATTGGCGACGGCGAATTGGCGACGGCGAATTGTCCCATTCCCTTGGCCGCGCCGTGGCACCTGGGACCTGGCGCGAATTCAAAGCTAGGAAGTTGAATTTTGTACATCGCTTTTTCTCGACGAGCGCTTTCGTTTATTGTTGAGAATAATCTTCAATTTCCCATTCTCATAAAAATCAAGAATCCTTTGAATATGTTGTTATAATAATATAAATAATGTTATTTGTAATTTTGTAATGTCAAAAGTTTGTATAAAAAAGCGTATTATTATAGTCCCTAATTTTCCATATTTATCTGTTTTTTTTTTTTTTAATTCAAAAACAATTTCATAATAGCCTAGTCGATCCTTAACTTAATTATTTTTATAACAGTTTAACCGAAGTAAAGTTAGATTTCGGTATTTTAATTTTTTTTTAATTTTGACCGATTATGTTGATTTTTGATATCTCATAAATTTTATCTGGGTTTATTATTGAGAATATTTAAGATAAATGTTTATAATCTTAATTGGGAACTGATTTGATTTCAAGTGCTTTTTTATATTATTTTTTCCCTGCCAATTTGCAATATGAGCACATAATCATAACGTATGATTCAATAAATTTCAGGTCTCAGGCTGTGAAAAAAAACTCATGTCTTAACTTAGAACAGACGCATTTGGATTACAGCACTGTTTCGCTAAATAAAGCAAAATTGCACGATGTAAGCCTTCTGTCCATTTTGCAAAAGTATAAAATGAGAATTAGTTTAATTAAAGTAGTGGCTCAATATTTGAGTTATGTTAAATAAATGAGTTAAATAAATAAAAATTGATAAATAAATAAATAAAACTCAAATGTCAAGCTGACAGCAAAGCCGTATTTAGCAGAGATTTTAACATACAGACTGTTCTTTAAGTTCGTGCAAAAAAATTAATGGCGTATTTGGTAACAGATATTCTCACGAATGCACCAAAATTAAAACGAAAAAAAAAATCAAAAAATTCATACCGACATCCGGCAATTCCTTGTGAAATGTTTAAAGCCGCTAGGAGGGACGGTGACCTTCACCCACAATAAAGCCTAGTTTACAATTGCCCTGGAACGTTAACGAGAACCGCAACGAAAACGAAACGTGAACGGGACGGGAAAATTATTTTCAGGTTGCGTCCACAATGAAACGTAAAGTACTAAACGTTTGTGCTATCGTGGGTGAAGCCAAGCATTTCATACTCTAAAATTTAGTTGTGGTTTGAAGTTATAAAATACTTATAAACAAAAAATTATGAATCCACTAGTTGAACCAAACAATATTCTTATTTGCAGTTTATTTATTTTCATATTATATTTATATAACTGCTATTTTAGTTCGAACGAGCGCAGGTAAAAATTGCCGCGACCTTATTGGCTCCGTGAGCAAGCCGAGAACGGCAAAGCTGAAGTTAAACCAACTTTTACGTTCCCGTTGCGGAGCTTTATTAGCGTTACCGTATTTACCGATGCATTGTGGACACTTGTACGATTATAAAATGATTTAACTTTTTTAACTTTCCCGTTCCCGTTCTCGTTCTCGTTCTCGTTCCCAGGCAATTGTAGACTAGGCTTAAGTGTTCGAAATTCCCTCCTGCGCGAGACGTAAACATACCGATTAAAGTGCCGTTTAACATCCCTGCCCACACATGCATGTTATGAAAATTAAACATACCATCCCTTGTAAACATTGATTCGTCGGTGAAGAGAATGTTATTAACAAAGTTCGGATTGTTCGTCTCTTCCCGGAGTAACCACCGACAAAATCGCATGCGTTGAAGGCATCAGAACTTGCACTCTTTGAAAATGGAACGGGTAATTGTTCCTCACGAATAATTTGCCAAACAACAAATTGCACAACTGACACAAAGGATCTGCTCTTTGGCAAAAGGCGATTTCGGTTACGCTGGCGGTGCATACAAACGTCTTGCAGCCAACGCATTTTGACCACATTCGCCGTAAATTAAAATCCACATCGGCCATGTTTTCAACACTGTTATATGCGACGACGTGCGGACGCGAGACAAGAACTGACTATTCCACTTTAACAGCCGATGCTGACACACCAGCATACTTCTCCGATTACGTAATTACGTAATAAAAATAAACCAGGGACTATCAAACTGTTTCATCGTTCGTCGAAAATATTTATTATCTCTAATATTTATTAATCAATTGCTATACAAAAACTGCTTCATTCTATCACATTTAATGTCAACTTTCACTGGTTTCATTTTATGCATGAAGTTCGGGGAAGTTTGAATTTAACTCTTACGGGAAACATGACTTCTCGTACGTAACAAATCTGTTAAATGGTTTAATAATATTGCAGGATCTATTCTTTATTTTGTACACAGCAGTTTTCATTTTTTAGTCATGAATAATTCTAGTTAAAATTTAACCATAATTTTCTTTGCACAGGTCAAATAATTAAGGACGAAGCCGTTTAATTTATATACATATTTAACTACTAATGAAACATATGTCAGGATTAGTTAATTAAAAAGTTAATCATAGGCAGTGCAAATGGCCGTTGTCTTAAACTTAAATTTTAATTTCATTGACCATTGCTAATACATTAAAATAATTTTCATTTTCTATTTCAACTATATTTTTTTAGACATTTAAGTAGCGACATCTTTCCGCTGCAATCAAAACCGATTTGCACAAAAATTTTCAAAATTCTCATATGCTTTGACAGCACATAGCCGCCTTGCATTGGGATGACTTATTATGTGGCGAACTGACTTCAATTTGTCAATCCTACTGCAATATCAGGTCAACAAGCGATCGAATGATGTCGCTACTTAAATGTCTATTACTTTCACATCGCATTGGCGAATAACCCTAGGACATATCGGTTTGGTTTGCAGTGGAATTCTCGGGCTACGGTTCTGCTGATGAAGGCCCAACTAGGCCTGAACAGAGCCTGCTCGGGGAATCCGCTGCAATTAAAACCGATTTGCACAAAAATTTTCGATATTTTTTTACATTTGCATAATTCGTCTACGCTTCCTGTTGTTTCAAGATGTTTAATAATCCTACTAATGGGATCCGCATAAGATATTTTTCGCTCCCTACAAACTCCCGTAAAGAGTTTCCCGAACAATATGTTTTTAAAACTTCGGTAGTATAATACTTTATTACAATAATTACGAAACAGAAAGAGAAATCGAACTTTTCTAAATTTTATACAAAAATATAAGAAATGAAATGTGCGAGTCCGCACGAATTTCGCTCAATATAGTTACTTCTTGGCTAAAAAATTAGTTACTAGGTAAAAGATATTCATTTAACATTTATTAACATTTATTAAAATGGACCTTGTTACTATTATTTCATTTCACAGATGTTTTAAGTACTAAAATTAATATTTTTGTCAGAGCGTTAAATTCAAACTTAACCTGACCGACAAATGGCTGCCGCGCGACCTTGAAGCTTCACTCCTACGCTGTAAATGTATAGCAGTAGGTATACTGGTGCTTAAAAGTTTTCGGACGACCGTCGTGACCGCCTGGCATTGTGGAAATTTACCACAAAGGTCAAATTCGAACTATTTTATTGCTTTTCATTCGGATACTTTTAAAGTAGGTAAGAAAAGCAGCCACGCCCTCGGCTATCAGGCAAATTGGGTGCGATCGGTTAAGAAGCGGTAATAAAAAAAAGAAGAAGAACTGAATCGTCGTGCGTTCGCCGAGGGTGCGCGCGCGCGTGGGGGCTTTCACTCAGAGTTTTTGGGCTAGGATGCTGCATCAAGGCTGGGGCAGCTATCTTCTAGGCTCAAGGGTGATAAGAGATAATGAGAAATGATACATGTACGTTACAGATTAAAGCGTTGTATTTTCATTAAAAAAAAATTTCACATTTAGTCTTTAAAAATTCGTAAATAATTTTTACATTAATTATGGAACATATGCTGCAGGGCTTCGTATGGTGTAAACAAGATCCGTGCATCTTACAAAATTTCGGTACACCTGAAATTGTTTCTAAATTTATAATTTCTTTCGAAGGTAAAAATTTTCGGAGACAATTTATTTTTTGATGTCCTTTTACATATATCCGTTGATACTGTTGAGTAAATCTGTGTAGAATGTCGGAAATTTCACGGTAGGGAGTGTAGCCATCCGACCATCGTAAACAAAGATGATTTTTTTCTAACCAATAAACTTGTTTTCTGTATTGTCTATTGAGATTTTTGAAATGGGTTGGAGGTTTAAATATGAAATGTGCTGTACCTTCTCCATCGAAGATTGCTAATTCTTTTACGACGAACATGTCCAGCTCAAAACCTTGCATATCGATAACCAATGATCTTGTATTAGCTTCCTTCTTATAAATTTCATGTTTTTTGTGTAAAACTGGATCAATTATTTCTGATAACTTGACAATGCGTCTTCGAAATCGTGCTCGATCGCATGCGTATTGCATCCATTCGTTTTTTTCTTCTTCTTGCTCATCATTTAAATAAAATTCTAATATTTCTGATGGTTCTGATGTAAATTTGACGTTTTTTTTTATTCATTTCACTCAAGGTTTTTATTCGTACGATGCAAATAGAAGACTGAAAAGTAAAGAGTCTTGTTGACTGTAAATAACACGAGAAAAGCGCTTATTTGCATTTTTTTAAATATGTTGACGTGATGTTGACATTACTAACAAATAACTTTTTGTGATTGAATGCAATAAAACAATTATTTAGAAAAATTTTATTTATTTGCATTTTTAACATAACACATTTAGATTATTTCTCTAACAATATTTGTTGCGGGATTATATTCCACAACTTTATCGTGAATTATTAGACAGTATGCAGTCATTTCAGGTCTAAAATCAATTTCGCTTTCAAGTTCGAGTCGTATATCGATTGTTGAAGATTTAATCGATTCGTTTTGATTTGAACAATCGATAACGTACATGGCTTTAGTGCGAAATTCTTTTAGATTCATAATAGGCGCGCTGTTAATATGTCCGTAATAGCTTTTTTGAAAATCTGCGTACATTAGATACGCAATTCCGAATTTATTTCTAGTCATTTCGAGATTTAAATTTTTATATGGGTAGCTTTCGGCATTCAAATGCAATTTTATATTCCTAATATGAGCATGATCGAAATCGGCTCCATCCTTATCATGCTTATCTTTTTTACAATCCTGAAAACCCACGATAACATATCTAGGTTTCTCCAAGTTTGTTGATGTTCTTATCGGCCAAACGTCGTTTTTGGTCTGACGCATACTAGGAAGCTCGTGCAGTTCCCATTGCCTAAATGGAATGTAAATTGATTGCGATTGTTGTAGAACTTTTAATATTTGTAATTTCATTTCATCATTTAGAGTAATGTGAGGGACATGCCATTCGATTTTCTGTACGGTGATATTTGCAGTTTTCGTGCCAGAACTTATATAGCAGTTGTTATCCGTTCTTGAACGAAGCAATATTATTTCCTGTTTGGCGTTTATGATAATTTTCTTATAGTCTTCCGCAAAACCCAGCAAAAATTTAAGTAGTATGCATGCAGTAAATTTGTTGACTTGTAAAGTCGGATGTTCATTTTGTAAGGGTATCCATCCGGCCACCTGCAAAACCTTACTCTCTGCTTCGTTGTAGGACAAGTATGCCTTCAGAGTGCTCGTCATTCCAACATTTCGAACTTTGTCAATTTCTTTTTCATCTATTTCATAGCGCAGTTCTTCAAAGAGAAATGCATACGCGTTATTCGTTAATTTGCAATTGCCCGTACCTTCGGGATTCTCTTGAAACGTGCCTTCAATGTAGAGATAACTTTCATGTGGATACGTATAGATGTCTTGATGATTTATTGAGATTCTCACTTCATCGTTGTTGTTGAAATTTTTATATGTGGGGGAATACCATTGAAATTGCTTCTTGGTTATTGTTTCATCAAAGTTGAGACTGTCGAGGAGTTGTAACATTGTTAATCGTGATGTTTGTCTTCACTTTAAAACCCAAACTTTGTAAAAACTGTACGTTGCTGGGTGTTAATCTCTGGACAGACGACTGTCGACTGAAACGAGCAGAGTCAATGTTCTCCTTATTATTACTATTATTATTCTCCTTGCTGCGATTGTTGTTATGGAAGCACAAACCCATTATGCTGCTTGCTTTCTTAATTCAAGACTGACACGAATTTGTTCACTTCTGAAATTTATCAGAGATCCGTTCTGGTCTAACAACGTTAGGGTAATATTGTCGATTTTACGCACTACAACTGGTAAATAGACGATATTATGTGGTGTAATGTTGATGCTATAACCGGGGTCGACGGACGGTGAAAACTCGAAAATCGTATATGACAGCTTGTCATCGTAAAATGAATGCGTTGCAATGTTACATTCAACTCGTACCGTCGTGACTTTAATAATTTCAACGGGCATATCTGAATGATGCAGCATATTAGCTTCCAACACTTTTGGTGAAAATCCTAGCATGCGTCCGATGGAGTCGGATTTTTCAAAATCAATTTCAAACGCACACTTAATTTCACATTTCAACGTATTGTTATTCGCTTGTAGAGACAAAGTATCTTTCTGCTCCTTTTCGTTGAAATTTTTCCAAATCTTCAATCTCATAAGAACCAGTTGGAATGTTTAAAACTTTGTTAGTATCATAATAGAATTTATTATTTTTTCCTTCTTCAACGTTGGGTATAGTGTTGTAGGTAAAAAGACTGAGCAGACCTATCTGATACTCATGATTAGGATCTAATTCAATCGGAGGATAATAACTTGCCGAAAGTAGACTACTGTTGCTCACTGGAGTGAATGTTCGCGACATGACGCTGAATGAAAGTAAACAATAATACACCACTCTGTTTCTCCAACTACAACTGTTTATTTTCCCACAAGTTTACATTCTTTAAATAAAAAATCCAAACATAAATGTCCACAATCTACAGCATTGAATTTCTGAAATCTATCGTGATTATATATTATGCGACTGCCTTCAAAGTATTGAATTAATTCTAGAAGTGGTTGAAGATTTCCGAAACTGTCAAAATACAAAACTGTTTGATTTCTTTTAACGTAGGCAACCCAGTGAGAACCGGGTCCGTTTTTAGAATCCAAATTTACTATGCCGCTTTCGAAGCGATACGGTCGTCCTGGAGGTAATGCATCGCGCATAAAGACACCTCTGAAGTAACGTATATTTTTCTTTGCAAATTTCATCAGATCAGAATCTGTGCTCTTCGAGGCAGTCTGTTGATTAGTTTTTTTTTCTGATGTAGATATAATCCAAGACCTTTACGATATGATACGGCTTCAGTTAGAGGCCACTACCTCTTTTTCCCAAGGTGATCGCTTCCATTGTTTCATTGTGTCGTTTTGTTTCTTCCAATTTTCTCCTAGCTTCTTTAGCTTTGTTGACTGCGCTTGCAATAGATGCAGCACCACCAGCAAGAGATCCTGCAGCTCCGAGACCGGCAAACAATGGTATGAGAAACGGGATGATACCTCCAACTTTTGGAACGGGAATTACACGAGGTTTTCGAATGTTTTTCTTACCGCCAGCTTCTTTCGTAGCAATTTTTGCCGATGCTCTTGCAATTTTAATCGCTTCCTTCGGATCATCTAGATTTTTGAATTTGCTTACGTTCTGGTGAACTTTTTAAACAATTTCTCTCAAAGCTACTTTCTTTCTAGCTCGAGTTCCATTACTGTTACGATGACCCATTCCCAACTTGCGTTTAGCTTTAATTGCTGTGGTGACGAAATAACTCGCTAACTTTTCACCTAACGACGCGTTTTTCGCTTTGACACGACTCCAAGCTCGTTCTTCCAACACCTTATCCGCTAAATGTCTGTTTTCTAAATCTTTAAACTTTGAATACGCAATGTCATGTTGTTTACAGGCTCGATCGAGTTCGTTAATGCCGAGGTCACCTCTTTGCAAACGTTTATTTAACTTTGTACCTGGTCCACAATACTGATAACCACCGGGAATATGTAATTCTATCGGTAGCTTGTTTATAAATGAATTTAAGACACCCGTACCGTTGTGCGTAATCATTTACTCTGAGAGAATAAAAGAGAATATATTACACACACACAGACATATATATATATATATATATATATATATATATAAATTCGACCAGTCGACGTTGTGGCATCACGGCGCGAAAAAAGTGACATCCATCGACGTTGTAACATCCAAAATCGGATGTCATAACGTTTTTGCATGTAATTGAAAGGTGAAGGGGCAGGGATGACGTACGCAAAATTTTAGGTGGATGTTAAAAAACCGGAATTTGAAAATTTTTATATATTTTTAGTTCTGGAGTTTACTCTCCAGGGGGCGCGCGGAAATGTCGGTGTTGTATATTTTATATTTGCACTCAAAATCTTGTGACATCCGGTGTATTTCATAGTTTAACTTACCGCGCTTTATAACATCCAAAAATTGGCAACAGTGTTATTTGCGTCGTATATTGTTTGATTTAACCGTTTGCCAGGCTTTGTAACTTCTTCTTTTCTGTAAGTGAGCAGGTAAGTGGAAACCGTATAAAAACTTTTAATTAAGCAACGCAATATTTCTTATAACTTTTTATTAGAAGTACAATCATGTTAAGCAACTAAAAATCAGATTAGAGCAGGCGGTGCAAAGAAAATTCATGTCTGTGATTAAATGAAAAGTCAATAAATTTGACAGTCCATGAATGTATTACATTAATTAATTCAGTTAATCACAGACATACATTTTCTTTGCACCACCTACTCTAATCTGATTTTTATTTGCTCACTTTTTATTAATATAGATGAGCTGAAAATTACTTTTCTCGGTAAGTGCGACATATTGCACAAAACATGTCTTATTTAAGTTTATAATTGTTAAAAGTAGTCACCGTCAGTCAAAATGTGTGATTTATCAAATAATTTTAGATGAATATATCGGGTGTCCGGTAAAGAATGGGCCATATTTCAAGGGCGGCTTCTTTGGGTCAAAACAAATCAATATAGATCAATTTATCCTAGTACAATTTAGCTTCATTAAAAAGTTATGGCCTTTCAAAGATAATTTTTTTATTTCAATATTTTAGCAAAACTCGTTCATTTTTAGAGATATTTAATTGTAATTTGGTATTTAAAGGTTTCTTGTACTGCTGAATCTGACTATCTTCCTATTTTTAACGTAACATTTAGGGGCGCTCTCGAGATCCTGATATCCTTTGTTTATTGCTGTACTTTTTTTAACGTGAATATTTTAAAAATTATATTCTTTTTCTTGAAAGAATTTTTAATTTACTTTAAAAAAGGCATATTTGTTACATGTCGCTAAAGTATACCAGTTTTGAGAAAAATGGCTATGAATATAATAATGCTGAATATTACTGTTTTAGGTCTACAATGAATCAGGTACATAGACCCGTATTTCAGTTACAGTTTAACTTTAATCTTCACTTTATTTCCATGGGAACAACTGTTTTTATAATTGTTACTATGGGAGTAATCTGGAGTTGAAAGTTAAACTATTCAGTGAAATACGCGGCAATAGCAAACATAATAAGAATTTTTTACGTAATGTCTCGTTGATTTAAATGTGGAATTGTGAATTTTTTTCAATTTTAAGTAATTTACGAAGTAGTGCAATTTCAGGTAATTGTCTTTTCATCCTGAACTAGCGTTACTGGTGTAGTAAGTATTCAGCATTTTCACATTCAAAGCCATTTTTCTCAAAACTGGTGTACTTTAGCGATATGTGAGAAGTATGCCTTTTTTAAAGTAAATTAAATGTCGTTTCAAGAAAACGAAACATATTTTAAAAATATTCACGTAAAAAAGCAGCAGTACAAGAAACCTCTAAATACCAAATTACAATTAAATGTTTCCAAAAATGAGCGAGTTTTGCTAAAATATTGATATAAAAAAATTATCTTTGACAGGCCATAACTTTTTAATGAAGCAAAATTGTACTAAGATAAATTGATTTAAATCGATTTATTTTGATCCAAAGAAGCCACCTTGAAGTATGACCCATTCTTTACCGTACACCCGATATACAGCCGCGACCAAGGAAATCGTGTACGTATGTGTTCACACAGTTTTTTTTGCAAATTTACTGACAACGTTTAACTTTAAATTCACTAAATTGATTAGCAAAAAAATAATAATATAAAAAACATAAAAAGTTTTCGAGATTTTAAAATTAACACAATGAATTTTAAATTTTTTAAAATTAAAACTATAAATTTCGGTAAAATTTCACTTAAACAAAATTATTCACGCTGGTAAGAATATAAAAATTAAAGCGGTTAAAAAGTGTGTTCTGGTAAAGAATTTGGATGATTTTATCTTTTGAAAATGAATAAATAAGAGGGCATTTAAAATAATAAAATTTTAAATGGCGGTAATGTAACTTAATTATTTTCATTATACAAAAATGTTCTACCCGTGTTCTATTTTATGTAAAATATAATGTCTGATGTGGCTGATAATTTCTGATACTTATTTGTTTAAAATAAAATACTAAACTTCATTAAAATCTATTGTGATCGATCCAATGACAAGAAAAAAAAATTTTAATTGCTTCTAATTTAAAGCATGTACACTAGCTTGAAAACTAGAAAGTTTTATTACTTTATTTTGCTAATCATTTCATATCCAAAATTCACTCTTCCGTCTTGAGTGCTTTTGCAGAACATCATATTTTATTTTTAGTAAAAGTTATTCAATTACAAAAATATCAATTAAAAACTGTAAAAATACATATACAGTGCTCGCCAAAAAGTCGGCACCAAATGGGAAAAATTTTTATTTCTGATTTTTCGAAAAAACTTTTTACGACAATAATTTGTGCTTGTATGAAAACCTATTTAGCCCCTATTAGATGTACCGAGTGATTTTTACTTAGTTAGAAAATAGCGTTTTTCGAAATTGCCGAAACCCTAAAATTGTTATTTCTGGGAAATTAATCAAAGTTTCAACGAGATTCTTTTACTGTGTATTAGTTTTAGCTTACTGAACAATCTCAAGGCCAGAAAGTAACGTTTTTTTTTTCTTTAACATCGGCAAAAATTGAATTTTGCGATTTTTGAACTTTTCAGGTAAATTTCAGGTATCCCAACTTCATTTTAAATTTAAATAACTTTCGATGAAAAAATTTGTAATTGGAAAAAATATAGAGAAAGGTATTTATTGCTTTCGATATTTTATTATTTACCGAAAAGTAATATTTGTGCATAATCGCAACGTTATTGATGCAATATGCTTTTGAGGAAAAATATTTTTTAATAAAATTAATAGGTGTTGGAATTTCTTCTAAAAACTCTAATCTACTCCTATTAATGAACCCCCTAAATGTTCTTTTACAACGACCTAAATAAGGAGAGTTTTTCCTTATATAGTTGATGAGTCGGCTACGAATTGTTTTAATGAATTGTTTTAAAACTCCTCATTTAGGTCGTTGTAAAAGAATATTTAGGGTGTTTCTGTGACAGGAGTTCATTAACCGGAGTAGATTAGAGCTTTTAGAAGACATTCCAACATCTGTTAATTATTATTAAAAAATATTTCTCCCCAAAAGCATATTGCATCAAAAAAGTTGCGATTAGGTGCAAATATTACTTTTCGGTAAATAATAAAATCATTTGAAATTTAAAATTATGTTATGATATGTGAAATTTTGTGAAAAGTTCAGAAATTGAAAAATTCTATTTTTGCCGAAGTTAAAGAAAAAACATTATTTTCTGGCCTTGAAATTGTTCAGTAAGCTAAAACCAATACATAGTATAAAAGTCTCGTTGAAATCTCGATTAATTTCCAAGAAATAACAATTTTAGGATTTTGGCAATTTCGAAAAAAGCTATTTTCTAACTAAGTAAAAATTACTCAGTATATCTAATAGGGGTTAAACAGGTTTTCAGAAAAGCACAAATTATTGCCGTAGAAAGTTTTTTCGAAAAATCAGAAATAAAAATTTTTCCCAATTGATGCCGACTTTTTGGCGAGCACTGTAAATATAAATTAAAATTAAAAGGATAATAGTCCATACTTCTCGACTTTCGAATTGGAACTTCGTCACTGTTGTCTCTTCTACCGATGTTTTGTGCACGATCTCATGGGACATCTCCAGAGCTCTGCTGAAGATGTTCTGTGCGATCTTGAAAGAGAAAATCGCCGGCAGAATGAACAATAGTGAAACGGTCCAACCCGGAAGCCAAGAAGTATCGATGGACAACGGCCGCGCAAGCATTCGAAAGAAGAAAGTAATAGATTTCCGGTTAAAGAGAAAATATGATCTTCATTTTTACCAAAAATAGACACAGAAAACTAAATACTGAATACAGATGGGCCTTATTGAAACATTTTGAAAACGAATTAATTATGTTGTGGTAATTTGAATGATTCTTCTATTTTTTTTTTCAGAACCTTTCAAAGAAGGTGTCCAATAAAAGATTAACTAAAAAATGTTTTATTTTGCAGCTTAAAAGGAAACTCAAAAACTTTCCAAATTTCAACTATTAATTTTTGAATCTCTACTGATTCAACTTTTTCTACTCATTCGTACTGCATAATTTAGAAATATCCGAAATTACTCTTACTGTATAAGTTAAACCAATTTGAATTTGCCACCTTAAATTGTTTTTTTTTTCTCTAATTATTTTAGAAAATCTTCCAACTCTAGGTTATTGGCATCAAGGTGGCGATATCAGGTTTCAGCTGGAGGCGTTGTTACAGGTCGTTTTAAAGTCAACTCAGTTTTTTGACATTCGTTCTATAAGGAAAATAATAAACTTTTGTTTGTTTGTATCACAAAATCTTTTAACCGGACACTAAATCGCGCACTATACACTCAACGTTTCGTCAGACGAAGCTGTCGAACGACGGTGAAACGTTAAGTGTATAGTGCGCGATTTAGTGTCCGGTTAAAAGATTTTGTGATACAAATTTCATCGGACAAGAACCAACTTTAAATTTTGTTTGTTTGTTTGTTTTTTTTTGCAAAATAACAGTTTTCGAGCAATTCGGTTTAACATCAACGCCAGTTGATTTTAGTAATCCCAATTTCATTCCGTTGTATTTTTAGCAGCTCAAAAAAGGTCGTGTTTTGATACCATGGACAAGCGAACAGAAAAGGTTCGCTCAAGCTTTTTTCAGGAAACACTTAGCCACTAAGAAACCACCAAAGAAAAACGAATGTGAAGAGTTCGAAAATCTCCACTCTGAAATTTTTCACAACAAAACTTGGCCGCAAATAAAGATATTCATTGTTAATCAATATCAGAAGAAGAAAATATAAGTACATAAGACAATTAGAAAATAATGTAAGAGTAATATAAATACCGGCCTTAAACTATTCAAATATAACATAATACTTCTATGGGTCAGTAAACTTGCCCCCCCCCAGTAACGTTTTTCAAAGTTTTCTTGCACCAAATGATTGCACCCTTAATGCACCCTTATGCACCACCAAAATAAATATTTGCACCCCTCCAGGAGAGAAACTGCAGGCAAATTTCACTGGGAGGGGCCAAGTTAACTGACCCTACTTCTATGTTAATAGAACTTTTAATAAATAAAATTACATTATATCGTTAAGTTTCTGTATCCTTCTTCTCTGTTAGCATTTAATGTGACTCATAAAATCTTTCCAACTGGCAACATTGTAAGGATGTCACAAGTACTGCAAGTTTTTTTAGGGATGTCACAAGACTTATAACATAAAAATATATACTGGATATACACCGGATGTCAAAGAAATAGTAAATATTTTGATTTTAATTTTGTGTATCTTTCAATTTTTTTGTTCACACTAGCGCCATCTCCAGATTTCCATAAAGTCATATTTTTATGTTATCTCTATTTGCTCTTTAAAGAGTGGATGCCTAAACGTCGTCATTTTTACTGGATGTCACAAGATACGGTGGTCGACTATATATATATACATCCCGGTATCATTGGAAGCTCCTTTCATAACTGTTCCATGCGGCGTCCAATATGGCGACACGCGGTGGGTATTGCAAGTGTACTATCATTTGAAGCTCCTTTCTTATTGCTATACTTAAAGCGTCCGGTGATATACACTTACTTCCACTTAATCATCAACCAGGCGTCCTATTTGCGTATACGTTTTCATTCAATAGACAATGTAAGCTCCAGCAATGTTGCCATTTTTATTAAGTGCAATTGGTCATGCATCATAGTCTTTTTGAATATGAGATCATAAAATGAAGAATTCCAAGATGTTTGAAATTAGGTAGACTGGATGAAATGTTTCGAAGAGGCAATTCGACAATCGCACAGATTCCATCTTGAAATTCAAGATAGTGTCGACTTATGACCAAAAACACTTACGATGAAGAAAAACCCCACAAGTGTCACATCAAACAAAAGATCTCGAAGATACAAGATTCCAAGATGAGGTCCGAGTGATTGTCGAATTCGCCTCTTCGAAACCTTTCATTTCATGTGCCACATGTGTGATTTTTTCTTCGTCGTAAATGTTTCTGATGATAAGTCGACACCATCTTAAATTCCAAAATGTGGTCAGTGTGATTTTAGAATTCGCCTCCTCGAGACCTTGTGCCACATGTGTAATTTTCTTCGTCGTAAATGCTTTCTATCATAAGTCGGCACATCTTGAATTCCAAAATGAGATTCGTGTGATTGTTGAATTCTATATTCTATATTCTCTAATAATAAAGTTACGTAGTACCGTGCCGCCCCCAACACCGACAAAACGAATTTGTGCTCAGATTATCTTTTTAGTAGCTCCTTAGAAGCAACGTGCAAAATATGTAAGTCGCAGGATCTCTAATAAAAAAAGTTACATAGTACCGCGCCACCCCCAACACCGATAAAACAAATTGGTGCTCAGGTAAACGTTTTAGTTGTTGTTGAGAAGCAAATTGCAAAATATGTAAGCGGCAGGATCTTTAATAAAAAAAGTTACGTAGTATCGTGCCGCTCCCAACACTGATAAAACGAATTTGTGCTCAGAGTATCTTTTTAGTTGCTCCTTAGAAGCAAATCGCAAAATATGAAAGTGACGGAATCTCTAATAATAAAGTTACGTAGTACTGCGCCGCCCCCAACACCGATAAAACGAATTTGTGCTCAGATAAACGTTTTAGTTGTTGCTTAGAAGCAAATTGCAAAATATGTAAGCGGCAGGATCTTTAATTAAAAAGCCACGTAATATCGTGCCGCCCCCAACACCGATAAAACGAATTAGTGCTCAGATAAACGTTTTAGTTGTTGCTTAGAAGCAAATTGCAAAATATGTAAGCGGCAGGATCTTTAATTAAAAAGTCACGTAATATCGTGCCGCCCCCAACACCGATAAAACGAATTTGTGCTCAGATTGCCTTTTTAGTAGTTCCTTAGAAGCAACGTGCAAAATATGTAAGTCGCAGGATCTCTAATAAAAAAATTACATAGCACCGCGCCGCGCCGCTCCCAACACCGATAAAACGGATTTGTGCTCAGATTGTCTTTCTAGATGCTCCTTAGAAGCAAGATGCAAAATATGTAAGTGGTAGAATCTCTAATAAAAATTTACGTAGTACCCCGCCACCCCCAACACCGATAAAACAAATTGGTGCTCAGATGAACGTTTTAGTTGTTGTTTAGAAGCAAATTGCAAAATATGTAAGCGGCAGGATCTTTAATAAAAAAAATTTACGTAATCTTGTGCCGCACCCAACACCGATAAAACGAATTTGTGCTCAGAGTATCTTTTTAGTTGCTCCTTAGAAGCAATGTGCAAAATATGTAAATGGCGGGATCTCTAATAATAATGTTACGTAGTATCGCGCCGCCCCAACACCGCTAAAACAAGTTTTTGCTCGGATTATCTTTCTTGTTGCTCCTTAGAAGCAACGTGCAAGATATGTAAGTGGCAGGATCTCTAATAAAAAAGTTACATAGTACCGCGCCGCCCTCAACACCGATAAAACGAATTTGTGCGCAGATTGTTCTTTTTAGTTACTCCTTAGAAGCAATGTGCAAAATATGGAAGTGGTAGGATCACTAATAAAAATGTTACGTAGTACCGCGCCGCTCCCAACACCGATAAAACGAATTTGTGCTCAGATTGTTTTTTTAGTTGCTCCTTAGAAGCAATGTGCAAAATACAGAAGTGGTAGGATCACTAATAAAAATTTTACGTAGTATCGCGCCGCCCGCAACACCGATAAGAGGAATTTGTGTTCAGATTGTTTTTTTTAGCTGCTCCTTAGAAGCAATGTGCAAAATATGGAAGTGGCAGGATCTCTAATAAAAAAGTCGCGTAGTACCGCGCCGCCCCCAACACCGATAAAACAAATTTGTGCTGAGATTGTTTTGTTAGTTACTCCTTAGAAGCAATGTGCAAAATACAGAAGTGGTAGGATCACTAATAAAAAATGTTACATAGTACCGCGCCGCCCTCAACACCGATAAAAGGAATTTGTGCTCAGACTGTTTTTTTAGTTGCTCCTTAGAAGCAATGTGTGAAATATGGAAGTGGTAGGATCACTAATAAAAATGTTACGTCGTACCGCGCCGCCCCCAATACCGGTAAAACGAATTTGTGCTCAGATTGTTTTTTTAGTTGCTCCTTAGAAGCAATGTGCATAATATGGAAGTGGTAGGATCACTAATAAAATGTTACGTAGTACCGCGCCGCCCCCAACAGCGATAAGAGGAATTTGTGTTCAGATTGTTTTTTTAGTTGCACCTTAGAAGCAATGTGCAAGATATGGAAGTGGCAGGATCACTAATAAAAATGTTAGGTAGTACCGCGCCGCCCCCAACACCGATAAAACGAATTTGTGCTCAGATTGTTTTTTTTTAGTTACTCCTTAGAAGCAATGTGCAAAATATGGAAGTGGTGGGATCACTAATAAAAATGTTACGTAGTACCGCGCCGCTATCAACACCCATAAAACGAATTTGTGTTCAGATTATCCTTATACATAGTACCGCACCGCCCTCATCACCGATAAAACGAATTTGTACTCAGATTTTTTTTAGTTGCTCCTTAGAAGCAATGTGCAAAATATGGAAGTGGTAGGATCACTAATAAAAATGTTACGTAGTACAGTGCCGCCCCCAACACCGATAAAACGAATTTGTACTCAGATTATCCTTTTTGTTGCTCTTTAGAAGCAACGTGCAAAATATATAAGTGGCAGGATCTCTAATAAAAAAGTTACATAGTACCGCGCCGCCCTCAACACCGATAAAAGGAATTTGTGTTCAGATTGTTTTTTTAGTTGCTCCTTAGAAGCAACGTGCAAAATATGGAAGTGGCAGGATCACTAATAAAAATTATGTAGTACTGCGCCGCCCCCAACACCAGTAAAACGAATTTGTGCTCAGATTGTTTTTTTTAGTTACTCCTTAGAAGCAATGTGCAAAATATGTAAGTGGTAGGATCTCTAATAAAAAAAGTTACGTAGTATTTTGCAACAAAGTTGAAACTCATTTGTTAGGTTTCCGACTGTCATTTGTTCTCTTTAAAAGTAAATTCTGGCGGTTCAGGTAAATCCACAAAACTTTTATATTTAACATTTTCTGATAATAAAATGTGTAGGTACCGTTTAAAGTATGAACAAAAAGCCTGCACAGCCTACTAGGTTATACCTGTTTTCAAGAAAGTTAACCATGCTGAAGCCATTCAAATTTTTTTTATTTTCTATGTCAAAATTGTGCATTGTCTTGCTGCGTTGTATCAGTATTGCATTGTGTAACACACTTGAAGGACATTAAGATTATAAACAACGTTTATAATTTCATTCGCTTTTAAAAGTGTCATAAATATTCGCTTGCTTAAATGATATGCACAACAAGAGAGCGTCCGCTGCACATTTCAATTACAACAATGTTGACAGATTTACTGGACGCCTTATTGTGCTATACGTGAAAGCCGAATATACACGCTCCTATATACGCAAACGACACTAGCGCCACAGGTGGATATACGCTCGAACTAAAAATATACACTAATTTTCATTTGATCATCATTTGGGCGTCCAGAAAGAATTTTTTTAAATGATAGACAGAGGTCGCACGATGCCCCAAAATTTTTTTTACATGGGATACAATCGAGCGTCCGCATACGGACGCTCAATTACTTCGGACGCCCAATTGACGGCAAATTGACAATATAGGGACGCTCAAATGATAGCTGGATATATATATATATATGTATATATATATTGTGTTTTGTGCATTCTTTGGTTTTGTGATATAACCAATAGAGATAAAGAACAGGTAATTCAAATTAATTGTTAAGTGATAAAAGACAAGTAAAATGCGAGGATTCAATTTATTTAAAAAAAAGATTAAGTAAGTACTGAACAATGTGTTGTCTATAACTGGTGAATTAAAGCATTTTTTACAGAGTGGAATCAAGTAATAAGGAAGTTAAAAATACTCGTAAACTAAAGCGGACAGTAAACTTCACTAAATTAGAAATACGAATTTTAATAGATGAAGTTTTAAGGTATGTAAAAATAAAATTGAAAATAAGCAAAGCCAAATTGTAACTCGGACGCAGAAAAATGATCCACGGGAAGAGGTGGCAAAAAAATATAACGGTGCGTATTAATAAGACTTCGAAAGAATTGAAACTGAAATATGATGGTCTTAAAAAAGTAATTAAAAAGAAGCAATCGCTTAATATATTAAATTCGAAAGTTTTAAAACTGGGGGAGGATCGGCAGATATTCAAGAATTTTTAGATTACGAGAAAAAAAATGTTATTCATATACTATTAAGTGTAAGTGGATTGTTACCAGAGAATGATTATGATGGTGATTATTTAGGCAAGAACAATGCATTTTGTAAGATCTTGGTAAAGAGAAGTAGTAATTTTAGATTTTAGCACCAGAAGCTAGTGTACGAGAGGAAACCAAAAATAATATAGTATTTGCCTCAAGTGCAATTGGTTCTAAAACCGAACTGACCCATGCGATTGTAATAATGGTCTCGACTCTACCACCTAATGTAGATATAAGTTATGAAGATGTTACGATTGTTAAAAACAAAAATTTAGAAATTGCAGAGGACTTCCATGAAAAGAAAGAATAAAGAAAATAAATTATGTTTATTATAATTTGTTAACATTTTCTGTAAATAACGTGTTTTTTTTTAAGAACCCACTTCTTCACAAATATTGGTAAACAGAATAATAAGCAGCTAGACAACCGAGCATAAAACGCTCTATACAAAAACGTCAAAACCTCTACAAAAAGATACTCTGAACAACAAAATAGCTGCTGTCACAGATAGTAGACAATAGACATGAGTTTCTCCTTGCAAATAGATTTTGCTAAAAGTGAAGCAAAAAGAAAACTTTTTTTACATAAAATTTTGTGTTTTCATTTTTGATTTCTTGATAATATGGTTCAAATAACTCCTATTTAGCCTAAGCAGACCGCAAATTGCAAGAATTGCAGTCACTTTTTAGTTTACATCAGTTTAATATCCGCACTTATAAAATCGACTTTAAATATTTCATGGCTACCCTGAAAAATATCGATTTTTTAAGTACAGATATTGAACAGATCCAAAATAAAAAGTGCTAGAAATTATTGCAATTTTCGGTCTGATTAGGCTAAATTGGGGTTATTAGAATTCATTATCAAGAAATCAAAAATGAGAACACAAAATTTTATGTAAAAAAAGTCTTGCACCAGAAAAGTAAAAAATCGTCACAAACTTTCTTGTGCATACAACAGTTAAGAACTCAAGAGCAAATATGATTCTTTGAAATACTTTTTATGGTTATAAATGAGTAAACTAACTACATGTAAAAGTTAAATAACAAATGTATAATTACCGCTTCACATCTTGAACAAAACTGAGGAAATCAAAAATCTTCTTTTTTTTTGAAATATTATGTTTCAGAAAATTTTGTCCGAGTACCAAGCGATACATTTTGCAATAACTTATCGGATCCTATTAAAATGTTGTGTGATATGTCTAACAATTCCAAATTATAACGATTTTTATTTGTCGTGTTTTAAATAGGTATCATTTTTAGCCACACTAAGAATTGCTCACCGGATCTATCCTGCGTATACTTAGTTATTGAACATGCACAATCTATTGGCGTAAAAGGTTTTCTAAAAAAAAGCAATAATAAATAATTTTTCCATATGGTGCGAACTTTTTGGAGGTCAGGTATATTTGAAAGCTAATGGAAACATATGTCTAAAAACGTCAAACATAATTCATTTCAAGGTTTGTGAAAATATAAATGAGCTTTGGAAAGGAAATTCCTAACAATAAAATAGTTGTAGCTTGTACATATAATGAATATGTCTTTCTCTAGGTGCTGCGCTTAACGATTAAACAATTTAATTCTGAAAAACTAATAGGAATCCCATCTTGAATTTTTGGTATTAAGGAGTACTCTATTAATTCGTACCTTTTTTTGCGAGTTTAAAACGTCGTCCTTAATTTGAAATATAACTTTTTTCCAAATTAGAGAAAAAATACTTCGAAGTGAAGACTTTTTCTTTAGATTTATATTGTTAGCAAAAAAAAAATTATGTTTATTATAATTACAGATATCTTTAATTAAAAGGAGAGATTCGTGCAGTATTTTGAAAATTTTGATATTTAATGAAGAACTCAATGTACTTTTCTGTAGCAAACAAAACAAATAATATCTTGTATTTTATCATTTAAAATTCATTAATAACGTTTGAGATAAATCAGACAACCTAAGATTATTTTTCATCTAATTTTATTCTATTTGACGTTAAATGACGTAAATGTAGGAATTTGAGCCATTAGTAACCAAGTTCAACAACAAAAAACCGCTTATTTGAATTACGCCAAACATTATACAGGGTGTCCCGTAAATAAGGGGCCATAATGCGAGGCGTAACACAATGGTACATATAGAATCCGCGAATGTAAATGAAAGTGGTCTGCTTCGGTAATTTTTTTGGGACATTTTTCAAAGAAATTACGATCGGAATACGGTCCTGTTTTGCTTATAAACTCTATACGTCATAGGTAAGCGGATGTGATTCAAAGCGAAGAAAATTCGATAATAAAACTGACCTGCTCAACATAATGACACATATTGCTGAGGTCTTTTGGACTGCGATTGTTATGTCATTAGTTACCGTGATGTCTATAGCAAGTGCTACAGCTTTACTGAAATTAGCTTTAATGTAATTAGAGATATCGTTTTGTCGATGAAGAACAATAATTCTAAAGATGTGTATGGTCTGAATACAAGTATTATAAAAAAAAGTTTAAATAATATCATTTTGCCTTTAACTGTCTTAACTAATAGATGTATCAAAAGTGGTTTGTTTCCTGATTGCTTAAAAAAGGCCCTAGTCGTCCCCCTTTTCAAGTGTGGAGATAAAAACATAATTGATAATTACAGACCCATCTCGTTATTACCTATATTCTCGAAAATCATTGAAAAAGTTCTCAGTATTCAGATTGTAAAGTTTTTTGATGAAAATAATCTTTTTACCAGTAACCAATATGGCTTCAGGAAAAATTGTAATACAACAGATGCCCTTTTGCATTTTGTAAACAGTACGATTGACTGTTTTGAAAGGGGTGAACATTCACTGTCTATTTTCTGTGACTTGAGTAAGGCTTTTGATTGTGTATCCCACTCTATCCTTTTGGATAAACTCAATCGCTATAATTTTGATGTTAATAGTATAAAGTTACTTTCATCTTTTCTATCCAATAGAAAACAACAAGTTAATAAACTTCTGTTGAATGTTACTAAAACTAAAAAAGTTTTGTTTTCTTTAAATAGAGTAAATTATTCTTGTGAAAATTCGGTAAAGTTTTTAGGTGTTAATCTCGATCCTAAGTTAAATTGGAATTCCCATAAACAGGAACTTTCTGGTAAATTATGTAGTAACATTTTCTTGCTTCGTAACCTTGCCAATACAGTCTCAAGACAATCTTTATTAGCAGCCTATTATGCGCTTATTCATTCATTAATATCTTACGCTATACTGATCTGGGGTCATTGTTCTAGTGCTGATAGAATATTTTCGCTTCGGAGAAAAGCTGTCAGAATAATTGGAAATCTGGGTTTTAGAGATGACTGTAGACTGAAATTTTGTCAAATCTTGACTTTTCCTTCTATCTTTATTCTGCAGTGCTTCCTGTTTGCTCATAATCATCTCAATACTCTGGTACTTCATGAAGATGTTCACTCTTACGATACTCGTCATAGAAAAAATATTTGTCCTAAATTTTACAGATTAAACAAAGCAAAATACGGGCCAAATGATATAGGTATCAAACTTTACAATCATCTACCTTTGTTTGTGAGACAGTGGTCGCCAAATATATTTAAAAAAAAAATTACTTCACTTTTAAAAAGTAATGCGTTTTATTCAATTGATGAATTTCTGACTTTTGTAAAAAATACTAATATTTTCGCTTAATCTTAACAGGGATCACCCTACTACTCCGCTGATTCTTTCTAGCAGTATATATATATAGTTACTGTTTCATTACTTGTTATTATTGTTGTTATTACTGTTAATTTGACGACTGTAAAACACTTGTGTTTTTTACATAAATAAATATCAAAGTGTTCGAAATGCCCTCCGTTGCGCAGGTCAGGGAAGGCAGGCAAATTGGGTGCGATCGGTTAAGAAGCGGTAATAAAAAAAAGAAGAAGAACTGAATCGTCGTGCGTTCGCCGAGGGTGCGCGCGCGCGTGGGGGCTTTCACTCAGAGTTTTTGGGGTAGGATGCTGCATGAAGGCTGGGGCAGCTATCTTCTAGGCTCAAGGGTGATAAGAGATAATGAGAAATGATACATGTACGTTACAGATTAAAGCGTTTTATTTTAATTAAAAAAAATTTTCACATTTAGTCTTTAAAAATTCGTAAATAATTTTTACATTAATTATGGAACATATGCTGCAGGGCTTCGTATGGTGTAAACAAGATCCGTGCATCTTACAAAATTTCGGTACACCTGAAATTGTTTCTAAATTTATAATTTCTTTCGAAGGTAAAAATTTTCGAAGACAATTAATTTTTTGATGTCCTTTTACATATATCCGTTGATACTGTTGAGTAAATCTGTGTAGAATGTCGGCAATTTCGCTGTAGGGAGTGTAGCCATCCGACCATCGTAAGCAATGATGATTTTGTTCTAACCAATAAACTTGTTTTCTGTATTGTCTATTGAGATTTTTGAAATGGGTTGGAGGTTTAAATATGGAATGTGTTGTACCTTCTCCATCGAAGATTGCTAATTCTTTTATGACGAACATGTCCAGCTCAAAACCTTGCATATCGATAACCAATGATCTTGTATTAGCTTCCTTCTTATAAATTTCATGTTTTTTGTGTAAAACTGGATCAATTATTTCTGATAACTTGACAATGCGTCTTCGAAATCGTGCTCGATCGCATGCGTATTGCATCCATTCGTTTTTTTCTTCTTCTTCTTGCTCATCACTTAAATAAAATTCTAATATTTCTGATGGTTCTGATGTAAATTTGACGTTTTTTTTATTCATTTCACTCAAGGTTTTTATTCGTACGATGCAAATAGAAGACTGAAAAGTAAAGAGTCTTGTTGACTGTAAATAACACGAGAAAAGCGCTTATTTGCATTTTTTAAAATATGTTGACGTGATGTTGACATTACTAATAAATAACTTTTTGTGATTGAATGCAATAAAACAATTAATTAGAAAAATTTTATTTATTTACATTTTTAACATAACACATTTAGATTATTTCTCTAACAATATTTGTTGCGGGATTATATTCCACAACTTTATCGTGAATTATTAGACAGTATGCAGTCATTTCAGGTCTAAAATCAACTTCGCTTTCAAGTTCGAGACGTATATCGATTGTTGAAGATTTAATCGATTCGTTTTGATTTGAACAATCGATGACGTACATGGCTTTAGTGCGAAATTCTTTTAGATTCATAATAGGCGCGCTGTTAATATGTCCGTAATAGCTTTTTGAAAATCTGCGTACATTAGATACGCAATTCCGAATTTATTTCTAGTCATTTCGAGATTTAAATTTTTATATGGGTAGCTTTCGGCATTCAAATGCAATTTTATATTCCTAATATGAGCATGATCGAAATCGGCTCCATCCTTATCATGCTTATCTTTTTTACCATCCTGAAAAGCCACGATAACATATCTAGGTTTCTCCAAGTTTGTTGATGTTCTTATCGGCCAAACGTCGTTTTTGGTCTGACGCATACTAGGAAGCTCATGCAGTTCCCATTGCCTAAATGGAATGTAAATTGATTGCGATTGTTGTAGAACTTTTAACATTTGTAATTTCATTTCATCATTTAGAGTAATGTGAGGGACATGCCATTCGATTTTCTTTACGGTGATATTTGCAGTTTTCGTGCCAGAACTTATATAGCAGTTGTTATCCGTTCTTGAATGAAGCAATATTATTTCCTGCTTGGCGTTTATGATAATTTTCTTATAGTCTTCCGCAAAACCCAGCAAAAATTTAAGTGGTATGCATGCAGTAAATTTGTTGACTTGTAAAGTCGGATGTTCATTTTGTAAGGGTATCCATCCGGCCACCTGCAAAACCTTACTCTCTGCTTCGTTGTAGGACAAGTATGCCTTCAGAGTGCTCGTCATTCCAACATTTCGAACTTTGTCAATTTCTTTTCCATCTATTTCATAGCGCAGTTCTTCAAAGAGAAATGCATACGCGTTATTCGTTAATTTGCAATTGCCAGTACCTTCGGGATTCTCTTGAAACGTGCCTTCAATGTAGAGATAACTTTCATGTGGATACGTATAGATGTCTTAATGATTTATTAAGATTCTCACTTCATCGTTGTTGTTGAAATTTTTATATGTGGGGGAATACCAATGAAATTGCTTCTTGGTTATTGTTTCATCAAAGTTGAGACTGTCGAGGAGTTGTAACATTGTTGATCGTGATGTTTGTCTTCACTTTAAAACCCAAACTTTGTAAAAACTGTACGTTGCTGGGTGTTAATCTCTGGACAGACGACTGTCGACTGAAACGAGCAGAGTCAATGTTCTCCTTATTATTACTATTATTATTCTCCTTGCTGCGATTGTTGTTATGGAAGCACAAACCCATTATGCTGCTTGCTTTCTTAATTCAAGACTGACACGAATTTGTTCACCTCTGAAATTTATCAGAGATCCGTTCTGGTCTAACAACGTTAGGGTAATATTGTCGATTTTACGCACTACAACTGGTAAATAGACGATATTATGTGGTGTAATGTTGATGCTATAACCGGGGTCGACAGATGGTGAAAACTCGAAAATCGTATGTGACAGCTTGTCATCGTAAAAAAGAATGGGTTGCAATGTTACATTCAACTGGTACCGTCGTGACTTTAATAATTTCAACGGGCATATCTGAATGATGCAGCATATTAGCTTCCAACACTTTTGGTGAAAATCCTAGCATGCGTCCGATGGAGTCGGATTTTTCAAAATCAATTTCAAACGCACACTTGATTTCACATTTCAACGTATTGTTATTCGGTTGTAGAGACAAAGTATCTTTCTGCTCCTTTTCGTTGGCTGTAGAATTGGAAACCGCTTTCTGTATAAATTTTTCCAAATCTTCAATCTCATAAGAACCAGTTGGAATGTTTAAAACTTTGTCAGTATCATAATATAATTTATTATTTTTTCCTTCTTCAACGTTGGGTATGGTGTTGTAGGTAAAAAGACTGAGCAGACCTATCTGATACTCATGATTAGGATCTAATTCAATCGGAGGATAATAACTTGCCGAAAGTAGGCTACTGTTGCTCACTAGAGTGAATGTTCGCGACATGATGCTGAATGAAAGTAAACAATAATACACCACTCTGTTTCTTCAACTACAACTGTTTATTTTCACACAAGTTTACATTCTTTATATAAAAAATCTAAACATAAATGTTCACAATTTACAGCATTGAATTTCTGAAATCTATCGTGATTATATATTATGCGACTGCCTTCAAAGTATTGAATTAATTCTAGAGGTGGTTGAAGATTTCCGAAACTGTCAAAATACAAAACTGTTTGATTTCTTTTAATGTAGGCAACCCAGTGAGAACCGGGTCCGTTTTTAGAATCCAAATTTACTATGCCGCTTTCGAAACGATACGGTCGTCCTGGAGGTAATGCATCGCGCATAAAGACACCTCTGAAGTAACGTATATTTTTCTTTGCAAATTTCATCAGATCAGAATCTGTTAGTGCTCTTCGAGGCAGTCTGTTGATTAGTTTTTTTCTGATGTAGATATAATCCAAGACTTTACGATACGGCTTCAGGTAGAGGCCACTACCTCTTTTTCCCAAGGTGATCGCTTCCATTGTTTCATTGTGTCGTTTTGTTTCTTCCAATTTTCTCCTAGCCTCTTTAGCTTTGTTGACTGCGCTTGCAATAGATGCAGCACCACCAGCAAGAGATCCTGCAGCTCCGAGACCGGCAAACAATGGTATGAGAAACGGGATGATACCTCCAACTTTTGGAACGGGAATTACACGAGGTTTTCGAATGTTTTTCTTACCGCCAGCTTCTTTCGTAGCAATTTTTGCCGATGCTCTTGCAATTTTAATCGCTTCCTTCGGATCATCTAGATTTTTGAATTTGCTTACGTTCTGGTGAACTTTTTTAACAATTTCTCTCAAAGCTACTTTCTTTCTAGCTCGAGTTCCATTACGGTTACGATGACCCATTCCCAACTTGCGTTTAGCTTTAATTGCTGTGTTGACGAAATAACTCGCTAACTTTTCACCTAACGACGTGTTTTTCGCTTTGACACGACTCCAACCTCGTTCTTCCAACACCTTATCCGCTAAATGTCTGTTTTCTAAATCTTTAAACTTTGAATACGCAATGTCGTGTTGTTTACAGGCTCGATCGAGTTCGTTAATGCCGAGGTCACCTCTTTGCAAACGTTTATTTAACTTTGTACCTGGTCCACAATACTGATAACCACCGGGAATATGTAATTCTATCGGTAGCTTGTTTATAAATGAATTTAAGACACCCGTACCGTTGTGCGTAATCATTTACTCTGAGAGAATAAAAGAGAATATATTACATATATATATATAGATTGAAAAAGAGGAAACCTGAGATCATTTCACGATAAAAGTTGGACAAGGTGAGATCCTTTTGGAAAGGCGAGATCCGAAATCGGATCTCACCTTTCTTAGCGTGTATATCGGGTCATAACCGACTTTGTTGGTACTAAAGAGCTCAAATTCAAATTTCATCCCGGATCTCGTTTTACCGAATTTTTTACAGTTTTATACACCAGTAGTTCACAATTAGTTATGCAGAGGGCGCATGTGAGCCAAGTATACACGTACATAGTTTCTAACCTAAGTGAGATCCGACAATCTGGCAACACAGCAGGGCTCTGCTTTACAATAAAATTTCTAACATGAAAGAATTATACGTTTTTAATTAAACTAGACTCTTCTTCTTTCGATGAAATGTGTAGAATAATTTGTTTATAATCTTTTAACGCACAGCTTAAACATCGTCACGTGAAACGTTTATATCTCTATTTTTCTACTTAATAATGATTTTATGTGAGCTTTTCGTAAATTTTACAATTACTTTAATTCAGTATGAGATTTGAGACGAAACACTTTCTGAGTTTTTAGGAATTGTAGTTTGCTTGATTTGACACTGCAAAATGCCGACTAGATACATTTATAATCACTATCTGATAGCAGTACATTTTAATGTAAATAGTTTACAATAAAATATTATCGATTTTACACAGAAATAAAGTGACTATAGTCCATTCACAAAACTCCCGGTGACGTTTACATTTTCATATTGAAAATTTGGAGTGTATTTGATAAGTAGTAATGTATTTAAGAGTCTATTAGAGAGCTATTATTAAATAGCGTCGATATTGACTCTTAAATACATTACTACTTATCAAATACACTCCAAATTTTCAATATGAAAATGTAAACGTCACCGGGAGTTTTGTGAATGGATTATAGAGAGATTTTGAGTTTCGTTACAATAAAAATAATTCCATCTATCAAATGTGAATTTGTAAATTTTAAATAAATGATTGCAACTGTTATCTGCTGCTAATTTTTATATTAACAATGAAGGCGTTCCTGTCAATGGAAAATTTCGTTATATTAAAAAAAAAGCAACAGTGAAATGTGAATCTGTAAGCCTCAAATACACTATTGCAAATGTTTTCTATTACAGTGGGGTAAACTATCACATTTTTACATAATAATGAAGTGAATAAAGAGGTTTTAGTGTCAATGGAAAGTTTCCTTAAATGAGAAAAAAACAAGTTGTCAAAATAATGTAAATCTGTAAGCCTGAAATAAAATATTTTACAATGAAGTGAAGAAAAAGGCTTTCGTGTCAATCTCGTTTGATTAAAAAAAATTTCCAACTGTGAAGTGAATTTGTAAACTTCAAATGAATTATTGCGGATGTGTTCTGCCACAGTGGGGTATTTTTTTAATTTTTACATGAAGGCTTTCGTGTCAATAGAACGTTCCTCATTTATTTGGAGCTTACAAATTCACACTGAAAGCTGATTTTTTGAATCTATCGAATTTCCAATTGTCCCGAAAGCCTCTTTATTCACATCATTTTTACGTAAAAATGATAATAGTTTTACCCCACAACACCAGGTGCCCCACGTCATGTATTCGCCTTTCTAAAATTCTTATTTTTTAATCGACTTATATGAAATTTGGAAAGGATAAATTAAATGAAAAAATGAACATTCCGACTGACTATTGAGCACAGTAGATCTTCCGGTTTCGCTGGAAGTGATGTTTTTATTTAAAACACCCTATAGGTATATTTTTACATGTTTGGAATTTGCAAATCATTGCGAGTCCGAATGTGTATCATTAAATAATTTTGGTTTCCTTGACAACGAAGAAAAACTTTTTTGTCTTTCAATCTAGAATACTGTGAACCGCGTATTTTCATTCTAATGCGATCAAGCAATTCGAGAAAATCACTATTTTGATTTTTAACATTTTTACAGCATTTCATTAGGTCGTAATCATGTATCACCAGGTAATAACAACGAAAAAAAATACTGTTTTCCAATCTAGAAAGCTAGGAATTGTGTATTTTCGTTCGGCTGCGACCAAGTAGGGTAAAGGCAAGCGTTCACAGGCTCGCATCGCACGCGTCGCACGCATCGCATAAATGATATTTTCTATAGTTTTATATGACGCTGCGTTAACTAGGCCGCATAGCAGCGATCGCATTACTGAAAATGCGACTAGCATTCTCGAGAGAGCAACTTCTGCGATTCTTGCGATTCGTGCGGCTGACGTCATTTACAAATTCGGACTAGTGCAAGCTGTCAGTTGAATCGAATCATAGGTTTTATTAGGGTGATATTATAAATTTTAAGTATTATTGTTAAGACAAAATATGGACGACGCAGTATTAATTTAGTAGAAAATTATGAAGAAATTTATAATTTGCTGGTAGTGCGAATGATGCGATGCTTGTATGTTAACGCGCACGCCAAATGCTATGCGATTCTTGCGATGCGTGCGACGCGTGCGATGCGAGCCTGTGAACGCTTGCCTTAAATTGGGGCACCTCCGAACAAATCGAATTTAACAACATAGACTGCTACAAAATTGGGCATTTCGAGAATACGTATCCTACTACAATAGTAGTGTCGTGGTCCATTATTGTTGAACAACTTGGATCACGTACAATCCAATTATTTGAGAAAATTCAAAAGTTCCTCTTATAACTTTTACTGCAGAAATCGTAACCTTTAATGGCTTGCGAACAACTTTGAGGTAATATTCTTACTATTTACCTCAAACTTGGATACGTTCAGCGATGTATGACCACACAAAATAGTAGATTCAAACTGTGTGCGAAGTAATATTTTGTCATTTATGTATCCTTGCTATGTGGGGCCAGTTCGGTAAAGTAGAATTTTGCAATAAAGACGATTGTGTCGTGGATTTCTTGAGAAATTATAAAGGCGGGTTCCGATTCCGGGACTTGAAAGACATATCGAATGTTTCCAGTAAAGATATAGTCTCAAAATTACCTAATCCAAAGTGAAAAATGCCTTCAATTTGTAAATTTTATGTCAATATTTATGGTTACAACATTCAATAAACCTTTTTCTAGATAAATACTGTTGTTGTCCGGATGTACCCAGTTAATAACGTAAAAATGCTATTAGTTTGCTCCACTATAGCCAAAAACATTTACAATAATTTATTTGGGGCTTACAAATTCACATTGACAGCTGGAGATTTTTTTTTTAATGAAACGAAACTTTCAGTGGCACAAAAACCACTTTATTCACTAGATAGTAATGTAAAAATGCTGCTAGTTTGCTCAACTATAGCCAAAAACATTTGCAATAATTTATTTGGGGCTTACAAATTCACATTGACAGCTGGAAATACATGAAATTTATTAACTATTGAGTGAACGCACGGAAATATATAGTTCAAGGTTATGTTACATTTGGCAACACCGAAGGATCTCATCTTATCTCATAAATATCATATTATACACTAACGGATCTCGTCTGTGCATGTTTTTCTAATGGATCTCATGTTAGTCAATGTTTATCATAGAAAAATGTACTCTGAATTTTTTTACCCCTCTGTGGCAGTAACGCTTTGAGTCACCATTTATAGGCTATTGACATGAAATATACTCTGAAAAATAAAATCCCTATGAGGGATCTCAGGTTGTCCAAGTTTTATCCGGATCTCGACTTGGATTAAAAATGTATATATATATATATATATATATATTAGTGAAAATGATAATTGTGAAACAAACACATTCATTGTCAGTCAACAATATGAATTGCTTGTGCGAAAAAACTCAAGACAAGAGTCATCCGCTGCTGCCTTCAACTATGAGGTGTATAATTGCAGGTGCTTCCAATTGTGGTAAAACCAATACCGTGCTGTCCTTAATCATTCATCCGAACGGTTTACTCTTTGAGAATGTTTACGTTTACTCAAAGTCCCTCTACCAACCAAAATATCAGGCCCTGGAGAAAATTCTAAACGAAGTAAAAGGTGTAAATTATTATGCATTTAAAGAAAACGATGAAATAATCAACGCCGAGGAAGCCAAGGAGAACTCGATATTTATTTTTGACGATGTCGCTTGCGATAAGCAGGACAAGATAAGAAGTTATTTTAGCATGGGACGTCATAAAAGCATCGATTGTTTCTATCTTTGTCAGACTTACACCCGAATCCCGAAACACTTGATTCGTGACAACGCCAACTTTTTAATTTTATTCAAGCAAGATGAAACAAATCTGAAAAGAATATTTAATGACCACATCGGTACTGATATGTTATTCGATCAGTTCAAGTCAATGTGTGCAGAGTGTTGGAAAGACAATTACAGCTTTTTATGCATTGCAAAAGATTACAATATAGACAAGGGCAGATATCGAAAAGGTTTTGATCAATACATACTGTTATAAACAGCTAGCAGTTACTCAAAGAACAAATATAATCGGGTATAAACAGAAAACAGTTTATAGAAAACAGGTAGTAGTTTAGAGAAAGCAGGTGTGATGGATGAAAAGACGAAAGAGAATGTAAAATTGGAAATTATTAAAGCTAGCAAGGCAATAAGAAAGAAATATTTGGCTTTGAGGAAAGGTAAACTTCAAAGAGACGATGAACTAATTCAAAAGTATAAACCAATCACGGAACCGCTTAAATATCTAGTGAAAAGTGTACAAAAAACCGAAAAACAATCAAATTATTTTCCCATAAAGAAGAAAGCTGACAACGATCCTATGTTTGAACAACAACAGCAACAACAACAACAGATCAGACAACTATCTTTTATTCAAGCAGAACCTGTTGTAGAACATAATCCGTTTTCCACTGATGAAGAAGAAGAAGAAGAAGAAATTAATACAAGCAGAAGGCTCTCGAATTACAGAGAAATGTACCACTCTATGACAGAGACGAATCCAGAAACTGTGAATGACTATTTAGCTAAATTCCACCCCCTTCCAAGGTCCTACATTGAAGGTTTAGTACAAGACTCTGATGGTAAATACGATAGTGTGTACGGTATTCATCATGATCCGTTAACCGAAGGATGGCGAATAGGTGATAGTGAAGTTACATTGGATGGGAAAGATTTAATAATTAAGAATATTACATATAAGGGAACTCCGGGATTGTACGAATTACTATTCAAGAACCATCCGATAGGTCACAAGAAAAAAGATCTTGATGAGTATAAAGACATACTTGTTCGCACTAACGCTGTCAGAAGAAATAACGATCCGAATCAACAAATAAAAGGTAGTCGCAGTGATAAATATCGTAATATTATTCAACCTCTGTTCGAGAAGAGACAGCAAGGTAAGACGTGGACTGGAGGAGGTCTAGAAGTCGAAAATAAACCATTTCAATACGTATTCTACGACGATATTAACGAAATTGTGGAAAGATTGAAATTACTAAAAGCGTCACAAGAGGCTGGAAATACAAGTCATAATAACGAAATCGTTGCAATCATTGAAGAACTGAGAGAAGCAGGTATAATATGAGCACCGATAAGTTTGGCAGATATTTAAACAAGACGAAGGCGGCACGAGGTCCTCCAGGCATAGGCTTTTCTCTCACTTCCAACAACGAATATGATATTCAGAATAAACGACTTTGCAATGTGGGATTTGCAATAGAACCATCGGATTGTGTGAATAAAATTTACGTGGACAACATTATGCAAAAAATCGAAAGTGAGCTTAACATTATGCAAAATATAAAGCTACAATTTAAACAAATTCGAGAGGACTTGAACGGAGTGATTCAAACATTAGCATCCAAAGCATTCACCACTGACCAACTTAAACAAGACCTACAAGCTAAACTAAATAAATTCGAAATCGAAATTCAAGCAATGCAACAAAACATAGATCGCAAAATTAAAGAGAACAGTAATAGAAGTAGCATACCTCATAATAATTACAATGGAGAAATAATGAAATTAAAAGACTCTACGAATGCCAAAATACATCAGTTTAACCAAAACGTAAAACAAGCAGAAAAGAAAGTTATTAGATTGCATATTAAGCCACATACTTCTGCTACTACTAGTAAAAATGAGTCGAATTCAACGTGATGTTGTGAATGAACTACATAAACCTGCGAGAAAAAAATTCCCCAGGAGATCTACAATCATAAAGTTTATAGACGATTTGTGGCAAGCTGATTTATGTGAATTTATTCCTTACGCACGTGAAAACAAAGGTTATAATTATATCTTGGTTGTTATAGACTGTTTTTCAAAGTACATGTGGACGCAACCTGTGAAGAAGAAAACCGCCGAACTTGTTACAGAAGCTATGCGTAAGGTGATTCAAGAAGATAACAGGAAACCTGTAAATTTACACATCGACGAGGGAAAAGAATTTCATAACAAGATGTTTAAAAATTTGATGCAAGAATACGGAATAAATCATTATTCAACGTTTTCAGCTATTAAAGCCTCCATTGTGGAACACTCTATTCGCACATTGAAGGATAAATTGTACAGGGAATTTAGCATTCGAGGTAAATACAAGTGGGTCGACATACTATCAGAAGTCGTAACCAAATATAACGCTACAAGACACAGAACGATAGGTATGGCTCCCGCAGACGTAACTAAAGAAAATGAACAAATGCTTTTGCAAACTGTTTACAATAAAATAAAAATTCGCGGTAAACCAAAGTATCACGTGGGAGATGTAGTTCGTATCAGCAAATACAAGGGTGTATTTGAAAAAGGATATACCCCCTCGTGGTCCACGGAAATCTTTAAAATTATTAAAATTCAACTTACCAATCCGGTTACCTACCTGCTCGAAGATGCTAAGAAACAGCCGATTTCCGGAGCCTTCTACAACGAAGAACTTCAAAAAGCAAAACATGAAGACGTTTACTTGGTGGAAAAAATTTTAAGAAAAAAAGGTGGGAAGGCGTATGTCAAATGGCTCGGAATGCCTGAAAAATCTTGGGTTAAACTAAAAGATATTGTTTGAATAAACAGTCATGTTCATTAAAAAAACTTCTACTCATCGAATTTTCGAGGCGAACGAGCGTGTTCTTGAACACTGAATACACAAAGTTAGTAAAAATTAATAAAAAAATTTACTTATTATAATTTTTAAAAATTTTGTTAATGTATAAGTTTGTAAATTTTTTGTAATTTAAATAAATATAACTACTTAATTAGAAAAAATTGCTTTATTGACATTTTTCTCACATAACTAAATTATTTCTAATGTATCGGTACAATATTAACAACAATATAAATAGAATATTACAGAACAGTATTACCGAATTTGTAAGAATCTCATACGAGAAATATTTTATTTTTTCACTATCAAATAAATATTGTTCGGAAGAAATGTTTTGTACAATTTTCCAGTCGTTATCCCGAACTTGACTACCCGTTTGACATATACAGTGAATTTTATAAACCATGGACGCTTCATTTTGATTTTCCAGATTTGTTTGTAACATGCTGCAATGCGTCGTCGTCGGCGTCGTTGTTCTCGGCGATGTTTTATCAAGCTTCACCCAATTGTTAGAGCAATAGTCGTTTCTGGTGTTTTCAGAATCGATACACAAATAACATTCATCTATATTTGTCAGCGTGATATTAACATTCACATAAAATGTTGTATTTACAATCACAGCAAAAAGTACTGGCACATTCATTTTGCATTCAAATTATTTTTGATAAAACTTTTATTTAAACACTCACAACATAAATAAATTGGGTTTGGTGGACCATCAAATTGGATCCTCCCAATATTATAATGCTCGTAGCAAGGTAAACGCAGCTGTAGTTCTTTATCTTGTTGAAAATGTGAAGGCAATTTCTTCCAAATATAATGTAAATCCAACGATGATTGTTGTATTAAAATAAACCGGGGAATGTAAGATGTAAGATTTTCATTAATGTTTCTTAAACCAAGATTTTGTGAATTGAATTCGAGTACCTCGTTGACTTTCCAAAGTACGTCTTGTAACTTTTCCATTTAAATTGAAACTGAGCCTATTATTTTTCCTATGTCAGCTTTTATCTTGTCTTCATGCAAGGCGAAGAGTTCCAATATACAATCGATGCATTCAGAGAACCACGTTAATGAACCGTCTCCGCATTTTGTACTTCCAGTGATGAAATCGGATCCAAATGTGATCACATCTACATCATCAGGTTTATTAGAAGCAATTATTTGCATTACATGATTGTAATATGTTAGAAACTCGAGTTTTTCCAACCTCCGAAGACGATAATCAACAAGATGAATTAACTTTTTTAATTTGCTAAACACTAATTTATCAAGTTCTACCTCACATTGGTTTTTAATAATTTTCACTTTAAATTTTCCCTTCGACTGAAGAAAAATTAATTTTATTTCACCTTTGCAAATATCTAAATCAGAAAATATAACTTCTTCTGTTGAACAATGAAGACATTTTGAACTTTTCAATTTAAAATGTTCTTCAAAACGCGACACGTATTGTAGAAACTCTCTCCATTCTTGTCCGGATAATGTCAGCACTTTTTGTTTTGTCCCATGCGACATATTCACGCTCGGTTGGAAATTTGTACTGATGCACAACCCAGTCGAAATTTTTACGGATTTATTCAAGACATAAATTATTTCGTCAATTAATGAACCAACTTGTTTGTTTTCTCGTACAATATTTTCGAACAATCCAAACATTGAAGAAGCCATTACTTAAAATATATACCGTCACCGTTGTCTCGCTATAGACACTAAGCGAGAAAGAAGAAAAAATGTATTTAAGTGATAGGATTTTTTTTTAGACCAATAAAAAGTCTTTTTTTTTGTGTACATTTAAATTTAAAAATTTAAGCTTGACCAACGAAATGAGCGTATTTTTCATAATTCCTTTTACAGTTTTATATGAATTATGTCAAACAAGCATTTCTAATTATGTTTTAATGCATCGCTTCGATACTTTTTGCTCGTTCATAGTTCATACATGTTTGTAGAAACATGTATAGTCGGTAATTTCAAAATATTACAGATTTTCCTTCGCACATTACTATCAAGAAAAGACAATGTACAAAATGTAATGCAACAAGCATTCTCGAATACGATCAGAGAGGTTGGTTGTGTAAACAAAAATTTAAATTACTTCGTTGCAAACAGTGCCAGGATCTAACAATACATCGAATTAAAAAAAGTTTTTGCTGAGTGTTTGAATTTATTGAATTACTCGTCGCTGTGGAATTTTTGTGGTTATTATTGCATTTATACCGGTCAAAGACGCTATATTTAATCATTTTATTGTGAAACGTTGACAAGTGCAGTTATAAACAAATTCGCGCGATGGATTTCGACAGTTTAAATAATAAACTCTCTTTGGAACACCTGCCGTTGAAGAAAGTTAATGAATTGGAAGCTTTTCGAAAATATAAATTATCAAATTTAAAATTTGTGAAAACGAAATTTGGGAAATCTTTACTGGCTGAAATAGAAGACGAATTCGCCGTGTTTTTGCCGAAACGATTCGCGGGGATTATTACGGAAGATCAGATACCAAAAATTTTGGAGGACGAAGTTGGTATTGAATTTAAAGGTGAAAAATCGATTCCAGGAAAGCAGTGCTCAGCATTTTTGATAGAATTTGTGCATATGGATTAAGGAAATTACATGTAAGTTAGACACGCATTTATTATTTGTTTTTTTGGTTAATTTTATTTCTTTCTTTTCAGAATGATAAACATTTAGACATAAACAAATAAATAGAATGTTATAAAGTTTTTAATTTACTTTTCAAAATATTTTTTTGGTTAAAGCGTTAAAATAAGTAGATTTTAAGTTTTGTCTTTTAAAAATTGATATATTTTTTCAAATTTCCAACAAAATGAATCAGAACTCTGAGAAAAATAAAACTAGTCGTCTGGAATGGAAAAATGTAAGTAAAAAAAAAAAATTAATAATATTGTTATTATTTCTAATTAATGTTAATTTACAGTTGCAAACAGCATTTAAAACCAGAATTCAGACAGGTGTAATAATTAATAAAGTGCATGTACTACCACGAAATTTCTTAGAGGATGCTGCTTCTCTCATTGTGAGCCGACTTCAGAATCTCTTGGCGAAAACATCTGCATTGAAAATGAATCTGGTATTTTGTGGACAGTTTATGAAACCGAACACAGATATAATAGAACTTAAATATTTCAACACCAAAAATCATGAGATCAACCTTGGATCGGATCTGAACGAAATATTGTGCACATTATTTAATGAAATTATGATAAAGGTAAATTTAAAACAAAATCATGTTTTAGATACTAATTTTCTATTTTTGTGTCTTAAGCTCGAATCCTTTCAAGAGAGAAATAGTGGGTGGGGGTTAATTGCAGTTGTTAATTTGGTGGTAGCGTTTTGCAAATATTCACCGTTAAGGGGAGGAACAGGAGCCGATCGCAGCAGCTACATGGAATTACCTGTGAAACTACAACGCAGAACTAAAGTTCTTCTAAACATCAAGAATCAAGATCGACGGTGTTTCGCCTATTGCATTTTGGCTCATCTCTTTCCTGCAACAGTTGGTAAAGACGAATGCGATCCTGCTTCTTACCCGCAAAATATTTATGAGATTCTTAATTTCAAAGGTATCGAGTTTCCAGTAAAGTTATGTCATTTACAGAAATTTGAAAATAACAATAAATTTATATCAATCAATGTTTATGGTTATGAAAATAACATTATAGTAGGACCTCTTTATCATTCAAAAAATATTAAAAACTGTCACATCAATTTGTTATATTTGAAGAAAAGTCAACGTGTTGGTCATTTTTGTCTCATCAAAAATTTATCGGAATTATGCAAAAATCAAATTTCATCGAATGAGCGAGTAAAATTTATTTGTGATAGATGTTTATGTTACTTTCCATCACAAGATAAATTAAGTACTGATGCATCAGATTGCTCCCACAATGAGCCTGTAAAAATTGAACTACCTAAAGATGGTGAAAATATTGTTCAGTTCATACAATTTGCAGCAACGATGAAATTGCCATTTGTTATTTACGCAGATTTTGAATCTTTAACGAAACCTGTCGACTCTTGTAATAATGTCAAAGAAAAAGCATTTACAAATATATATCAATATCATGAAGCTTTTAGTGTTGCATATTTAAGAGTTTCTTCTTATGACGAACATCTAAATCATTTTGAAATTTATCGTGGTGAAAATCCAGGCAAGTGGTTTGTAAATAAATTGATAAATGAAGCAAAAACTATTCAACAAATTCTAAAAAATCATTCCATTGTTCCAATGAAAAATTTAACAGCTGAAGAATCTATTGCACATGAAAATGCTGAAAAATGTGAAATTTGTGATTGTAGTTTCACTGTAGATAATATAAAAACACACCACCATCATTTCACAGGTAATTATATCTCTTGTTTATGTAATAACTGTAATTTGCAATGTCGTGTTAGAAATATTATTCCAGTAGTTTTACACAATTTATCTCATTATGATAGTCATTTTATAATAGAAGCATTGGCCAATGTAAATAATGAACCTGTAGAAATTATAGCAAACACTAACGAAACTTATATATCGTTTTCGAAAAAAGTAGATGATGTAAAATTACGTTTTTTAGATTCATTTCGTTTCATGCCGTCATCAATTGAAAAATTAGCAAAAAATCTAAAACCAGAGCAGATGGGACTCACTCAAAAAGCATTTCCTGATGAAGATTCTTTTAAATTAGTAACCCGTAAGGGATGTTTTCCATATGATTATGTCAACTCTTTTGAAAAACTAGAGGAAACAAAGCTTCCGGGAAAGTCGTTTTTCTATAGTAAATTATATAATGAAGACATTAATGACGAGGATTACCGACATGCTCAAAACGTTTGGAAACATTTTCAATGCAAATGTCTCGGTGAATACGCTGATTTATATTTAAAAGTTGATGTATATTTATTAGCTGATATTTTTGAAAATTTTAGAAAATTAACATTAGAAACCTACGGTCTAGATGCTTGCGGATTTTATACTGCCCGCGGTTTATCATTTTCAGCAGCTTTAAAGATTACAAAAATTAAGCTTCCTCTTTTACAAGATATCGATATGGTTTTATTTATAGAAAAAGGTTTACGAGGTGGTATAACTCAAGTTAGCTCCCGTTATGCAAAAGCAAATTCTATAACATGGGTCCCTATTTTGATCCAAAAAAAGATATTTGTGAAATTATTTACGTAGATGCAAACGGGTTGTATTCATATGCCATGACATCAAAATTACCTTGCAATAATTTTAAGTGGGTGAACGAGAAAAAATTAAAACATGTTTTCGAAGTGATCACTGCTAATAATGATTGTTCAGCATACTATGCCCATGAAACGGGGAAGTCATGTATCTTAGAAGTCGACTTAGAATATCCCGATTATCTACACGATTCACATATATATTTTCCGTTTTGTGCAGAACACAGGTCCGTCACAGGTAAAAACGAAGACAAAAAACTGATGCTGACATTATATAATAAGGAGAAATATGTTCTTCATTTACGTGTTCTACAACAATGTTTGAAACATGGCCTAAAATTAAAAGCAATTCATCGTGCAATAGAATTCGATGAGAGCTATTGGTTAGAAAAATATATTCATTTAAATAGTAACTTGAGAGCATTGTCTGTAAACGCTTTCGATAAAGATTCCGTGCGTAAATATCGGAATATTGTTTTAGCAAGTAATTGGAAAACAGCAGAAAAATATATAAGCAAACCAAATTTTAAAGGTGTAACGATTTTTAATAAAAGTTTAGTTGCCATTGAGTTACGTAAGTTAACTGTGAAATTTAATAAACCAATTTATATTGGTATGGCAGTTCTTGATATTTCTAAAACAATCATGTATAGCTTTCTTTACGAATATATTCGAGAAAATGTCGAACCATTATTTAACGTCACTGTCTGTTATACGGACACTGACAGTTTCATTTTAAAATTTACACCGAAATACCCGCAAAGTACACCCAGCATTTATGAAATAATAAAACGAGACGCTAATGAAATTTTCGACACGTCCGATTATCCTATAGATAATTCTTTTGGCATACCACGTGTAAATAAGAAAGTTATTGGAAAATTTAAAGATGAACTTTGTGGGGAAATTATTACCGAATTTATTTCTATTAGAGCAAAAGTTTATGCAATTAGGTTAAGAGAAATTGAAAAATTCAAAAAATTAAAAGGAGTGGGTCGCTCGGGCATTAAAAAAATTACTTTCGAAAACTATCATGATTGTTTATTTCATAATAAAACGTTAATGTCATCATTTAATAGTATTAGATCTATAAATCATCAATTATTATTCGTTAATGTAAACAAAATTGCATTAGACGCACGAGATGATAAAAAATTCTATGCTTCTGTAAATGACATAGACTCGTTACCTTGGGGTCATTATAAATTAAAATAATTTCTCAATATTTTCTTCTTAATTTGAAAACTGTATCTGAAATCTTATTACAAGAAAATGTGTCAATTATAAAACTATTTTAATGAAAATAAAACGCTTTAATCTGTAACGTACATGCATCATTTCTCATTATCTCTTATCACCCTTGAGCCTAGAAGATAGCTGCCCCAGCCTTCATGCAGCATCCTACCCCAAAAACTCTGAGTGAAAGCCCCCACGCGCGCGCGCACCCTCGGCGAACGCACGACGATTCAGTTCTTCTTCTTTTTTTTATTACCGCTTCTTAACCGATCGCACCCAATTTGCCTGATAGCCGAGGGCGTTAGGTGGACGGCTTCGCAAACAGCGGGCACCGGGTTCGAATCTTCCTTTCATACGTGCAATGGCGAAAAAAATTTTCATTAAGCACAATTAACCAAACACCTCACGCAACCGACCTCTAACGGACGATTTCAGAACTTCTATGTTCGCCTCTCTCTCGACGATTTACAGAACACGTCACGCAACCGACCTCTAACGGACGATTTCTGAACTTCTATATTCGCGTCTCTCCTTGTCTCTTCTGTCTCTCTCTTATAAACGGTCAGGTATATGAAGAAAAAAGTCAAGCGGAAGTCCATAAGAATAACATGGGAAAAAAAGGGGCGTGGCTGCTTTTCTTACCTACTTTGGGGTATCTGTGCAGCTAGATGAAGCTTCTGGGTCATCATAAGGTCTGTTCGTTTGTATTGCTCGGAGTTACTCTAACAGCTGTCAAATGAAGTTTTTTCGGCTCGAGAGAAACAAATTTGACTGAAAACTACATTTGACAATTTTTAGAGGAACTCCGAGCAATACAAACGAACAGACCTTATGATGACCCAGAAGCTTTTCATTAGAACTTTAGACAATGGGAGCAATAATTACTGGGTTTTTGCCCCAGTATATCATTCATCACATCAAAACATTGAAAGCGAGATGAAGATATCCCAGTACGAGTTTTAATATCTTTTATCTATGACTAAAATATAATGGAAGTATTATATGTGTGGTTTGTGAACAATAATGCCATGCAATATTCTATTAGGGAATAATGACGAGGGATTAATAGTCATTATTCCCTCTTGCTCACCAATTACAAAATTTCTCTAATCAAATAATACCATGGCAACAAAATACACAAACTCAAAACTGTCATTGTTAAACGCGTAGTGTTTGTGAATTTAATAATTTAATAATTTAGTCGTAGATAAAGTACAGTATACTACTCGCAATAATGGCTATTATTCCCTCGGAGTGTTACTCCCTCGCGCTGCGCGCTCGGTTCGTAAATACTTTTCCTCGGGAATAATAGCTATCATTATTGACTCGTGGTATAATCTACTATTGCTTTACTGTAACTGCGAACAAGGCTCTCACACTTATTTTCAACTTTTTCTGCCGACAAAATACAACCTGTACTAATAATATTTCTACACGGTCTATTTCTAGACGGTCTATACAGGGTGATCAATTAGGTATACTTGCTCAATAGCGGTAAAGTTAACTGTTTTCGAGATATTTGGTTTTTAGCTTAAATGCAATAGATGTGTATTGGTCATAAAAAGTATGTTCAGGTATTTCGTAAACAATATAACGTCATTACAAACCACTACGAAGAATGTAGATTTATTATCATTTTTCTTTTAAGAAAAGCATGTATACCTATATACGTAGAAACCACGTTGCATTCAAAGCTAAAATAGCAAATATCTCGTAAACGGTTAACTTTAGCGCTATTGAATATACTCAGGGCTGGCGCAAGGCGGTTTCAACGCGTTCCCCGGAATCCGGCCCCGCGCTTAAACTTTGTGCTGTCGTTGCAGTTATAAATTCACTTTTATGAAAACGGCCCCGCGCTTAAACTTTGTGCTGTCGTTGCAGTTATAAATCCACCTTTATAAACTAGTTTCTTTTTGGCCCCGCGCAATTTTTAAAAAGTTTGCGCCGGCCCTGAATATACTTATACTTAGTTGATTTAGAAAAGATGGGAGAATAATAATTTATTCTTAAAAGTTTCGTAAGTCTACTCACAAAAAAGTTACAGCATTTTAAAAGCTAGAATGATACCGTATATAGTGCCCTCTAGCAGCTACTTCAAAATCAAGGTGTTATGTTTTATTCTTGTTAAAACTAATGTTACAAAAATGTATTATTTCAAAAACAACTGATATTATCAAACATGCCTCTTATCAACGAAAACAGATTCTAAGCGGTCTGTGATTGTACCGTCATAGATCACTCCATCAATAGACATATCATTCCTCCTCTCTTAAATGTTCAACTTCCGGGAACATACCGAACTGGTGGACGCCGATAGCGACGTGAACGCCGTATAGTTTGTTCTCATGAGTCTGATGACGAACTAGGAGGTTCAGTTACAACTGTGGGAATGGCTTCAGTGGTTTCTTGTTGTAATGCATAACTGCTGCTGTCGGTATCAAATTTCTTCTGTTCTTTAACCACGGATGCTTCTCGTAGAATGGTAGCAAGATTGTAAGAATCCTCGTCGTTGTTCTCCGAGTTAAGGACCGTACCGTCATTTGTGCCTTTGCGCAACTGATGTCGTCGATGTGTTCCGTTTCTGGCGGTGCTGACGAGGTACATCATTTTACCAATCTTTTGAATGATG
This sequence comes from Dorcus parallelipipedus, assembly GCA_958336345.1. Lineage (NCBI taxonomy): Eukaryota > Metazoa > Arthropoda > Insecta > Coleoptera > Lucanidae > Dorcus > Dorcus parallelipipedus. The sequence continues at coordinate 14,052,042 of OY284479.1, forward strand.
CGACCTTTAACCCATGTATGTGAATTGTTTGTATACAGTCTCACATAAATTGGATCATTGATTTTAAATTTTGTGGTCCAAATACCAGGCAAGGGTTTGTAGTCAGGTGCTTCCAGCATAATTGAAAGTTTTGTACGGTAACTACGACCATGCAAAAGCTCTGCAGGTGACTTACCAATTTGTGGATTTGGTGTCGTGCGGTAAGTATACAGTAGTTTTTCATATGCTGCTTTCTTTGTAGTATTTCCTCCCCACATATTTTTCTTCATTGCCGTTTTAAATGTCCTTACAAAACGTTCAGCTTCCCCGTTTGAAGCAGGGTGAAAAGGTGCAGTTGTGATATGTGTGATGCTATTCGTTTCGCAAAATTTCTTGAATGTTTTCGAAGTAAATTGTTTTCCATTATCCGATACGATTGTTTCAGGTAGCCCCTCTAGGAGAAAAATGTTTCGAAGAGCTTTAATTGTAGTTTGTGTCGTAATATCAGAAACAATTACAATGAATGGAAATTTTGAATAAGCGTCGATTACTATTAAATAGTAGTCACCTTTGAAAGGTCCTGCGTAATCAATATGCAGGCGTTGCCATGGATGTGTAGGAGTAGGCCAACTTTCATATGTGCGAGTGGGATTTGTTGCATTATGTTGGCATGGATTACAGTCTTTGATGAGTTTTTCCACATCTTTTTCGATTTTCGGCCACCAACAATGTCGTCGAGCAAGTTGCTTCATGCGAATAATCCCCCAGTGACCATCGTGAAGAAGTTTTAGCACCTTCGGACGTAATAATTCTGGAATGATGATGCGAGTGTGATCTGTGAACCAAACAAGTGCTCCAGCTTTGAGACTGATTGTGTCCCGCCGAAGAAAAAATGGTTTTAAATCGTCATGTTCCGATGGTAGCTTTTCTGGCCAACCATGTTCAACATAGTGTTTTACTGCACTGAGAATCTGATCCTGGTCTGTTGCATTTGCAATGCGCTCTAGATCGATTGGAAAATCAGTTTCTTCCGCAATATTTTCTAAGAACATACATGCTGTTTGTTCTTTATCAAATGAAGTGTCTGGACCAGATGGAAGCCGTGATAGTGCATCAGCATTAGCATGCTTGTCAGTTGATCGATAACGTATCGTATACCGATAAGCCATAAGGAAAATAGCCCAGCGAGCAAGACGCTGGAGTGATGTTGCAGGTAATTTCTTGTCTGGGTGAAAAATCGATACCAACGGTTTGTGATCCGTAATAAGCTCAAAATTGCGGCCGTAAAGGTATTCATGAAATTTCTTTATACCAAAAATGATGCCCAGAGCTTCTTTTTCAATTTGACTGTAAGCTAATTCATGCTTGTTCATCGTTTTGGATGCGAATGCGATTGGATGTTCTTATCCATATTCATCACGATGCGAGAGTACAGCACCAATACCGTATGAAGAGGCATCAGTTGCTAGAATGAGCGGCGAGTTTGGCTTGTAGTGTACTAGTGTGGTCGCACCAATAATGTGTTGCTTCAGCTTTTCAAATGCTTTTTCTTGAACAGGTTCCCATGAAAACTTTGTGTTCTTCTTACGAAGTATGTTGAGTGGACCAGCGATTTGAGAAAAGTTTGGGATAAACTTACTGTAGTAATTTACTTTCCCCAGAAATGATTGCAGTTCGCTGAGATCCTTTGGTTTAGGAAGATTCTTTATTGCTCTAATTCCAGATTCGGATGGACGAATACCTTGTGGGCTAATTATGTTTCCAAGATACTCAACTTCGCTTTTAAAAAAATCACATTTTGACAAATTACAGCGTAGACCATTTGTTTCCAATCGGGTGAACAATTCATTCAGTGTTTCAAGATGTTCAGCTTTGGTTGCACCAGTGACGATAATATCATCAAGGTAGGTTGCACAGCCGCGAAGTCCAGTTGTGAGCTGTTCAATGAACCGTTGAAAAATTGCGGGTGCACTCGCAATGCCAAATGGAAGTCTCTCGTACTGGTAGAGTCCATGAGGTGTATTGACCACGGTGAGCTGTTTTGACTGTTCATCAAGTTCAAGCTGTAAAAATGCGTCAGCCAAATCAATTTTTGAGAACTGTTGCCCATTTTGAAGTTTGTGGAATAAATCTTCAACACGCGGAATTGGAAATTGTTCAATTTCAAGTTGTGGATTAACTGTTATTTTATAATCTCCACAGATTCGAACTTTTCCATTTGTTTTCGGTACAACAACAATAGGTGCGGCCCATTCGCTAAATCGTACAGGTGTAATGATGCCAGCAGCTTCGAGTCGTTGGAGCTCTTCTTTAACTTTATTTTTAAGTGCGAATGGAATTGGTCTCGTCTTGAAGAATTTTGGCACTGCGTTTGATTTTAGACGAAATGAAACTTTGAATGAGTTGCATTGGCCCAATTCTTCTTTGAAAAGTTGTGAATGCTGCTTGCAAAGTTCATTGATGACCGTTGCGTTAACTGGAGATTCTGGAGATACTACAGATGTAGATGATACGTGGTGTACAAGTTCCAGTGCATTAATTAATTCGGGATCATGCGTGTCTTGTTGTAAAATGCTGTAACCAAAAGCTCTGAACCAATCAAGACCAAAAATATTCACTGTATCGTGTGAATCTACTACAAAGATTCGGAGTTTTGATCCAATTTGTGCGTTGCATATAAAATATCCTTTGATTGGAATGTTTGAGTTGCAATAACCTTTAATTTGAGTGCTTGCGAGTTTGAGTGGTGGAGAACCAATCGCTTCAAAGCCAGTAAGTCCAATTATAGATGCAGATGCTCCGGTATACATTAGAAACTTAAGTTTGACACCATTGATTGTCGGATACACGTTGTAAGCTGGTCCCGTATCCTCGATTGACATTCGTTCATTTATCGGCAATTCATGAATATGTTTTACCTGGTGCGATGTTCGAGATGATTTGAAATTCTTGCTTTTATTCTTCAACTCATGTGTTTTTCCGTCGAAATTTTTCGTTTTATTAGAATTAGACATGCACACGGATGCGATGTGTCCACGTTTGTTGCATTTGTTGCAAGTAGCATTACGAAATCGACATTCGGAACGCTTGTGTTGGTAATTGCATTGCGGACATGAAGGCAATTTTGAAATATAGGGTTGCTGCGTTCTGGCTCCTTTGTTGTTCGATCGAGATGAGTTTGAGTCTGAGGTGAGATTAGGATTTTTGCGACTTTTACGACAAGAATATTCGCTTGACATCTGATTTACTTCAACTTGGTTGTTGTCTCCTATAATCGTCTGATTTGCGGCGAGAGTTGCTTCAAAAATTTGTGCTTGACGTAGAACAGTTTCTAATGTAGGAGATTCCGTTTGTAATGCGGCAGTTCGGACTTGAGGATGAGGAGTATGTAAAATAATCATGTCGCGAATTTGTTCGTCAATCAGTTCATTTTGACATTGTGAACAATTAAATTGACATTCACGAGCTAGACCTCGAAGTTCGACGACCCATTCTGCATAGGACTGGTCCTTTGACATTAGCGTCTTGCGAAATTTGACTCGAGCGGTCATTGGATGCGTTTTTTCTGATAAAATATTCGGTTAGAGCTGCAGTAAGTACAGTAAAGGTTTGTTTGCTGATGTCAGATGAGCCAAATAATTTTTGTAAAAGTATAAAAGTTTCGTCGCCGACCCATGATAAAAAATATGCTCGTCTGCTTTCTTCTGATAACACATGATGAGCTTCGAAATGCAGCATGAGTCTTGAGTAATATGTTCGCCAATCTTCTTTAGGATTAAACGTTTGAAAAGTGGGTACATTCAACGACGTTTGTATGAAAGTAGAGTCACCTCTTTCTAAATTGGAGTTTTGCCTTCCTGTGAGCATGTGAATCAATTCACGATGCTGTTGATCACGTTGTGCCCGTTCTTCATTCATTGATGCGAGAAGTGCTTTTACTAAATCATACGTAGCCATTCTTATTAAAAATTAGTTTCTAGATCGAAATTCCTTACGAGACTGCGCCAAAAATGTTATGTTTTATTCTTGTTAAAACTAATGTTACAAAAATGTATTATTTCAAAAACAACTGATATTATCAAACATGCCTCTTATCAACGAAAACAGATTCTAAGCGGTCTGTGATTGTACCGTCATAGATCACTCCATCAATAGACATATCACAAGGCCTTATTATTATTTCTCGTCCCAAGAAACCCCCATATGTAAATTTTTAAGCCAATATGTTTAAAAATTTTCATACGAGAGAATTTGCAGCTATAAAAATCAGTCAGCCAAAGCTTTCCGTAAACAATTATACAGTGAGAGTGTAAAGTTTGGAATAATCAGTATAAAGCGCAAATTATTGATTTTTAAAAAAATTCCAAAAACAGGTCAATTTTTGATTTAAATTGTGCGTTCTTTGGCATTGCACCTGAATGTACAGACTGTTAAGGTGCGTCTAAACATGTATCGTATCCGCGTATCCGATCGTGATCGTGTATCATGATCAGCCAAGTGTGGACGTGTTGCCGTGACGCATCCCCGCATCATGGCTTTGTATCATTTGAAACGTGGATACGATACAACCACGTCACACTTGGAGTCGAAATTTCGCCGAAACATCAAGCACTGGATGTATAGGTAGCAGCAGCTAATTTCACAGTGATAAATGTGCAACGTCGAACAGTCGATACAGTTGTATCAAGTCGGAAAGTAAACGCACACACGGATATAACAAAACGGATACGAGACGCAATTAAGTGTGGGTGCATCATTCTTGCGTATCATATCCGATCTTCCAATCATGATCGGATACGCGGATACGTAACATGTTTGGACGCACCTTTACAGGTAAGAGTAATGACGTCACTGATTTTTTTTTTTAATGACAACTCCCAAGTTTGAGTTGATAGTTCGATAGCCCCCGTGACTATCAAAACGGTGCTACAAAAATTTTAACACCTTTCTTAAGAAAATTTTTGAGAAAATGAATAATGAAAATTGAAAAGCAGAGTTTTAATTTCAATTTTAATTTCAGAGTTTTAATAATGTATTCCTAAATACATTTTAATTAAAAAATAAATACATTTAGGACATAAAACATCGTATAAGAATAAAATTATTTCAAAGTAAATGTGTAACGTTGCCGATTTTCTCCGGTTGTAATCCTTCGTCAGGCTCAGCTACGTTCGGAACGGTGGTGTCCAGGTATGAGCTCGCCGGTGTCCAGGTTCGTAAAAAAAAGGCAGGTATCCACAACAGAAACTTTATTTACGAATGTTCAAAAATTTAACTTGCAAAATATCACTTATGCTAACTAGGCTTATACACGGCGGTTTTACACGTTGTGAAACAAAACTATGCGTCGGTTATTGTTCGGCACAAAAATGCGTAACAGCTCTCGGTCTCAGGTAGGTAACACGAAAAACGAATCGTTCTGATGTTGATTGTACGGGAACGGCGTGAATTCACTTATTCCCCGGTAAGTAAGCACAAGACGCTTGTGCGGGGACGGCGTGAACAAGACGCTTGTTCAAGGTAAGTAGCACAAGACGCTTGTGCGGGGACGGTGTGAACAAGACGCTTGTTCAAGGTAAGTAGCACAAGACGCTTGTGCGGGGACGGTGTGAACAAGACGCTTGTTCGGGGACGGTAGCACGAGACGCTTGTGCGAGGACGGTGTGAACAAGACGCTTCTTCTCAGGTAGATAGCATAAGACTCTTATGCGGGGTAGCGGAGTGAACAAGACGCTTGTCCTCAGGTAGGTGGCATAAGACGCTTATGTGGGGTAGCGGAGTGAACAAGACGCTTGTCCTCAGGTAGGTGGCATAAGACGCTTATGCGGGTAGCGGAGTGAACAAGACGCTTGTCCTCAGGTAGGTGGCATAAGACGCTTATGCGGGTGGCGGAGTGAACAAGACGCTTGTCCTCAGGTAGGTGACATAAGACGCTTATGCGGGGTAGCGGAGTGAACAAGACGCTTGTCCTCAGGTAGGTGGCATAAGACGCTTATGCGGGGTAACGGAGTGAACAAGACGCTTGTCCTCAGGTAGGTGACATAAGACGCTTATGCGGGGTAGCGGAGTGAACAAGACGCTTGTCCTCAGGTAGGTGGCATAAGACGCTTATGCGGGGTAACGGAGTGAACAAGACGCTTGTCCTCAGGTAGGTGGCATAAGACGCTTATGCGGGGTAACGGAGTGAACAAGACGCTTGTCCTCAGGTAGGTGACATAAGACGCTTATGCGGGGTAGCGGAGTGAACAAGACGCTTGTCCTCAGGTAGGTGACATAAGACGCTTATGCGGGGTAGCGGAGTGAACAAGACGCTTGTCCTCAGGTAGGTGGCATAAGACGCTTATGCGGGGTAACGGAGTGAACAAGACGCTTGTCCTCAGGTAGGTGGCATAAGACGCTTATGCGGGATAACGGAGTGAACAAGACGCTTGTCCTCAGGTAGGTGACATAAGACGCTTATGCGGGGTAGCGGAGTGAACAAGACGCTTGTCCTCAGGTAGGTGGCATAAGACGCTTATGCGGGGTAACGGAGTGAACAAGACGCTTGTCCTCAGGTAGGTGGCATAAGACGCTTATGCAGGGTAACGGAGTGAACAAGACGCTTGTCCTCAGGTAGGTGGCATAAGACGCTTATGCGGGTAGCGGAGTGAACAAGACGCTTGTCCTCAGGTAGGTGGCATAAGACACTTATGCGGGGTGTAGCGGAGTGAACAAGACGCTTGTCCGGGGACGGAGACCGTTGCGGCGGAAAATTATTGATATTACTTACTCTGCTTGAAGCACCCGTAGATCTGTCGCGTTACCCGAGAGCGAGCTGACTGGTGGACCGCGATGTCTTCGCTGACTGGCCGGCTGGCAGACTGGTCCCTGGAGCGAGCTTCTGCGCCTTATATACGGTCGGAGTAAAGGAGAGGGAATCCCCACAACAAAATCCCCTTCCCAAACTTAAAATATATTTGTTAAAACTGAAACACCGCGGAGGAATCCTGCTAAACTAAACTATGTACAAAAACATTATTTACACTTATATACAATATATACATTCGTAACACGTTTTGCGTTGTTACAAATGTTCAAAATGTCTGCAGCCAACTTCTTGGCAATATGCCAGTCTGGTTTGAAATTCTTGCCGAACATTGCGAATAGTTTCGGGTTTATAGCTCTAATTGCTGTTGACAAATTTCGTGATCGGCAGCAACAGTACGACTAGACTTATGTGTTATGTGGATTTTCTTGCAAATCCAATAACATATTTATGTGGGTGTCTTCATCTATTACAGGACGCCCATTCCTTGTTAGGTCCCTCACAAGACCAAATTCTCGAAATTTTTGTTGTATTTTACTAACACTAACTTATTTTTGATTGAGAAATAGTGCTCTTCCTGGGTGACTGTTGTTAAAAAACTGATATACGAGCCCCGTCTCAGTGAAGTTGGCCCAACTAACAAAAATTTTTTTTCAGAAAATTTTTCTTGTAGAAGGAAAACATGAAAAACAATGGGAATTGATATGGGAATTGTTTATTAACTTTTAACACACAAAACTAAATTCTAACCAATAAAAATAGGAACACGAAGGTACATCTAATATTATCGCAAAATAAAAAATCAACGAAAATTAAAGATAAAGCTATCATTACGTTACGTTGCCTTTTCGACTTAATATCGCTTCGATACATTTGGACATTGTGTTAACTAAAGTCTGGCATTCATCAGGTGAAAAATTGTCCCAAATTTGTTGAAACCGGGCACATAACTATGGAACGGTTCTTGCTGGCTACGAGCGCAGCTTTCTGAAAATATCTGAGAATATTTTTAAGAAATACTTTTAAACACATGTGGATGGATTAAAAACTATATATCTTGAACCAGTTTTTTCTTATTGTAACATTATATTCAGTTTCCATATTTTTAATACATAATTGGGCCAACTTCACTGAGACGGGGCTCGTACTTCCTCTTGCGTCCTTGTGTTTAACGCACATATCCAAGCATTATTAAAATGTTCAGTCTTTATTGTTCGCTTAAACGAGCTATGGTTAATCGTTCTGACCGTCTTTTCGACACCTACAACTACTTAATCAGGACAATAGTAGTAATTTTTATGTAAATCTGGATTCACTGCTCAGCGAACTTTCATCGCCACTTATTGAGATTATTTTCAACTTGGATATTCTGGAGAAGCTGATGAGTAGGTATTATAGGCCGGTACGGTGACAGTTTCAAGGTAGCGCGCGCTCCTGATGCACCTGGTGAACCTGGTGGGGGAAGTTATCTGTGAAAAGGTCGATGGGCGTGTTTGAACGTGTGCGCAACCAGACTAAACAATCCCGAGAAGTAAATAAAAAAAACAAACAATGAATAAGATTTATTGTGCAGATTTCCAGCCCATCACAAATAATATTATGTTGTTGTTTAAAAAAAAAACGTTGAATAAATATCAGAGGTGGCGCTACAGTTCAGTTTTTATTTATTATTATCGGAATATAAACATTTTAGAAGATCGCTGCGAGAGGTCGATGACCGACGAGATAGGTGCGTCTAAACGTGTTTCAACTTGTTGTCCGCAAGCAGACTAAACAATTGAGTGCTAAAAAAACAAACAATCAATATGATTTATAATTTGAAGCGCATTATTTTGTCTTACTTGTGCAGATTTCCAATTTAAATCACAAATATGTTGTTTTAAAAAACGTTGAATAAATAAATGAGAGGCGGTGGTTTATCATAATTTACTATCGGGATATAAACATTTAAGATAAAAATATACATAGATGAAATATAATATGATTATTCAATAAAAATGCCTTGAGAACGAAGCATTAAACAAAAAAAATGAGAACGAAGCTTTAACTGAAAGTAAATACAATATACATATTCGTTAGATACCTATGACATTCCTAATAGAGATTAAATCAGCTCATCACAAATAATACTATGTTGTTGTTTTAGAAACGTTGAATAAATATCAGAGGTGGCGGTTTATTTATCATAATTTATTATCGGAATATAAACATTTTAGAAATTTAGTCTTTAGTAAGATGCCTGCGATGTAAATAAAATCACATTAAGTTGGCAGCATCGCAACGGTACAAGGTTGGTGACATTGTGTTTAGCAAGGCATACACGCCTCACAAATAAAATACCTTGAATAAATAAATCAGAGGCGGTGGTTTATCATAATTTATTATCGAAATATAAACATTTAAGATGAAGTATAATATTCAACAAACGAAGCTTTAATTGAAAGTAAATACAATATATTCGTTAGGTACCTATGACATTTCTAATAGAAACCTTATAATTAGCATAAAATTTAATCAATACAGTCGTAATTATTAATATTGTATTTTACAATATATTCGTTAGGTATGACATTTCTAATAGAGAATAACATATGAAAAAAACCTTCTGAAAATATTTCTTTTAAAAACACAACGAGAGTAATAAGTTGTCGTAAAAAATGTGTACATAATTCTTCAGCTCGACAATATATTTTCAGTGTGTACTCTAAGTGATTATAACAAACCAAAGCATTAGTTCTATCATCCCTAGCATGATATATAGTGGTGGAAGATTTTCTGAGTTCTTGAAATTTTTCTATTGAAATATCTTGATACAATTTGAGAATGGCATTTTTTAAGTCATCATCATCGGACGACATTTTCTTGTAATAATTCTAACTAGACACTTTAGAATTAAAATCGAAGTACAAAGCGTAATGTAGCACAGTAATTGCAGAACTGGAGCTGATTGATTATTGTAATCGGTAGAAATATCAAGAAGTTTTGTGGCGCATGCGTCTCTTTCTATCATTTTCCAATGCAAGTCTTCAGAGGTACCATCTTGAAATATAATCCTCGTCTTATATTGTGTACTATTAGGTATCGAAGCGTAAAATGTAGGAATGTGATTGTTAATAAGGTGGGATGCCATTTTTATCCATCCTGAACAACCGCTGTTATTTTCAATCTATCTATATCGAAACAGGCAAAAACTTCTTTCGAATTTTACGGTTGATGTATGTAAAGAATATTTTGGAATACTGCATGTAAAAGTGTAAAGTGTGGTGAACTTAGTACCACCATGATTGCAGATACACTAATGATTTGCTTACAAATAATATCTATTTATTTCATAATATATACAGGTTCAAAAATAATGTTATAAAGCAATAAAAACTACCCGTATCACTAATGTCTATTTATCACCTAATACTACAGCAGCTTCCAAGCTTTTCCCACAACAGACTTTCTGTGAAAAATTACAGTCTATACGGCTTGCAATATGTCCACGCAAGGTAGAAATTCTCGATCATTTGTGCAGCAAATTTTACATTCCATCTCTTCTTTTTCGCGACACTCATATACTTTACAACGACTGTTTATAGAATTGGCTATGTGACGACATGGTTGTGACATTTTTTGAGGGGTAATTCTTCTTGCTGTCGTTGCACGTAAAAATTTTCCACACCGTCTTCTATCACTAAATACACCGTTATCGTCGTCGTCGTCGTCGAAGTCAATATGTAAATTATTAAATATTTTTAATTGTTTGTGCAGTAGGCTCTTGGTGAAACATTTTGAATAGATTGTAATAAAATAACACTTGTATTTAACTGTTTCACAACTTTATTTCAGAAACTCTGACATATGTTTCGGTAAAGCAAATTTACCACTCTCAAAGAGTATAAGAATAATACTAAATAAAAGTTTACAGCTGGGTCGTTATATTGCCAGTCAAGTCCTTCCTTAGTTCCAGGTATTGATCTAACCTATGAGCAAATAAAAATCAGATTAGAGCAGGCGGTGCAAAGAAAATGCATGTCTGTAATTAAATAAAAAGTCAATAAATTTGACAGTCCATGAATGTATTACATTAATTAATTCAGTTAATCACAGACATACATTTTCTTTGCACCGCCTACTCTAATCTAATTTTTATTTGCTCACTTTTTATAACTGGTGTATTAGCAAATTTGTCCATTTGTTTTAAAATTGAGGTGACTTTATTATTAAAAGGTGCAAAGTAATTTATATAATGCCAAGTGTTATTGGGGTCGTTATTGTTTACTATTGTTTTAGTAACTGTTTTTGTTTATTTTTAGTCATTTTATCTATTAAACTTAAATTTAAAACAAACGGACCTTAAAATAGTCAGTGTGAACAAATGCAATCTCGGTACTATGCTTGTCAACAACAAACAAAAGACTACAAAACTAGACAAAACAGGTGTCTATCAAATAAACTGCTCAGATTGTGAAGCCATCTATATCGGACAAAGTGGTAGAAAACTAAAAACTAGACTAGAGGAGCATAAAAAGCAATTATGCACAGCATTAAGAACACCGGTTTCGCAGAACATTACATTGACAACAACCACTTCTTCGATATAGATGACTGTAAATTATTACACCATGTACATAAAAGCAAAAAACTAAACTTACTTGAAACTTTAGAAATAAAACGGGCGATTTACAATAACAAGCAAGTAACCAACAACCACATTGAATTTGCTAATACACCAATTATAGATCAATATCTGGAACTAAGGAAGGACTTGACCGGCAATATAACGCCCCAGCTGTAAACTTTTATTTAGTATTATTCTTATACTCTTTGAGAATGGTAAATTTGCTTTACCGAAACATATGTCAGAGTTTCTGAAATAAAGTTGTGAAACAGTTAAACACAAGTGTTATTTTATTACAATCTAAATTATTAAAACTTAAAAACACACTTTTTTTCCCGTAAAATCTTATAGTTTGTTGTAACTGCTGTAATTTTTGAGAATTTTTTTTAACAATAATTTTAATTTATCTGAAGATGACATCTCACTGCTATGATATCTGGTAAACGACTGAAAATTAACAGGTAGTATAATAAGAGTTTAATTAGGAGGAGGAGGAGGGGTGGAGAAATAAGTAACATCATTAAATTAAAGTATTTATTTAGGTTAATTTAAATACAACCAATCATAAAGCTTAAAACTATTTCTTAAACTACACATATACTTAGCATTAGTAAAATGATTTAAACAATATGGTGAGTCTTTTAGGAAATTAGGTATAGGTGGTTGATCCATACAAAAATTAATATGTTCTACGTTGATCACAGACGGCGGTGTTGAATTTTCACCTAGTACATGTAATTTTCTATTGAGAAATTCATGATGAAAAGATTCTAAATATTTCACTTGTCTCTTTATATCGTAACTTAACGTATTGTAGGGCACTGGAGGCTTTAAGAAATAGTGAGCAGCATTTTGGTGCCCATTAATGAACGATATTTATTTAGGATGAAATTCGCGAAGATTAATCCCTGAATGTCAACAACAACCAATTTCATGTTTATCAATGTATGGTTCTTCTATTACTGAAATAATATGGTGTAACTCTTTTCTTACATAGCATTTCTTACTTTTCCACTTAGAGGTAAATATTCCACCACCCGATCGTGAATAATTATGAAGACTTTATTGATTCATTTCTCTTGGAACAATCTATGATGAATAATGCTCGGTTACTAAAAGCCATAAAGTCTAGCATTGCTTTATTATTAGAAGCGAATAATTTGGCGAACTGTTTATACATATAATATGCTTCACCATACTTTTTAGAGCTAAAATCTAATTTCATATCTTCATAGGGATAATACTCGGAATTTAATACTAATTTTATACTCCTATTAGATATATCAATATTATCGAATTGGGTGACGTCTTGCTTCTTCTGATCTTTTTTATTAGTTTGAAATGCTACGATAATGTATCGCGGACTTTCCACATTAGCACATGTTTTAACGGACCAAACTTCTTTTGTAGCGCCATTCGTTAGTGCAGGTAGCTCATGAAGTTAAGTTCCCACTGTCTACTGTGGCGTACGGCGGTCATTTAAGAGAAACCTATGACATTTTAAAACTTATTCTGGAAAAGATCAAATATACAGCGTTCAAATGGCAGATATGTGCGGATTTAAAAGTAGTGGCTTTAATTTTAGGATTGCAAACCGGCTATACGAAATATTGTTGTTTCCTCTGTGAATGGGATAGCAGAGCGCGCTCAGAACACTACGTAAAACAAAACTGGCCATTAAGAACTGGGTACGTTCTTGGTCAGAAAAATATTAAAAATGAGCCATTAGTACCACCTGAAAAAATCATTTTACCGCCATTGCATATCAAACTTGGTTTGATCAAGAATTTTGTCAAAGCGCTACGTAAAAATGGACCTGGAATGCAGTTTCTCAAAAATAAATTTCCTGCGCTCAGTGATGCCAAGATTAAAGAAGGAATTTTTGTAGGGCCAGATATAAGAAAATTAATCAATGATCCCTCTTTTTTATCCAGTCTCAGTTCCTTAGAAAAAAAGACATGGTTGGCTTTTGTCGATGTCACAAAAAATTTTCTTGGCAACCACAAGTCACCAGATTTCCATGAAAAAATAAAAGTAATGCTGAATGCCTATCATCAACTAGGATGCAATATGTCGTTAAAAATTCATTTTCTACACTCGCATTTAAGTTTCTTTCCGGACAACATGGACTCGGTTAGCGATGAACATGGAGAACGCTTTCATCAGGAAATAGCAGATTTTGAAAAGCGTTATCAGGGGAGATGGGAACCAGTCATGCTTGCAGACTTCTGTTGATGCCTCCAGAGGGATACTGCGAGGACTGACTACAAGAGGAAAGCCAATCGATCAAAAAAATGTAAGTTTTTCAATGAAAAATAAATTTTGTGTCGTATTTTTTAATAAATCAATAACCGCTTTTCACTTTGAAACCTGACGTGACATGAGTATTTTATTTATAAACCTTAATTGAGTTGCCGGTGAGGTATCATTATTACATACTGTAAACCCAGTGAAAAAAAAAAGTATTTAATTTGTTGCATAGTGTTATTGTAAAACGCCCCTGCTGTAATATTACAGTCCACGTGGATGGTTATAACTTTAACTATTTTAACTGGTAAATCGGATTGATATAGTTTATTAGGTTCTAATACTTGAGCACTATAACCTAATAAAGTAGCCAAACTATTTTTAGGTGTAGAATTAATTTCGTGTTTACTTTTAAGCGCATTTGCACTGGATATGTGATAAAGAGAGGATTCTCCGAGATATATATCGTAAAGTGCTCTTAACTTGTGGTGTGTGGGGGTGATCTGCTCTAATCTCTAGGTTGCTTTTTGGCGATTTGTGCATATATATATATAGGTGCATACATATACATATATAGGTATATAATTTCTTTTCAGGGATTAATTCAAGCGGTATCAAATAACAGGGAATTAAACGCTTACCGAAGTTCTTTATTCGGGAGAATAAGAACCTTTTTCGGATATTAGACCAACACTCATTTCCGTTTTATTTGATTTGCTTTTTTTGGTAGGTTTTGACTGTTAATATTATTGTGGGCGGAGATAATTTTCAATTATTTCTTAAACCACAGTATCCTTTACTATTTTTTAGTGTTAATTTTGTTGATTTTAGATAGTATTAGTAGTATAGATAGTATGATCAGGTAGGTAGGTAGGTAGCCGTTAGATTTCATGTAGTTTTTTAAAAAAATTTAGATTGTACTAAAGATGGCAGATTGGCAGATATTTATTCAACGTTTTTTTTTTTAACAACAACATAATATTTGTGATGGGCTTATTTAAATTAGAAATCTGCACAAGTAAGACAAAATAATGCGTTTAAAATTATAAATCATATTAATTGTTTGTTTTTTTAGCGCTCAATTGTTTAGTCTGCTTGCGGACAACAAGTTGAAACACGTTTAGACGCACCTATCTCGTCGGTCATCGACCTCTCGCAGCGATCTTCTAAAATGTTTATATTCCGATAATAATAAATAAAAACTGAACCGCGGCGCCACCTCTGATATTTATTCAACGTTTTTTTTTAAACAACAACATATTTGTGATGGGCTGGAAATCTGCACAATAAATCTTATTCATTATTTGTTTTTTTTATTTACTTCTCGGGATTGTTTAGTCTGGTTGCGCAACACGTTCAAACACGCCCATAGACCTCTTCACAGATAACTTCCCCCAACAGGTCCATCCGGAGCGCGCGCGACCTTGAAACTGTCACTGTACCGGCCTATAATACCTACTCTGATGAAGGATATTTTGAACATTTTCTTTTAAATAATTTTATTCATTTACGATGTTTTATGTCCTGAATTTATCTATTTTTTTAATTAAAATTCATTTAGGAACGCTGAAATTAAAACCTTGCTTTTCAGTTTTCATTGTACGTTTTCTCAAAAATGTTCTTATGAAAGGAGTCAAAATTTTTGTAACATAATTTTGATAGTCACGGGGGCTATCGAAATATCAACTCAAACTTGAGGGTTGTCATTTAAAAAAGATGTCAATGATGTCATCACTCTTTCCTGTAACAGTCTGTACATTAATGTGCAATGCTAAATAATGCGCAATTTAAATCAAAAATTGACCTATTTTTGGAATTTTCTTAGAAATCAATAATTTACGCTTTATACTGATTATTCCAAACTTTACACTCTCACTGTATAAGTATGAATCTTTTGGAAATGTCAAGGAAGGAATACGCAAATTCCGAGTAACACGCTTTCAGTTTCCCTTGACATGCATAATTTCATAATCCCTGGGAAAAACGAACGGACGAAACCCTTTTAAATAGTCGATGAGCTGATCATTAGTGTCACAGCTAGTCAGAAGTCTTGTTTCATTGTGTAAGTGACCAAGCCGTGTAAGTTTCCCTTAAATGTATGTAAATAAATGTTTCGTTATACTGAGCTACGACCCTTATTTCAGTTACATAAATTAATTCCTTAACAATATCACGATATCGCTCACCACTAAACACAAGACGTTATACGTGCTTAGAACTATACAGAGAACCAAAAGTGCAGGCAGTTCATGATATTAAGGGAGTACTGACAATTATACATAATAGCTGGTTAGAATGATTAATTTTAGAAAAATATGACGAATTTATCATATTAACCGGACTAACTGGTTATTATGCAAAACAACCAGTCAGTATAGAACATTTTAGGAAATTGTAAGCAATTTTTTATATTAGCTAGCCTTGTTGGTTATTATGTAAACTAACTAGATATTATACATATTAACAGATTTCATCAAATTAACAATAACATATACATGCTGTGGTATTTAGCATATACCTTTTTTGAAATAATTGTGATCTCAGGATCTATTGATTGAATTATTAAACAAGTTACAACACTGCACGGGGTTCCTATGCAATGAAGTAATTTAAGTAGCATTGAAACTCTGAAAGCATTTATTGAATTGTTGTTGTGCAAATTTACGAGCAACGTGGTGAATGGGTAAGTAAAAATCAAATATCTTAGTGACAAAATATATTTAGTTGGTATTATTGACGTTACACAGAAAATGTCAAAGCAAATATACACATAACCAAATATTTATCAGTTGCAAATCATACATATAATTACAATCTAATTTGTCACGATGAATTGAAATTGGTAGAACTCAACCTCACATTCATCATGAACAAACAGGTGTGTTATTTTCAGTGACCGCTAAGGCAAATACCTTGTTTCGTGTCCCTCAAAATTCTAAAAATCGTTGAATGCAATGAAATAATGGTGTGTTGTGTTAATTTATTATTTAACAAGTTTACTGTGGTTTGTTGAATTTAGTGTGCACTTTGAATCTGCTACAGCAAAAACTCAATGTATTTATTCCATTTTGTATTTTCCAACAAATCTCAACCATATCAAGTTAGATAGAAGCATCTTCTCTGAATATGATATGATGATATGTGTGTTTGTGATAACTTTTTAACTTCGTTTATTTGCAAATCGAAATGTAATTATTCCATGTCGTCTTTGCTAACAACAAATCTAATCATATCAGTTTAGATAAAAACATCCTCTCTGTATATGATACTCGCCCCAAAAGAAAACTTAACTTTAAAATGCAAAAATAAAATTAAAAATTCAACAAAATTAACTAAAAAAATGTAATTCTATACAATGCTATGTTATGAAAATTAAATCAGCTTTTCCTAGGCCAGCCAATCAGTCCCAGTCGAAGTGCCTCCACCTTGAGCATCTTTACCTTCGCCCCATCAGGAAGGTGCAGCAGATATCGGCGCTTGTTCCCTCTTCGGTCCTTAAGGAACTCACGGGGAAGCTTTTTAACTGCTTCCTCGAACTCAGCAGCCTCCATCTGCTGAGGGGCAGGCGTTTCAAAAACTGGCAACCCAACCTCCCTGACCGATGCGTTCGGGACCTCAGGCATCGACAAAACAGGCCTAGCAGGTGGTGGAAGGAAATCAGGCATGGCCTCGGTATCTGAGTCTTCCCCAAAAAGCTCTCGGAATTTGCCTTTCAACCAATTGGCTGTATTCGGGGAGTCGAGACTCAAAGGATCGTCTTCCAGGTTATGTAAACTCTGCATTTTAACAAAATAGAGATATAAGTACAAGAAAAATCTTAATGAAAGTTTAATTTTTAGAACTCTAAGGGACCCTGTTATACAAACATAATAGAAATGTGGCACCAAAAGCCAAAAGAAAAATCATTCATCAAAATAAAACAAATTCAACGTGTGTATCCTTTTCATTTAAATTTAATTAATCCTCGAAAATAAAATAACACAGCAAGATACACATAACGTGTGTGTGACTGCGAAACATCAAAATTCGAGAGATGATATTATGCACTGTTGTCTGTTGTCCCTACTCAGTCGCAAGTCGCGCGTAAAATAAAAAAAAATTAATTTTAATTTATAAACCTTTTTTGAACAGAAAGATAGTAAAGGAATTAATAATAAACTGACAGGAAAAAACTGAAAACTGTTATTTATTTTCAACTGAGCTTTAATCGGGTTGTCTTATGGTGTTACAATTTATGATTCACGCGTTTATCGTGGCCCTCCGATTTCATAACATGGTATGGCAACAATCCATCCAATCTCGTGCATTGCAATTTTGCCGACTCAAATTCTAAGCTTACGCAAAGTGTATGTTACAGGGTTTTTGTTTATATTTTGAACGGTACCTACGCATTTTATTATTAGACATATCAAAAAATGTTAAATACAAATGTTTTAGGGACTTACCTGAACCGCCAGAATTTACTTTAAAAAGAAACAAATGACAATCGGAAACCTAACAAATGAGTATCAACTTTGTTATTTTAAATGGAACACTCAGTATATTTTCTACAATTAAAAAATATATTTTTCACCTAATTCCAAAAATATATAGTTTATCTATATTTGGTTTCATACTTTTTACGATATTTAAGTTTGAAATTATTATTGTTTTGGTATATTTTTATTAATTTATTTCATATAATATATTAATTTCTCTTAGATGTTAGCGTTTTGACTTATAAAGAGACTTTTAATTAGTTTAACACTTGTCACACATAATAAACTCCTTATTAATCTAAATAAATGCATTTCTTTAAAATTTTAAATTTAAATATTGCAAGAAGTATGAAACCAAATATAGACAAACTACATATTTTTGGAATTAGGAAATAAATGCCTTTCTTAATTCGACATAATATACATAGTGTTCTATTTAAAATAACAAAGTTGATACTCATTTGTTAGGTGTCGTCATTTGGTTCTTTTTTTAATAAATTCTGGCGGTTCAGGTAAATCCTTAAAACTTTTGTATTTAACATTTTTTGTATATCTAATAATAAACTGTGTAGGTACCGTTCAAAATATAAACAAAATCCATGTACATCTATGAAGTCGCCTGATGCAATTTAAAAACAACCACTTGCTAAATACTTCAATGCCAGCAGTAACTTGTATAGTGGAGCTACTGGAAAGTTCCTAAAAAATATTTATAAAAAGTGAGCAAATAAAAATCAGATTAGAGTAGGCGGTGCCATTAATTAACTGAATTAATTAATGTAATATATTCATGGACTGTCAAATTTATTGACTTTTTATTTAATCACAGACATACATTTTCTTGGCACCGCCTACTCTAATCTGATTTTTATTTGCTCACCGCTTATTACGACAAATTATTATTCAAAGGAAGCGTAACTATTACCGATTTGAATTGTGTTGTAGGTAATTAATTGGGATTTTATTTCCTCCAACAAATGCATTACAATAGTTTTCGATAATCGAAAACACTGCCAAAAATGGAGAAGTTTGCTCATCTTCAAAATAGAATATTTTTAATAATAGTAAAATATAGACCAAAAGTAATTGATTGGTGAAAAAGTTTTTAAAATTCATAGATAAATAACGGAGAAATTGGCTTTTAAATTTGCGAATGACCCACGTGTGACGTCAGCTCACCGCATAGCCGCGTAAAAGTAGGTCTAGTCATTTTCATAAGAGAAACGCATTTGGTGTTGCATCATCAGACTTAAGAATCATAACTCCGTCCTTTTTTTCTCATTCATCGTTAACAAAGGAATAATACTGAAATAATAATTGTCGGTTGTAACTTCGGCGATTGATTACGCAGAGCTCAAGTTCAGTGATTTTCATATTAATTTCATTTTCATAATAATACAGGTCCAACACCTAGATATAGTTGTTTTCATAACGCTGCGTACACATGTCCGCTCCTAACATGTAATGTAATACCGAGTGACTTTTAATGATTGAAAATTATTTTATTAGATTGGCAACACTTTTCAATGTTTATGTTGGTGTGCTGGATTTTCAAATTCAAAAATTCAAAATTTAGGTTAGTGCACTAGATTGTCAAACTCAAATAAATTCGTTTATTGTCGAATCAAGAAAACCAAATAAATCAGATATTTAATTATCTCAATTTATTACCAAAATGGTTTTGAGCACGGAATAAAATACATTTTTAGTAATGGCTTATTTTCAAAGCGAAGTACAAAATGAAAATGGGCACATTCAGCAGACCCGAAAGTTGTGCAACTGTTGACCAAATTTCTGCTGAATGCGACCTCTCATAGGTTGATGAGTTGGAGGGGTCGCCATTTTTTGTAGCGTAACTTCTCCGCTACCTGACTGGAACATGTTATGATGAGTGAACTTCATTCAGCAGAAATGAGTGCTCAGTCTCAACTGTTGGAGCAGGAACTGTTACTGATATGTTCTTCTGAATCAGCCCAATAGTAATTGAATTTATTTACAGCAGCATGCCTATGACGATTTCATTGAAATATACCCTGAACAACAAATTGAGTTTTGCCTTTTTTCACAACACTGTTTTAGAATAGCCGTCCTTCATTTACAACGAACACGAATCGATTCAAATTCACTTAAAAATGGTTGATTGCATTCCATTTACGGTTATTCAGTTGGCGACTAGTGATGAGGAAGTGATTGATTTCCCCTCCCGCACACCGTACTGATCAAGCTGGTTTTCTAAATCAGTTATCAGTTTCATCTGATTTCATACGTATTTTGATGTTAATTTTAGTTCCAAAACATCATTCCTTTTATGAGTCTCTCTATTCACTTTAAAGTCGTTCAGTTCAAAATCAGTTAATAATAATAATAATAATAATGGTTTCTTGCAAACCAGTAATGTAGAAAAAGGAAAATTCACTGTTCGCCCCACTATTGCTGTGTTCGGTAATTCCTCCGTGCTTGCTCTATTCACTCCTCGAGCACTTTTGTCTCACTTTTACGTATATCAAAACAGCTGTGTTCTCACTCTACTTTTCACTCCGAGCTTGCACCGCGTGAATTTCCGAACTCAACATATAATAACACTCGACATTGTAGAAAATGTTAATGATACTGTACAACAGAATCCTCATGTTTCCTATACGAATCCACTCGGAAGATCTTGAAAAAACACCTTCATTTCCGATCATACAAATTTTCAATGGTTCGACAACTTCACCCACTCGATTTTCTTCAACAAATTCAGTTTTGTCAGTGATATAACAATAATCTGCTAAATAATAGTGACCAACAAGATACAACTTTCTTTTCTGATAAAACCTGGTTTCATCTCTCTGGGTTTATCAATTCACAAAATTTCAGGACTTGGTCAGAACATAATCCCTTTAATGTGATTGATGTAAAGGCACTACATCCACTTAAAATTGGTGTTTGGCTGGCAATGTCTTGGAGAAGAATTATTGGACCAATATTCTTCATATCAGAGACTTATATTGAATCCATTTATAAACCAGTTAGACGACACTGAATTAGCAAATGGCTACTTTCATAGCACGAACCACAATAAATTATTTAGAGGAGTTTTTCCCAGGATGTTTAATCAGTGCTGGTTGGTGGCCTAGTTGCTCTAATATTCAATTAAATCCGGACTTCTTACTTCCTTATTTCAATAACTTGATGTTTAGAATACGTATTAAACAATTTAGAAGAATTGCAGCAGGCAATTGCAAATATCGGACAACCTAAAACGTTAATGTTTTTAATAACATGTTTCAAAGGATTCGGTACTGCTTACGCAAAGGGGGCTTGAAGATGTGCTCTAATATTCAATTAAATTTGGACTTCTTATTTCCTCATTTCAATAATGTGCTGTTCAGAATACGTATTAAACAATTTGGATGAATTGTGCAGCAGGCAATTGAAGAGGCAATTGCAAATATCCGACAACCTAAAACGCTAATAATGTCTTCAATAACTTATCTCAAAGGATTCGGTGCTGCTTACGCAAAGGGGGTTAACATTTCCAGGTCTTGAATAATAATAATAATAATAATCTGTTAAACAGTTTTCATCATCAATGTACTCGGGGGTTTGAACATCTACCGAGCGCGTCCCCCGGGTGGCGGATGGGGGTACGGCCAAGGTTTTGTGACCGTGGCTAGTGGTAATGAAGCCCCGGGCCCAAACTCCCGCGTGGTGGACATCCACCGTGGACCACTCCCCCCTCTCCACTGGATTGTAACCGTCCAGTGGATTTCACAGGGGTTTTGGTTACCCTCGTGTTTGTGCCGTGCGAGGCGACCCGTGATGGTGGATGAGAGGATCCTGGAGATTGAGTTCCCTGAAGTGGGGGCAACACATCTCTTTGGCCTGGATTTCACCTAGACGGGAGGTCGAAACTAACCCACTTAGATCAAACGGCTGAGTTGTCGGGTCAGACCGCCGACCGGGTGAGTTCCTTGGGAGCGGGGGGTGTGTGGGCTGGCACTGCAGGTGCGCAGCGCATCTTACACGTGTGCTGTGCCGAAGCGGAGGTCCGGCCTGTGCGCAACCCGTTTCTGGGAGCTATATCCGACTAGTAGCCCTGGCGTCGAAGTTCGGCGTCCCCATTTGGGACTCCGTGGTGGGTGGGGAGCTAGGAGGACGAAACCTTTAAACAATAACATGGACACTGAAAAGAGTGTAATAAAACAAACAGAGGGTGCGTTTTCGGATACCCCTCAACCCTCTCACTCACAGGCCTCACCACAACGGCTGGGCCAAGAGCAACAGCCACAGGAGTGGCAACAACAGAAGGCTCACCGGAAACGGATCAGTGGAGCCGAACAAAAAAGAAGGAAGTTGGCGCGCCTCAGAGCTGCGGATGCGTCTGGAAAACAGGCTGACCAAACGGTCAGACAGTCTACCAGTGATGCACCAAAAAGCTCGAGTGCACCCACTTCCAAGCCCGGCGCTCCAACCCAGAGGCTGGCCCATACGGCTAACCCGGATAAGAAAGAAGGGCAGCCCAAAAAAGGGCAAGATCAGATGGTACCCCACCATCGGAGAGGCCCGTGAAGAAAGGCAGTGCTGTTAACCAGCCTCCCTTACCTTCGAAAACAAAGGGGATCGCAACTGCAGGTAAAATCACAGCAAGACCCTCTAAAAGACCGGATGGTGGCTACAGAGAGGCTGTTAACAAACACCTCCACGTAGCCATCATCGACAAGAGTAACCCGTGAGGCCATCCAAAAAGTACTGGAGAGGGCTTTGGACAACTACTTGTTCTCCTGCCCTTCTGGGACTATAAGACCACCGACCTTCAAGGGATGGTCGTATTCGGGTGAGATCTTAAGGATCACATGCGAGGACGACTATTCCTTGGCTTGGCTGAATAAGACTGTTGGCAACCTCTCACCCCCGTGGGAGGCTGCTCGTCTAGAAGTGGTACAGGTGGGTCGGCTCCCCAGGCTCTGGAAGGCGACACTATGGATTTCGGATGAACCGGAAGAAATGGATGTCGTCCAAAGACGCCTGGAGCTGCAGAACCCCTGGACAAAGATCTCCAGATGGTGCGTCTTCCATACGGCCACTCGCGATCAACCTCTTGGGAGGCTGATTGTTTTTGGCGTTGGAGATGACGCCGTGAAGGAGATAAACAGCAAAGGAGGGAAGCTGAATTATAAGTTCACCACCTTAAAAATTAAAATCCAGAAGCCTGTCGAGCAACAGACGGCTTCTGCAGACACTGAGCAGCTGCAAACACACCAATTGCAACTGCAAGAAACAGAACAGCAACAGCCGCAAGTGAAAGTCCCCATCAGCCGCACGGAGACTGAGGCAGTCGAACCCCCGGTTGCGACACCTCAGATCAGTGAGAAGTGGTGGGACCTACTCCAAATTTCGCCACCGGATTCCCCTTCCAGTGACGCGACCTAAAAACTTAATCCTCCCCCATAAGTCCCAATGGCGGGAATACACATTAAATAATTAAACCTGCATCACTGCCGGGCGGCTGCAGTAACTTTATGCAGACACCTTGGTAGTAAGCCGGACATTGTTTTAATTCAAGAACCCTGGATAATTAAATCAAGGGTTTCAGGCCTAAGTAATCTGCGAGGTACTATCTTCGTAGACAAAAAACATAATAACCCTAGGACATGCATCTATGTACCGGGAAACCTTCAAGCCCTTCTAGTACCACATTTGAGCGGCCGAGATATCATGGTTGTTCAAATCAGTTGTGACATGAAGGGAAAAAACGAGATGCTTTTGGCGTCCATTTACCTCCCAGGAGATTCGACGGATCCCCCTCCCAGTGTAGAGATGATGGAGGTCATAAAATACTGTGAGAGGAACAAAAAGCATCTTGTAATTGGATGCGACTCAAATGCACATCACACTGTATGGGGTAGTGCCAATATCAACCCACGTGGAAGATCACTACTGGAATATCTTTCCGGTACAACCATGGAGATACTTAATAGGGGTAGCGAACCTACTTTTGTAAGTTCCCGATGCCAGACAGTAATTGATATTTCTTTGGCTTCCCCCGGTATTTTCAACTACATAGAAAACTGGAAGGTCTCACAAGAAATTACCATGTCAGACCACAGAATGATTAGCTTCAAAATTAATACCTGCGAAGCTATTCCTAAGGAGTACAGAAATCCGAGATCTACCGACAGAGCGCTTTATCTGAAGTGCCTGGAGGACAGACTTCGGACTCCTCCTGTCTCTGGAAGAATTCAAACAATAGTAGAGCTGCAAAGAGAAGTTGACCTTCTTGAAGACTCTATTAAAAAATCCTATGAACAGGCATGTCCGGTAAAAACAGTCCAGGCACGCCAGCCCACCATATGGTGGTGCAGACAGCTTGATAAACTGAAACTTACCTTGGGCAAACTGTTCAATAAAGCAAAAAACACTAGAAATACAGACGACTGGGCCGCATATAAACGCCACCAAAGACTGTATAAAAAGAAATTTAGGGAAAGACAGAGGGAGACATGGAGATCCTTCTGCAACAAAATTGAGACTACCAGAGATTCTGCTCGTCTCAACAAAATACTAGCCAAAGACCCACATCAGCAACCAGCTAGTCTAAAACGTGAGGATGGTTCTTTTACCACCAACGTTGAGGAAACAGCAAAGGTACTGATGGACACACATTTTCCAGGTTGCAATATCAACCCCGTACTTGCATGGATGGAGGCACCCGATACACTCCTAACGGAAGAGGATTGGGAGTTTGCCGACCGAGTAGTGGAGAAAGAAAGAACAATCTGGGCAATTAAAACCTTTCACCCCTTCAAATCGCCAGGTTTAGACGGCGTGTTTCCCGTCCTCCTCCAATGGGGACTGGAAGCAATTCTACCCTACCTGATACGTATTCTTAAAGGGTGTATCGCTTGGAGATACATCCCTAAGAACTGGAGGGAAATAAAAGTGGTATTTATACCAAAACCAGGACGAAAAGACCACTCTCTCGCAAAATCCTATCGCCCAATTAGTCTCACATCCTTCTTTTTGAAGACCTTGGAAAGACTATGCGACAGGCTCATGAGAGAGGAAGTTATAGTCAACAAACCTCTACACTACAACCAACATGCCTACTTAGCAGGCAAATCTACAGAATCCGCCCTACATTCTGTAACCGGGCGGATAGAAAAAGCCATAAATAACAAAATGTTCACCTTAGGAATTTTCATAGACATAGAAGGTGCGTTTGACAAAACCACCTTCAACAGTGTCGAACAAGCACTACGTGAACATGAAGTAAACCACATTCTTAGAGAATGGATTCTACAGCTCTTGAAATATAGAGCTGTACATATTACTGTTGGAAACGTGTCTCTTAGGGGAACGGTAAGCAGAGGCTGTCCTCAGGGTGGCGTCTTATCACCCCTACTATGGAACATAGTAGTGGACAGCCTCCTCCGTCAACTTAATGGAGCAGGCTTCTACACAGTAGGATATGCAGATGATATAACTATCCTGCTTAATGGGAAATATGAACAAGTGCTGTGCAACCTAATGCAAGCAGCACTCAAATTGACTGAAAACTGGTGCGCAGAACACTCTTTGACAATTAATCCCTCAAAGACGGAAATGATTCTGTTCACAAAAAAGAGAAAAGTCGAGATCCGTAGAGTTCCTAAACTTTTCCAAACGGAACTAACCTTTTCAGATGAAGTCAAATATCTGCGAGTCATTTTTGACCGGAAACTGAATTGGGGTAAACATGTTAATGTAAAAGTGGCAAAAGCGTGTGTCGCCTTTTGGCAGTGTCGCCGTGCGATGGGCGGACTTTGGGGACCATCACCAAAAGCCGCCCTATGGCTGTACACTGCCGTTATAAGGCCCATGCTCTGCTACGGAGCGTTGGTCTGGTGGCCCAGAACCAAACTATCGACAACAGCATCGGAGCTTTCGTACGTACAAAGACTTGCATGTCTGAATGCTACCGGCGCGTTGAAATCCACCCCTACTGCCGCCTTAGAGGCCATCCTTGGTCTCCCTCCACTGGATATATATGTGGAGGAGATGGCACTGGGATCAGCCCTGAGGCTGCGGGCAAAAAAGGTGTGGAACAATAGAACAATAATAACAAAAGTATTGGAGGTAGGCACCACCTCATTCTGAAACAGGCTCTACAAGAGACTCCTCTTTTTGGGGCGACAGTTGACTCCCTCCCACCTACATATATATTTAGGAAGCACTTCAGCGTTCTCTTGAATACTGACGATGCACCCAAACCCGACATATCCATCTTCACTGATGGATCTAAGACCTTAAAAGGAACAGGCGCAGGAATTTTCTCCGATGACCTAGACCTTCATATAAGCATAGCACTCGGCCAACTGACAACTGTTTTTCAAGCAGAACTAGTTGCCATCACAGAAGGTGCAAGAGCAATTCTGGATCGAGACATTCAGAACAAAATCATTAGAATAGCTAGCGACAGTAGAGCGGCATTATTGGCTCTAAACAGCAACAAAATATCCTTAGGGATAACATTCCAATGCCACACCACATTAGAACAAGTGGCAAAACATAACACCCTGCAACTCACTTGGGTTAAAGGACACTCTGGAACATTTGGCAATGAGCAGGCAGATGAACTAGCTAGACAGGGAGCCGGGCAACCCTTTTGGGGCCCCGAACCGGCCATAATGCCGTCATCAAGTCTGTTCAATGCCTTACTGAAACAGAGATCTCAGAATCGACATACCGATTGATGGGCAAAGCTAAACAAGTGTCGCCAAGCGAAAGAGGCTATAACGGCCCCATCGCGTAAACTGACACGATTCTGTATGCAACTACCCAGGAAAAGACTACGTTTATTCGTAGGAATACTCTCGGGCCACTGCAAATTGAACAAGCATATGCATCGCATAGGACTAACAAACAGCCCAAACTGTAGAGGTTGTAATCTACAGGAAGAAACGGTTGAACATATCCTTTGTGATTGCCCAGCACTTGCCTCAATCAGAGGTTCCATGTTAGGGGATTTCTGGCCTGACATGGCTGGAATTCGCAGTGCCCCTCCGTCAGACGTTCTCGGCTTCATCGAAAGAGTGGGATGGCTCGAGGAACGCTGACAGTTAAACACTGCTGAACATGGGGGCAGTACAATGGGCCCAAATTGTGGCCTAAGTGCATGTGGATTCTCATTCACCCCCCACACCAAATCCAGAATCCATCCAGAATCATCAATGTAAACATCAACTCTAACCTATAGCTACGCATTCCCGCAAAATTAACGAACTTTCAAGTAATGCCAATTCCTCAGTGTTCCCAACATACTAAATTTGCTTCAATCATTAAAAGTCACTCGGTATAAAATGCAACATGCAGTGCAACAATCCGCATGTGTACGGTGTTAACGAACTCTTCTTGAGCGGTGCGCGAACCATTCATCGCGAACCAAAGAGAATCGGTTTTTTGAAAAATACAAAGGGATATTCGCCGGATATGCATTACAGTTTCGACTTTCCTCTAGATCGTGGGATGTTCGACGGGTAAAAGAATTTGCGAATTGTTTGAAAGCTAAGGCGCGTCGGCGATGACGCAAGAGACAGACTGACGCCGGCTGCTGTCGGCGAATCATTACAATAGTAACTTCGAACTGAAGGCTATCAATCATATGAGATGCGGTTAGAATTTTAACTCGATATTATCATGATCGAAATGAATTAGAATCGGTAGTATGATGATTCAACACCACTTGACGCAAGCTACATGCGTCACAGCCGGCGCGCCATAGTCTAGAAGCTCCCGGAGAAACAGCCGTCGCTTCAAGATGTTTCCGACGATGGAATAAACAGCAGACGTTCTGACGCCTTCCAGAAGCTCCACGTAAATGAGTCCGGATTATAAAAGCAAGCGACCGGGGAATGAAGACTTAGTCGCATTAGAGTTGAAAACTGTTGCTCGACTATTGAAATAAATTATCGTTATAATATAACCTTGTAAATAAATTAGTGTTTATTATAATGCGTTAAAATAAATTAATTTATTAAGTATATCGTATTTTGTTTAAAATAAAAATTAATCGAACCCTAAATTCATAACAGTAGTGATACCGAACATGGTCATACAAAGTGATTTGTGTGATGTCGTTCCTACGTTATTATAATTTCGATCATTTATGATCGAAATGAATAGAATACCTTGGTAATAAATTATTACAAACCTAATTACTAGGGATTGTAATGGTATATTTTGTTCGATTAATTACAAACGAGGCGAAAACGTTTAACGCTACTGTGAGAAATTATGTGTACACCCACATTGCCGCTCTCTTCAAAATTAATCGAACAAAATATAAAATTTCGCTCTCTACTAATCATTAACTATTAAAATAAATACAGAGTGAAACAAAATGATTCTAATCTAGTCACCTTTGCATTACCCATGTAAAAATACGAAGTGCCACTTTACATAAATAAGGAAGGCAGTAGCCTAATATTAAAAAATATCTACATCAAAATTCAAAATGTGTTTTATTATTGCAAAGGGATGATATGAATGAAAAGTTGAGATTGAAATTGAAAAGAAAGTCAACGAAGGTAAGTCAAAGCAAGTGTTGAAAGTGGCCATTATTTTGTTACATGCATATAACCGCACGACGTTTCATATTAAAAATGTGCTGCAATATACCCGGTGTTATCTCGTTGCATTTTAATATGATCTTTGCTATCAGTTCTTGCAAATTATTAATTTTTTCTTTGTAGACTTCATTTTGAAGAAATCCAAATATGGAGAAGTCTAACGGGGTGGGGTGAGGTCTGGTGATCTTGCTGGCCAAGTTCTCCTGCTTACTGAAAACTCTTCAAGAAATTCCAAATTTTCTAGAGTAGTATGAGCTGTTGCTCCATCTTGCTAAAAGTAACCATTTTCAAAGTCTTCGAGATACACCTGTTCTAAAAATGGGGTCAACAATTGTTCCCTATAACAATGTTCGGAAACGTAAATGTGTAAACTGTACCTTGCAGAATGGAATATTGCTATTCCCCCATTTACTAAACGTCCAGGAAATAAGCAATTTAATCGCTTGTTAATTTAAATTGTAATACGAGTAATTATTAATTTGACTGATTTATTATATTTATTCGCAGAACTAGCTAATTCAAAAAGATTAGACCGGCACAGGAAAATTTACATCTGAAAAATTCCAAATGTAACTAGAAGAGAACCATTTTGTTCCACTTTGTATATTATTACGATATATTACGATAAAATAATAAACATTAAATTTTGTGGTAGTTTTATAATTACCCTAGCGCAAGTTCGGTTTTAGCGTATCGCCTAATCGATCACATATTTTCAATGCAGTTCCTACACTTAACACCATAAAAGCATAATAATAACGAGCTGCAACACTTGTCTAACAAATAACACTTCTTCTATAACTTAACAGTTCTATCAATCGCTAGATACACACTTACCGCTTCGAAATAAAAACTGATTTAAATGACGCGCCGCTTCTGGCTTGTACAGTAGACATCCTTTCCTTCGTGATCATTCCAGTAAACACTAGAACCACCTGGCTTCGACACAAAACTCACTGGAATAATTGAGAAGTTAGATGGCGTAACCGGGCCAAATTTAACATCGGTGGCTCGGACGTAACGATATAAAAAAAGATTGTTTAGTGAAAACAAAACAAATTCAAAATAATTTAAATAAAATCAAATGAAAATATGATGATTTGGGTTTCTACCATTCCTGATTAAATTCTAAATAGGAAGTATACAGGGTGTTACGGTCTGCTCTTTATCCTTTTAGGAGGCGATAGTACGCCTCAGAAGGAATCGATAAACCTTAAAACGTCTTAGTAAAAGTCGCCTCATAAGCGAGATAATAGCTAATTCTTTTTTACATTAAACGATTCATTTATCTTAAACACTGGTAATCTACTACTTAATCAGTATAACAAAAAACATAAAAAGTAATCTTTGACGGTTGCAAAAATTATAGTTCAATTGTTATTACGTTTGTTTTTTAACACGCAAAGTTGTTATCAGTAATTCAGTTTTACTATCACCTTTGTTTGACTGAAAATTTTATTATTTTTGTTCTTTAAAAGTCGGGATGGCCCATTTATACAGCGTGATTCAAAAGGGTCGCACCATCGCTTCGGTGTAAATACAGACCATTAACAGGAGCACAAATATGTTTTTAGAATTTTTTTGCCATGAATAGTTTTTAAGATATGAATGTTTAAAAATAACGCAAATAGGCAACGCTGCATCTTGTAGATGCACTTACAAATTTGAAATTATAGATCATAGGTACCTTCTTTTTTGTTGACAACTGCATATGCGCTGGTTTGTCAAAACGTTTGGAAATAAAATTTGACATAATAATAAATGTCAATTCTTAACTGTGGTTCTTAATATCCTACTTTCTTCGGCTATTCTAAAGTTCTTAAGTAAAAAAAATAATGAAAGAGTTGGTTGATTTGATCCAGCATCCAATGGCAAAAGTTAATACGAAGAGGAAAATCAGCTTCACACAGAGCTTGAACTTTTGTATAGTCGAAAGAATGGTAACCTTCTGTTTTTAATACATGCCGAACAACATTGTAATTTACATTTAAATATCGTCCAATATCTCGAATGCTGACGTTAGGATTGTCTTCAACGACTTGTAGAACAGCTTCCTCGACTTGGGGAGTTCTGGCGGAGCGTGGCCTACCTATCACTTCATGATACCGATGATACATGACACTGATCAAGCCGTTGAAAAACATTTTTGTCTGGATGTTTACGTTCACCGTATCGTTCAGTATAAGCTGCTGCAGCGCGTCGAAAGTTTCCACCACTCTCTCCCAGAAGAAGATACATATCACAGTATTCATTTAAGTAAACATTTTGAATTTGAATAAATTCTTCAAATCAATCAAAAAATTTGACTTTCAAAATGTGAACATCATTGATAAATTTTATTTGTCAGGTCACACTACGGTAACCATAGTAAAACCGAATTTTCGGTGCACCGTTGCCGGCTTTACTTCTAAAATAATGTTAACATTTCCAAAGACTTTTCCTGCTTTATTGCTTAATAAATATTATGTTTTATTAGCAAGGATAATTTTAGAGGCGTTTATCTACACCTTTCATTAATAAAAACATAAAGTTACATTATCTAATTACTATAAAATCACCATCAGTTTCGTAACTTTGAAAGCCTATATCTTCGTAAAAAAATCATCTAGAAAATTTTTATTTACACTTTTGAGAACAAATAAGTGGGTCTGAAAACCACCTAAGTGATGGTGCGGTCCTTTTGAATCACGGTGTATTCTATACAACGTGGTGATAACTTCGAACATCTTTTGTAGTGGACAATGCTGATTAAGTAGTAGATTACTAGAATTTAAAACAAATTAACCGTTTAGTGTAATAAATAAAAGATTTATTATCTCGCTTATGAGACGACTTTTACTAAGGCGTTTTAAGGTTTATCGACTTCTTCTGAGGTATACTATCGCCCCCTAAAAGGATACAGGGAAGACCGTAAAGACCCTGTATACATAGTTTTAATATCCTTAATATTTTTTTTATATAATATATAATATAATATATATAATAATCGAATATTTTTGTTTTAACGAGTTTGTTAATTTCAGAAAAAAATATAAACAGTGACAATTTTTTGCCACGTATTTTTTAATATACAGTGTGGTGATAAAGTAACGCACCAAGCGAAAAAACACCCTTGGCGTTGACTTTTTCGAAAAATGCTCGGACAGGTCGATTTTATTTTAAAAAAAGTCATATTTTACAACCAATTTTAATTTTATGTCAGTTACCACTTTTGCGCTGTGACGTCATCGACACTTTTTTTAAATGGCAACCTATTTTTTTGAAAATGTCATTTGAAAGCATCAATTTTTCTGAGTACAAAAATGTTAATGAACTACTAGTTGCATAAGAAAATTTTGAAGAAAAAATTATTGAAAAATGGAAATGTTATATTTAATCTTAATAAAATTTCAACCTAAAATAATACTTTCTTATAAAAACATGACAAAACAACTTAATAAAATTACAATAAATACTGAAAATGTCCTCCACCAACCTCTGTGACAGTGACCAGCTCGTGTGTAAACGTTGTTAATGAGTTTTGCGATGGTTTCACATCAATGTTATTCATTTCCGTCCTAATTTTGTTTTATAAGTTTTCTTTTTATGGGGTTCTCTAAAATAATTTTGACTTTATGTGAACAGACCTCAAGATATTGAAGACTTATAACAAAATTAGGACAGAAATGAATAACATTAGCTACGAAACCATCTCAAAACTCATTAACAGCGTTTACACACGAGCTGGTCACTGTCAAGTGGTTGGTGGAGGACATTTTCAGCATTTATTGTAATTTTATTAAGTTGTTCTGTTATGTTTTTATAAGAAAGTATTATTTTAGGTTGAAATTTTATTAAGATTAAAAATAACATTTCCATTTTTCAATAATTTTTTCTTCAAAATTTTCTTATGCAACTAGTGGTTCATTAACATTTTTGTACTCAGAAAAATGGATGCTTTCAAATGACACTTTCAAAAAAATAGGTTGTCATTTAAAAAAAGTGTCGATGACGTCACAGCGCAAAAGTGGTAACTGACATCAAATAAGAATTGGTTGTAAAAGATGTCTTTTTTAAAAATAAAATCGACCTCTCCGAGCATTTTTCGAAAAAATCAACGCTAAGGGTGTTTTTTCGCTTGGTGCGTTACTTTATCACCACACTGTATATTTTAACATTATAGATAATTTATTTATGTACGTGAAAAATCAAATTGTCTTCATTTAGAAAATTTCGGGATTGCTATATTTAAAGTATGCACTAATTGTTACATGTCTATAAATAAATGAACTATGCAAGCTTGTTTTAGGCTAGGTGTAAAATAAGGTTCCGGGGAACCGAGATTATACTCAATAATTAAACAATTATGCAACGTTTACTCGTCTCAAGGGAAACAAGCAGAAAATTGCCTTGGGCTGTGCAATAACAGCGGCTTATTCCCTGATGATATTAATAACGAGTAACCGAGGAGTCCTGAACAAAGTTATCTGACGGAGGGGAAACGCAGGTTAGGAAGCCTTTTTTTTAGCAATCGCTGACATCTCACGACTAAAAGCAAAACTTCAAATTGCGGTGGCACAGGTTT
This sequence comes from Dorcus parallelipipedus, assembly GCA_958336345.1. Taxonomy (NCBI): domain Eukaryota; kingdom Metazoa; phylum Arthropoda; class Insecta; order Coleoptera; family Lucanidae; genus Dorcus; species Dorcus parallelipipedus. The sequence continues at coordinate 14,085,313 of OY284479.1, forward strand.
CATTGTGAAATTGAAATGTTTCAGAAAGTTCTTTGTACTATTAAAAATATACAATGAATTAAATAAAAATATGTACGTATACATAAATAAAACTAAGGAAGTTAGTATCAGTTTAATGTAATATAATATTTTTAGAAATATTATTCCTTTATGTTTAGTCGAGCAGGAAAACATTTCCAGCTAGTCGAGAACACTTATAAGTTGAATCTCAATTTATTGAATTTATTGCTAATGGAATCTCGAAAGATGCTACAAAATATCATCCTTTGGTGGCAGCTCTAGAAAGTGACGTTTTGCAACTAATAATAATAATGATGATGATGATGATGATGATGATGGTGGTGGTAATGGTTGTGATGGTGGTGATAGTGGTGATGGTGATGATGGTGGTGATGGTGATGATGATGGTGATGATTATGGTGTTGATGATGGTGATGATGATGGTGATGATGATGGTGATGATGATGGTGATGATAATGGTGATGATGATGATGATGATGGTGATGATGATGGTGATGATGATGGTGATGGTGATGGTGATGGTGATGGTGATGGTGATGGTGATGGTGATGGTGATGGTGATGGTGATGGTGATGGTGATGATGATGATGATGAATGCCTTTATTTACTTGGCGAAGTTCAGCTAAGCTGCTCTTCCACTCAACCAACTACAAATGCTATGACATAAAATTAGTAAATATTATAATATTTTGATATATATGTATATAAACAGAAAGAACTATTGTATGTGCTAAAAATGAATAAATGGACCAAAAATGAATGAATAAAAATGAAAATGAATGTACGGTCATCGCTGCATTGAAAAGAGCTGATCCCGATATTTCTTTTTGAAAGTCGCAAGTGACAAGGACCTAATCTCATGTGACAATGTATTATAAATTTTTACTGGCCAAAAAGAAAATGATCTTTCAAAAAGTGAAGTTCGATGGAATGGAATATGCAACCCACTCATGCGTCGTAAATGCCTTTCGTGGAGTAGAAATCTAGGGGTTAGCAGTGAAACAAGATAAGACGGAGACGAGGTAATATACACTTTGTGAATTAAACATGTCATATGGAGTAATCTTCTGTTGGTTATATTAAGCCAATTAGCGTCTTTTATTTTAAGTGACACATGATCTCTCCTCCTCAAGCCATAGATAAAGCGAATACAGGAATTTTGCATTCTCTGTATCCTGAGACTAGTTATTGTATCTAAGCAGGGGCCATAGACAGTATCACAGTAATTGAAAAGAGATAATACTAAAGAGTCACACAGTTGAATTCTTAACATTGTAGGAAGACATTGCCGGTTCATATTTCATATATAGGCGTTTTAATATCGAATAAGATTTTTGTATTAATTTGTTTACATGATTTGTAAATCTTAAATTGGTATCCAAAATTACACCTAAGCTTTTAACTATTTCAACAAACGAAATTTTAGTATTATTAATATTTATACTCATACTGTCTATGGCCCCCTGTCGATCTTTAGCCCTGCCAAAAATTATTGCCAATGATTTATGAGGATTTATACTTAACGAATGTTTGTTGGAGATATTAATTAAACGTTGAATGTCTTCATTGAGTAAGATGGAAGATAAACCTAAATCGGAAGGCTTAAAACTCAAGTAAATTTGAGTATCATCAGCATAGCAGTGAGTCGAGCAAGATTTAATATGTGTACAGAGAATACAAAAGAGGCCCAAAAATTGATCCTTGTGGAGCTCCTGACTTTACAGCTTGAAAAGACGATATGGTGTTATTTATAAAAACAGCCTGTGTCCTATTGTTTAAATAAGTCGTAAAATAAATCGTATAAAGCTTACTACAAGATCACTACAGCCGAAATAATGCAATTTAGCGCACAATAAATCGTGGTTAATTGTATCGAAGGCCTTAGAGTAGTCAATCAGCACAAGAACGGTCAAATCTCCTCTGTCCGTGGCTTTCAAAATATCATCTGTGACTTTAAGTAAAGCCGTACCTGTGCTATGTCCCGCTCTAAACCGAGATTGTACCGGAGGCAATCCGTTGTTTGCATCTATATATGTCATAAACTGATTAACAGCAACTCTTTCTAGTACTTTAGATAAGACGGGTAGAAAAGAAATAGGTCTTAAATCATTGAAAGACTCAATATGCTTAACTTTGGCTACGGTCATAACTAGAGCGTCGTTCCAAGCATCTGGAAATTCACCATAATTTAAACAAAAATTTATAATATGCGCAATGTAAATACTAAGCCAAGGTAAACATAATTTTATCATGTGTAAAGAGATACCGTCATATCCACGTGCATTTGATTTGATGGAATTAATTACTATTTCTATCGTGCCTACAGAGACAGTATGAAAGGAGAATAAAATTTGATTATTGTTAAAACGAATGTTTAAATAATATGACAACGTGTCATCAGAGTTACTGAGAGCATTGGGTAAAAGATCCTGAGATTGATTAGTAGTCACATTTAATGTCTTTAAGGTTTTCCACGTCAGTTTTTGGTGTTTTTGATTACATATATATTCCAGATAAGCTTTTTTCTCTTGACGTATAGCCGTGGTGACAGTATTACGTAACAATTTGTAATAATTCCAATCGACAGTTCTTCTGGAATTCCTAAATTTGTTGAGCGCATTATTGCGTAATTTTATCATTTCTCGCACAACATTAGTAAGCCAAGAGGCTGTCGCCTTAGTTATTCTTATCGTTTTTAGAGGAGCATATGTGTTAAATAAAGCTAATATATTATTGTTTAAAAATACAACTTTACCATTAATATCCGCAATGTCTAATATGTTGTTCCAAGGAATAGAACGTAGACTATCATAAAATCTTTGAAAATCTAAATTTCGTAAGTCTCGGTACGTATGCAAGCGTGCACGTGGAGGAGACGTATTAGTTCAGAATACAATAAACCAGTCTGTGATCTGAAAGATGCACATCAGTTACGTCCTTATCAATTACAAGATTAGGATCAGTAATTAGTATGACATCTAACAAAGTACTACCACAGTATAAAGAATACAGTAGCGCAACTCGCTTGTCGGCACTTTGATCTATTTACTGGATTTTCATTGACCTCAAGTAGATTAAAGGGGATGTGTCGAACTGTTTGTTCTGCTTTAAGTGTGAGCGATTTTGTTGTAAATTGTAAATTTGCACGTGCTCACACACCAAGGCCGGATTGTAGTGTTTAGTGGACGTGGTAAAAAAAAACAAGGCATAAATAATGTGTATTAACATAATTATAAAGATCCATTCGGCACCAGAGCTGTGAATGAATGAGCTATGCATCCCGAGATTGTGACTCAGACCTTGCGCGGGATGTTAAGCGCGAATTTAATATTTTCATGAGAGTCGCGGTACTGTGTAATCTTTATACTGTGGTACTACCACAGTATAAAGAATACAGTAGCGCAACTCGCTTGTCGGCACTTTGATCTATTTACTGGATTTTCATTGACCTCAAGTAGATTAAAGGGGATGTGTCGAACTGTTTGTTCTGCTTTAAGTGTGAGCGATTTTGTTGTAAATTGTAAATTTGCACGTGCTCACACACCAAGGCCGGATTGTAGTGTTTAGTGGACGTGGTAAAAAAAAAACAAGGCATAAATAATGTGTATTAACATAATTATAAAGATCCATTCGGCACCAGAGCCGTGAATGAATGAGCTATGCATCCCGAGATTGTGACTCAGACCTTGCGCGGGATGTTATGCGCGAATTTAATATTTTCATGAGAGTCGCGCTACTGTGTAATCTTTATACTGTGGTACTACTATAGCTAGTTATCCGAGTCGACTCATCAACAATCTGTGAAAAACCATATGAATCAATTAGCGATAAATTTTTTTTAACATTACTGTTGCCCAGATTAAATAGATTAATATTTAAGTCACCCGCGCATATGACCTCGTCTACCGTGCTTAGAACAGAAGTAATAGATGTTTCAAGATCTTGAAGAAATAAATTTACATTGCTGTTTGGAGGACTATACACCACTCCAACAACTACAGATTTACCAGAAATTTTGAAAGCTATCCAACATTGTTCAATTGTGTCAATAAATTCAAAGTTAAAATAAGCGATATGATTTTAAATCCGCCTCAAAATGACATATATCAAACTCTTAAAAGAAAATTATTGGAATGTTATACCGAATCAGACGAGAAGAAGTTACATTTAGGCGACAAGAAGCCATCTCAACTTTTACCTACGTGAGATGCGAGAGCTTGGTTCAGGGAAATTAAATGATGACATTTTAAAGACACTGTGGCTACAAAGGCTCCCACGTCAAACTCAAGCGGTTCATCATTAGTTCAGAGGGACTTGGCCAATTAGCTACAATGGCTGATAAAATTTGTGAAATTCCACATGTACCTGATGTATTGAACATTCATAAAGAAAATACAGATTCACATAACGAGCTAAGTTCTCAACTTGTGCTTATCCGCACAAGTTGAGAACTTGGCTACAGAAATAGAAAATCTAAAGCAGTCTTATGGAATATTACGACGAAATGCGCAACATCATGTAATAAGATCAAATCGCAGTAATTTCAATTCAAGATCAAGAAGAGAACTTTGTTGGTACCACGAGCGTTTTGGAAGAAATGCACGCAAATGCAACTCCCCATGCGATTTTAAACAGGGAAACGAATTAAACCGTTACTAGGGGCGGCTAGTAATGGTACAAGTTCAAACCGCCTCATTATAAGTGATAGGTCTTCGGGAAGGCAATATCTTGTAGATACTGGAGCTGATATTTCAGTTGTTCCAAAACCCACTCAAACTAAAATCAGTTCGACTTCTTTCCTATTGTATGCAGCAAATAATTCACCATTTAAGACTTATGGAGACCAACTTATTAAACTTGATTTGGGTTTACATCGTTCATTTAATTGGAAATTCGTTGTGGTGGATGTTACTAAACCTATTATAGGAGCGGATTTTTTGGCAAATTTTGGTTTATTAATTATCAAACGGTAAAAATTGATTTATACTACTACTGCTTTATGTTCGACAGGTAAGAAGTCAGCATTTCTTCAAAAAGGCATAAAAACAATCATGGAGGGTCCATTTTCTCATTTACTAGAATAGTTCAAAGAAATTACTAGGCCTAATTCATTTAAATCTTGTAAACATTCTATTGTACACCATATAATTACTAAAGGTCCTCCTCTCACAGCAAAACCAAGAAGGTTACCTCCAGATAAGCTTGCCATTGCAAAGAAAGAGTTTGAATACATGCTCGAACAAGGGATTTGTAGACCTTCTAAAAGTCCTTGGGCTAGTCCTTTTCATTTAGTCCCAAAAAAAGAAGGTTTATGGCGTCCTTGTGGTGATTATCGAAGATTAAATGTAGCAACTATTCCAGACAGATACCCTATTCCTCACCTACACGATTTTGGCTCTACACTAAAAGGAAAATTAATTTTTTCAACTGTTAATTTAGTACGCGCTTACCATCAAATACCAGTGAAAGATGAAGACATTCCGAAAACAGTAGTTACGACACCCTTCGGTCTTTTTGAATTCCCAGTTATGACGTTTGAGCTCTGCACAGTTCAGACATTTCAATGTTTTATAAATGAAGTAACTGCAGGTTTAGATTTTTGCATTCCTTACATTAATGATATTCTAGTAGCATCACACAACATTCAAGAACATGAAAAACACCTAAAAATTTTATTTCAACGCTTTCAAAAATATGGTCTGGTAATAATTAATCCTTCGAAATGAAATTTTGGTAAAGAAACAGTAAAATTTTTAGGACATGTCGTATCTAAAAGAGGAATTGAACCACTTCCCGAAAAGATAGCAGTTGTAGCAGAGTACAAAATTCCAAATAATATCGGAGAACTTCGACGTTTCTTAGCCATAGTAAATTTTTATAGACGGTTTTTACCGAAAGCTGTGGAATCGGAACATGTGCTCCTTAATTTATTAAAAGACTCATGTAAAAACGACAAGCGACCTATTATTGGTCTGAAAAACTAAAAAAAGCCTTTGAAGAAGTAAGGAAGAGTCTGGTAAATGCAACATGGCTGCATGTTCTAGCACGGCAGTGCTTAAATTATGATTTTGTTATGGTATTATTTTCTCGGTTTTAAGTTACATATAGTGATTTATCAAGGGTTGCGTTTATTATCTACTTACATTTCAATATTATTTAATTTTGTAATTTTCATTTCTGCAATAAATTTTTTATTTTTAAGATGGTTTTAATTTATACATTGTAATTTAGTTCATTATACCTTGAAATGCATATTTGATCGAAAAAAATGCGTTTTAAACTTAAATATGAAGTAATGTTAAAGAATTTCGAATTTTACCCAAACACTGGTGTACACTAGTGCACACTTTTTTTACGAAATATGCGTTAATCAAACCTAAATTCTTTGATAATGTATCAATACAAATCATACACATCCATACTGACATACCACACAAACATTGAAGGTTGCATTCAAGCGTATTTTGTGAAAAAGTATGCATTGGTGTACACCAGTTCAGGATAACAAACAGACCTGGTATTGTGTAATCTTTGTCACTCTTAGAGGATGATTTTTCTCTCTCTCTTTATGCGGCTACAACTGTCAAAATATTTAACCAAGAGTCGATATTTGATAAAAACAAACAAAAAATTGTCGGCCTTTGTTGAAACCAGCCTACTAAGAATATAATGCCCAAAAATTATAAAAAAAAGGTGTTTTATTCTATTAATCGAAAGAAAGAAACCCAACAATGTATATATTTTTGAAAACAGAAAAAAAATCTCTATTAAATGAAGACATTACCTACTATGACTTCCATTTACAAAAATATAACTTTATGTTATAACTCAAAAATTTCAATAAATATCAAAAAAACAACTATACCACTGAATTGTATTCAAAAAAGTGTCCTAATAATGTCGAAATAGTTTCTTAATATCTGTAAAAATAAACGAGATATGCGCAATTGACGAAAAGTCAAAAATTTCAATTTTTGCCTATAACCCGAAAACAAAAGCCAATTTTTATTTAGTCTATTGACTTTATCTCTAAAAAAGAGATCGAGACTTGGCCACTAGTCTTTTTCTATCTCTTATAGTTACAGAGATGCCCATAAGAGACATCGAAATTGATTTACCGTGTACTATTTTCAGAAACAAATCTGAATTAGGAAATTAGAAAGTATGTATACTACATATTATTTAATAAATACATTTGTTTAACTGTAACTCAAATTGTTTAATTTAGATTGCAAATGCTTTCAATAAAGAAGTTTGGAGATTTTTCCTATAAAGCGTGAGCCTTGTTCATGTAAGACCGAATTTCGCAGTTTTTAAGTATAGTTCAGATGCATCCGGATACGCAAAATATTTATTGCGGATCGTTTCTGATTGGTTGGTTACATTTGAAAAAGTTTTAGCGGGAACGACATCTACCAAGATTTAACAATTTTGCGGCGACGGAAAAAGTTGAGTGGAAGTCAAGTTTTCCGCAATTTTTGTTGGTTGGATCTCATTTTATTTTATTGCTGTTGCTCTCACTCACTGTTGCTGTTTATGTTTGTGACTGATGTAGGTTATGTTAAGTAAAAAAATGTGTTCAAACAGAAAGTTAACTTTATCAAGGGACTTCCTAACTAATGAGCAAGTAAGTATTTGTCCTGTTTGATAGATAATCAGCATAATTATTAATGCAGTAACCTTTTCTACAAAGTTGCTAATAATTGTAGATTATATTTTGCACAACATGCCAGAATGAAGTAGGGTAGATGCTCCGTTTGTGGCCACCGTTCCTTTTGTGGCCGGATTCAGAATAATTTTCATATAATAAGAAGAGAAAACTTATTTACTGACTGATTTTACAGATACCTACTTTCTCAGTTTATAAGGTATCATTCCAATTGGTTAGTTCTTCGAGAATTTTCGTCATATTAACGTTAGTTTAGTAAAATATGTGATGTGGTGAGCAAGTTTCAAGTTCTTAACAAATTGGTTAAGGAACAACGGTAAGTAGATTTGGTGTATATTTCTTGCTTTTATCAAAAATCCTGTTAAAATGATTATATCAGAACAAGAAATATCAAAATTTAATATTCTTGCAAGGTTTAGTTCATGTTTTTTCCACTGAACGGAAAAAGAACCGGGTGGCCACAACTGGTTTATTAATATCATTGATTTGCTATTTGTGGCCAGCAAAGTGGCCAGAATGGGTGCGTGCTGGAACTAGTTGTGGCCACACACCTGTTTAAAATTCCTGCATTATAATTTTCTTTACGTTTTAATTAATCAGGGATTTTTTCAGTTAACTATGGGTAAAAGAAAATTGTTCGATTATAGTAAAGAAGCAATGGAAAATGCTTTAAGAGCTATTAGGGAAGAAGGAATGGCCGTTGCAACAGCTTGCAAAAAATTTAATGTTCCGAGAACATCAGTAAGAAACAGACTTTCTGGCAGAACAGCAGATGAATGCCGAAAAGTGGGGCCATCTTGTGTACTAGGAAAAACTGTAGAAGAGAAGTTGGTGGAATGGATTCTACAAATGGCAGGCAGAGGATTCCCTGTCAACAGAGAAGGGTTATTTTATTCAGTACAGAAAATTATTAAAGAATACAACTTAACAACTAATTTTCCTGATAGCACTCCCGGAAGAAAATGGTATGATTCTTTTCTTAAAAGACATCCGGAAGTCAGCCAGAAGAAAGCAGAATTTATAAATTGTTGTGCAGTGTATTAAATAAAGGTATATTTTATGGTTTATTAACGTATTGACTTTCTAGTATTGAATGTTTACAAAAAAACATATGAATTAATATTGTAATCATTGCACTCTAATAATAAGCGAACGAAAAGGCGCACTTTCAGTTTTTTAAATTCTTAACACTCCCACTCGAATCTTCGGTCGCTAAAAGTTCTAGCGCTCTCCGATTAACTTCAAATTTCTCCTTTGGAAGGACCTTAGTGAAGATGTCCGCTAGTTGTTTCGAACTTGCAACATGAGCAACTATAATGTCACCATTCTTGACATGCTCCCGTACGCTATGATATTTAGTCTTTAGTTTTGTACGGCGATGAAACACAGGATTTGATATGAGTTTTTCTGCTGCCGTATTATCACAGTACAATATTGTCGGTTCCTTTTGACCACAGTTGATACTCTTCAGTAGGCGACGCAACCAAACAACTTCACGAGTTGCATCGTGAACTGCTATATACTCAGCATATGTAGTTGAATCAGCAATCACCCCTTGTTTACGAGATAACCACGATATGGGTCCTCCATTTAGAATAATAACGACGCCGCTGATACTTCGTCGAGTATCTTGACATGAAGCATAATCTGCATCGGAATATACCACCAACTTATTTGAATTTTCACGGCCGTACGTAATTCCAATGTTTGCGGTACCCACTAAATAACGCAGTACTCGTTTGCCCGCTTGCCAGTGCTGTTCCGTCGGTGCCTCTAAATATTTCGAAAGCTGTGCGACTGAATATGCCAGATTAGGACGGGTAGCTACTGCTAAATACATTAAAGATCCGATGAGTTGTCGATATGGAACGTTGATCCTTTTTCCTTCGGCAACTAATGTTATCCCAGACATCGCTGGTGTTGCTACCGAGTGTGCATCAGACATACCAAACTTTTCGAGAACAGCCTTAATATAAGCACTTTGCACAAGTCGAATTGTTTTATTGTCACGATTTCGATCAATTTCCACCCCAAGATAGCACGTAACTTCACCGCTTCTAATCTCAAATTCTTTGCTCATGGCGTCAATCAATTTTTTAATGTCTTCTTTCGATTGGCCAACGACCAGACCGTCGTCAACATACAATCCTACCATCAATTCTCCTTCTTTAGATGTATAAACACACGGATCAGCTGATGTTGATATTAACCCAAATTTTTGCATGAATGCATCGAATTTTGAATGCCACTGCCGAGGAGCTTGCTTGAGACCATAAAGGCTTTTGTTTAAATGACAGACGCGATCTGTGCCATCATCAAAACCTTCCGGTTGTTCCATGTGGATTGTTTCATTGATATCACCATAAAGGAAAGCTGTTTTTACGTCAAATTGAAAAATTTCATGATTCTTCACAGCTGCCACTGCTAACAACGTACGCACTGAGTCGAATCTTGCAACTGGTGAAAACGTTTCTGAATAATCTAATCCGGGCTTCTGAGAACATCCCTTAACAACGAGTCGTGCTTTGTATCGATCGACTGTACCATCACTTTTCGTCTTTACACGAAACACCCATCGGTTTCGAAGAATATTACGATTCTTCGGACGATCTACCAACGTCCATGAATTATTATGAGCAAGTGACTTCATCTCGTCTTCCATTGCAGACTCCCACTGACTAGCATCGTCCGATGCTCTGGCTTCCTGAACCGTTGTTGGTAAATCAACATTGGCAATAAATGCACTACCTGTCACAATCAACTCGGCTGTTTGCTTTGAACGTGTACGTTGTGCAATGCAATCAGATGTTTCTGGTTTCATTTTACTCTTATTTTTTATATTATTTTGATCATCTTTGATGTCCGCAGTATCAGTTCTGTCGTCGTTGCATTTTTCTTTAGGTTCTTCATCTTCAATCAGCTGTGTATCAACTTCATTTGGCGTGATAATTCTTACCATTTTCATTGGTACTGATTCATGTATTTCGACATTTCGACTTATTGTGAAACGCTTTGTTTGTGGTTGCCACAATCGGTAACCAGCTCCATCATAACCGACAATAACGAACTCCTCAGACTTTGGTTCGAATTTATGTCGCTTTGAGCTATCAACATAAAATGCCTCGTACGGAGTATGACCACCGAGTCGATTTAAAAGAATTACGTTGCGAATTACTGCTGCCGTTGAACAAGCTTCAGCCCAAAGTCCTCGAGGCAAATTAGCTCCTTCCAGCATCGCCGTGGCCATTTCCACGATCGTTCGATTCTGACGTTCGACGCGGCCCATTTGTTGTGGTGTATATGGCGCACTATTGTCATGTTTGATCGTATGTTTACGCATAAGATCGATCATTGCTGCAGATTTAAATTCTTTTGCGTTGTCTGAACGCATGTGACGAATTTCATGTCCTGCTGCTTTATATTCCGCAATGATGTCCTGAACGGCTTCTAGGATTTGTGACTTCTGCTTTAGTGGTTTAATATGCAGAATTCCAGAGTAATCATCAACGAAAACAGCCATGACTCTTGCACCACCGAATGATTCCACTCGCATTGGACCACAAATGTCATAGTGAACTAGACTTCCAGGTTCCGTTGCACGCTTTTCGTTTTTGTTAAATGACGGCTGTGACATTTTTGCACGAACACAAACTTCACATAGGCAATCGTCAATTTTACTGCTTGAAGACGTTACAATGTTCATTCCCGTAACAGCCGTTCCTTTTGCTAGTTCGCGTACCGAACGATAGTTCACATGTCCAAGGCGTTCATGCCAAACTTGCAACGTTAACCCGCGCACAGCATTATTCGCACTTACCGCGTTGTTGCCTTCATTCTTTACAAAGTCCATTTCATACAGATTTATTTGATTGTCTGTAACCTTTCGCTATCATTCGACCGTTTTGATACATTACTAGTAAGTCCTGTTCAAATTTGATATCTACATTCTTAGTTGTTGCCGATCCGAGAGATAACAAATTTCGACCCAATTTTGGAACTAAGAGAACATCCGTCAAGGTTACTGGTCCTCCGGACTGCGAGCGAATTTTCACAGTACCACGACCTCGAGCATATACGATGTCATTGTTGCCGACGGTAATTGGAGAAGTACCATCTTCAATTTCATCCATTGATGTAAACAAGGAACGGTCAAATGTCATATGATGCGTAGCACCGCTGTCACCGATCCAAACGTCCTTGTCACACTTAACTGTCAAACATTCCTTGCTTGCAAACATCAACGAACCGCCTTTTGTTGTATTTGCTTCAAATCTTGGTTTTGACTTCTCACTTCGATCACACTTTTTCGAACAATCACGACTGAAGTGACCAGGCTCATTGCAATTGTAGCAGCGACGATTTTCCTTACTTGATTTCTTTTTATGACCACTCTTGGCTTTTGTGTACAACACATCACCTTGTTTGATGTCCATATCGGCCGAATCATTACGTGATACCTCCAACAAAAGTAATTGCTCACGTAGATCATTGAATTTGAACGTTGCACCTTGTGCTGCTTGCAAAAAATACTGCTCACGAAATGAGTTGAATTTTTGACGGCAGATCCGTTACGAGCTTCGACACAAGCAACGTGTCTGCGACCTCTTCACCAGCCGTCTTCAAACGTTCGACGATGATCGAAAGTTCAGCACAGTAACTGGAGACTGACTGACGATCACTAAACTTTAACGAATGCAACGCTTGTGCAAGAACATACCTATTGGCTTCACTTTTCGGTTCATAAAGTGATTTGATTTTTAGCCAGATTTCATTTGATGTACAACAGTCACGAATGCTAGCACGATCATTATCGCTAAGGCCACCTGAAAGTATGCGCTTGGCTTTTGCGTCCAACTTTCGCCATGCCTTACACTGATCTTTCTTTGTCTGATCTGGACACTGATCTTCTCCTGACACGACCTCGTAGACACCGACGCTTTCCAAACAAGCAATCACTTCAAACTTCCATCGTGAATAGTTTGATTTCGTCAATACGGGGACACGGAGATCTTCATGTGACGACATTTTTGTAGACCTCAAGAACAAACGACCAAAAGCACTAGACTATACACACGTTAACAAACCGCGCTGTGCCCATAACCTGTTGTGCAGTGTATTAAATAAAGGTATATTTTATGGTTTATTAACGTATTGACTTTTTAGTATTGAATGTTTACAAAAAAACATATGAATTAATATTGTAATCATTGCACTCTAATAATAAGCAAACGAAGAGGCGCACTTTCAGTTTTTTAAATTCTTAACATAAATAAAGCTCGAGCTGCAGTCACAGAAGAATCCATAAAAAAATGGTTTAGGCAGACACTAAAACTGCTTGGAGATGATATCCAGGTTTTAAATCACCCCAGCAGGATCTTCAATATGGATGAAACCGCCATGTTTCTTTCCCCAAAAGGTGCTCTTGTCCTTGGTCCAAAGGGAAAGGGAGTGTATGATGCGGGCATCTCAGATAAGGATAATGTCACTACCTTGATTACGGTTTTGGCAGAAGGCGAAATAATCAGCCCCATGACAATATTCAAATTTCAGAGACTTCCAAAAATTTACCCTAATGCGGCACCTAAAAACTGGACAGTGGCGATATCTGAAACAGGATGGATGCAGAGCAAGCAATTTTTTGAATATTTTGCCAATATATTCATTAAATATCTTGAAGAAAAAAATATTCCAAGACCAGTAATTGTATTCGTAGACGGGCATTCATCACATCGTTGGATTTAAGCACCCTTTGCCGCTCTAACGGTATTATTCTAATATGTTTACCTCCCAATACAACACATATGCTTCAGCCTCTGGATGTGGCTTTTTTCTTCCCGTTAAAGCAAGCATGGAGAAAATTTATCCGAAAATGGCGATTCGAAACTGATGGCAAATGTATCAAAAAAAAGACATACCAACTGCATTAAATACCATTTTACAAACTGACGACTTCAGAAAGAGTGTTGTCTCTGGCTTTCGTAGATGTGGACTTTTCCCCTTCGATGAACAAGCTCCCGATTATAGCAAATGCATAAAAAAGACAGCTACAGGATTTAACCAAAATGAGATGTTAATAGAAGATAATTTGAAATATGATGATGTGAATAAAATTAAAATTGTAGAAGAACAAATAAAACCGGAAATTTTAGAAAAATTTGTTTCAACTTATGTGACTCAAGAATTCTGGCAAGGAGAAGAAAAATATTTAGAACTGTATAATCTTTGGAAATCTCTCAAAGATGACAGAAAGCCTCATGAACATCAAGATGCGGATGACGTTACCCTACTGAATTTTGATTTAATATCTGATGACGGGGACGAGAGGTTAATCTTTGATTTTCCTGAATTAGAAATGCAAAATCAAAATAAAACTGAAAAAATCGTTATTTTGGAAGATATTTTGATTCAGAAAGAAAATGAACCTTTTAGCAATTTTAACAATGAAAGCAAAAATAGTTCAAGCGAAAACGATCTCTCAAGAGGTACGAATATATATTTTGAAAAAGAATTAGATAACACAAGCAAGAAAAATTCTGAAGGCATAGCACCAGCCATGTATAATGACGACGATGGAGAAAATTCAATGATATTATCAATGATAATAAATGACAACCCTAACGAAAACAGAGAAAAAGATAATTCTACCAGCGAAAAAGAGTTAGAATCTTCAATTCAGAGTTACAGTAACTACAACGATTTTAGCAAGATTGAAAAGATAAAGGAACCAACGAATTCAGGAGAAGAGGTAAGATTATTAAAAAGAAGATCTGTGAGTGAAGTATTGGGTGATATAATCACTTGGCCAGAAGACAATAACTCTAATAATGCGACAGTAAGAAAAAAAAGTAAAATACGGTTGCCGTCTGTGCTAACCTCAGACAAATGGTTGGAGCTAATGGAGGCAAAAGAAAATACAAAGAAGACCAAACCAAAGAAAAAAGATAAAGTACAAAACGCTAACCAGAAGACTGCAATAATTTATGAAAAGAAAACTCATAAGAAAAAAAAAACAATGAACAGAGACAACTAGAAGAGACTATAACAGCAATTATGCCGGGATCTTATGTAATTGTCAAATACGAGGAGACCTTTTATCCTGCCAAAATTTTGAACAAAAATAACAATCAATATTACTGTTGTGCAATGACACGAAGTGGACGAGACCATTGGAAGTGGCCAACAAAAAATGATCTTTTGTGGTATAACATTGAAGATATTGTCTCTAAAATCGATGAACCCAAAGAGTGCAATAACAGGGGAGCATACACTGTACCTGAAATAGAAAATTTAGAGACGTTTCTGTAATCATTATTTTTTTATGTTTTACAAAAATTTAGTTTTTTTTTATATAAAATAAATTTTGTTCTATTTTTTTCCTAAGTTGCATACTCCTAATTTATTTATCTACATGTAGGTAGTTGATTTAACAACGTCTGGCCACAATAGGGGCACAGCATGGCCACATCTGGTACATACCTGGCCACAACTGGGCTTTTTAGACATTTTCGAAAAAAAAATTTTTTTTTCGATTATCCTGCTTACCAGGTATAAATTGCTTCAATGAATTTTACAAGAAATATTGTCTCGATCCACAACATATTTTCAAATTCACCAACAATAAATATTCTACCACCGACGTAATTTTAAAATATGAAAATGGCTTAATGTGGCCACAACTGGTACATCTACCCTACCGGTGCGAAGTGTACCAGAACATGCTTGTTTTACTGTTCAAATTATCGACGAAATTCCCTCTGACGATAATGAAACTCCACCTTTCATTAACAAAGATACTAGTGAAACTGAAAATCTGAATGTGACTACTTTTGAGGAAATGCTAATATCCCTTGTGCAAGCAAGGCCTGTTTTGTGGGATAATAGATTGCCATTAGTACAACGAAGCAAAACACTCAAAGACCAAGCTTGGCTAGACATCTACAAATGCCTTGATGGTCAGTATTTACATAGTTACTTTATACAGCCGCGGCCAAAAAAAGTCGACACGTCAATTTTTTAATAATAAAACTTTTGCTGGATAGGGTGGTTGCAATTTGTAATTATGAACTGATACTTACGGATGATAATCACTAATAGTTATTGTTTGGCATCTGAAGTATCATTTCATAATTACAACTTGCAACTACCCAACAAAAGTTTTTTAGTATTAAGAAATTGATGTCCACTTTTTTTTGGTCACGGTTGTATAATAATTTATTTACAGGATGCCAGCCGATTGAAATTTTACAAAAAAAGTGGCTAAACCTTCGTAACAAATTCATTAAAGTGAAATGAGAGACTGAAGTTTTACATAGTGGTATGGAACGTAAACCAAAGAAAACTGTTTGGAAACATTTAGAGAATTTACGATTCTTAAGTGACACTGTCACAAATCGACCGTGAGTATAATTTTGAGTAACATTCAATAGTACCAACTTTATTTTAGGACAAAGACACATCTTGATAATAATATGCCATCACCAACACCAAGTACGTCATCTGAGTGTGATTATACTCCAAAAAGACGTAAGTATATTGTAACGATTTTAAAGGTTCTATTATTTTTATTTCAATCAAAACACGAAATAGTTAATAATCTAATTTATTTAAAAGTAACACTAACTTAAACAATAATTTATTTATAAACTAATAAGTAATTTATGTTAACAGCCGAGCGAAAATTTATAACGCGACTTCGATTCCGAACTGTCCACTGCAGAATTAATTTCGAACTGTCTCACGTTCGGCCGCGTGCATTTTTATATGCCGGGGTAGTTTCTCGCGAATATTCTCGTGCGTGACAGAAAGTCTCAGATCATCGCTGACGTGATGTCGAAGCGACCGAAGCTTCTCGTCTAAGACGCGTCGGTGTTGACGCATCAGACGGGCTGGCACCGCAGTCGTCACACTGCCCCCTTCTTAAAAACGTTTCGTCTCGGAACGTTCCTTGTGATAGCCTTGAAGGAGAATGTCGAAATCGGCATGCTGGTCCCTCTTTACAACATCCGGTCTGGAAGAAATAGCAGTCTACGGTTTTCCTACTGCCAACAGCTGCCTGTGGGTGGTGACTGCAGACTAGAACTTCAATTCCCGTTCCGTTGAAGATGACTTCTATCATGCTGCGAACGACCCTCCAGTCCAGCCCATCTAGTCCGCAGCCTATCTTGGGAATGGCTAATTTCGTCTCCTTGCCTTCCACCAGCTGTCTCTTCAGGCTCCATAAAGCTCTCCAAATACTGCGATAGTCAGGCTTACCGCTTTATGTCTTCTTGGTGACTAAGTAGTACACGTGTCGTCTTCGTTCCGCCTCCGTGTGGATGATCGGCAGGCTCTTGCCCACCATGGGGTGCTGTCTTAGGAGTTCCTCGACCTGACCAAATTTCTTCCGGAAGACTTGGGCTATCCCCTTGGACATCCTTAGGTCTTCTGCCACACAGTGGGCCAGACTGTACTCTGGTGACACTTGAAAAAGGTCTTGCTGTCTCTCTGTGGTCACTCCGAATCGCGTCTTACTTCCTGTGGCGTGATGAAACATGAACGTTTCGAAGTTTACTTCGGAACCTTGCGTCCGTTGTACTGTCCCCTCATTTTCTTCTCCGTTGTAAGGAGCCATTTGGTTGAAGTGGATAACTTTGGGTTTGCCATGCGGAACCTTCTTGATGCGGTAGATGACATCGTTAATCCGTTTCACCACTCTATAACGACCTTCCCAAGATGTCTGCAATTTTGGGGACAGACCTCTACGTCTTTGAGTAAAGCCAAACCAGTGCTCCAGGTTGGTATCCCCCATTCTGAGCATTGATGTCATAATGCTCCTTCATTCGGTCGCTGGCCGTCTGTATATTGTGACGCACTTGATTGTGAATGTCGTCCATTTTCCTGCGTAGGCCGCTAACGTAGCTCTCGTCGGCAGGGACCTCACCGGGCTTCACGCCGAACTTCAAGTCGCAGGGCAGCCTTGGCTCTCGCCCAAATACCACTTTCGCTGGTGTCTCTCCTGTTGTCTCATGAACGGACGAACGGTATGCCAGTAGAAAAAGGGGAATGTACGTGTCCCAGTCTCTCTGATGATCGGAGACGACTTTGGACAAATGTCGGTTGATGGTTCTGTTGAATCTTTCCACCATTCCGTCCGACTGCGGGTGAAGTGCAGTGGTTCTAGTTTTCCGGATGCCGAGCAAAGTACACACGTTCTTAAAAAAAGCCGATTCGAAGTTCCTTCCTTGATCTGAATGGAGCTCCATGGGCGCGCCATATCGACTGATCCATTCACGGACAAGGGCTTCAGCAATAGTCATTGCCTCTTGGTTTGGTAAGGCGTATGCTTCAACCCACTTGCTAAAGTAGTCCATCACCACGACGATGTACTTATTTCCACTATTCGTTTGTGGAAATGGGCCGGCTACATCTATGGCAACTCTCTCAAAAGGACTTCCTACGTTGTACTGTTTCATAGGAGCCTTGCCTCGTCTGTGGGGGCCGTTACTAGCTGCGCAGACTACGCACTTCCTACACCAGTCCTTTACGTCTTCCTTGCAGTGCACCCAGTAGAATCGCTCGCGCACCTTTTCCATAGTCTTCTTGATTCCCAGATGCCCTCCCGAAGTTCCATCGTGAAGTTCCCTCAGAACTTCCGGCACCCTATTCTTGGGGATCAGTAACTGTGTCTTCTGTTCCGTGCCTTCCTGGTTCTCGATGGTTCGTTTCAGAAGACCATGATCCAGCACTATGGAGTCCCACTGCGCCCAGTACGATTTCACGGATGGTGCACACGGTGCTATCTCTTCCCAAGTAGGCCTTGCCTTCCTACTTTTCCATTCCAGCACCAATTTCAAATCCTGATCGTTCTCTTGGTCTCGTCGCAATTCTTCACCTTGCCATTTGTCGTCTACGACGGCCGTCCTCGCAGTCGTGGCAACTTTCTCCTCCAGCCGACTACAATGCTTACAGTCTTCGGCACAAGGTCTTCTCGACAAAGCATCGGCATTTCTGTGGCTAGTTCCGGCCCGATGCTGGATTTCAAAATCGTATTCCTGAAGTCGTTCGATCCATCGTGCGACTTGTCCTTCAGGATTCTTGAATCGTAGGAGCCATTTTAAAGCGGCATGGTCCGTCCTCAGGAGAAAGTGTCTGCCATATAAGTACTTGTAGAAATGTTCTATGGACTTTACCACGGCTAGCAATTCCCTTCTAGTGACGCAATAATTTCGTTCCGGCTTTGACAGGACTTTACTGAAGTAGCCAATCACCTTCTCTTGCCCTTCTTGTATCTGGGACAGTACGCCACCGATACCAACATTGCTAGCGTCAGTGTCCACGATGAACTTGCCTTCTGGGAGAGGGTAACTTAGAATAGGAGCACTTATCAAGTACTGTTTTAGTTGTTCGAAACTAATTTGGCAATGTTGGTCCCATTCAAACGGACGACCTTCTTCGGTGAGTTTTGTTAACGGTTTAGCGATGTCCGCAAATCCGCGAACATAGCGACGATAGTAAGTGCATAGGCCTAGGAAACTCCTTATCTGTTTATTCTTGGGAGTTGGTCAGTCCTTCACGACCTGAATCTTCACTGGGTCCACGGCGATTCCATTCCCATTAACAATATGGCCTAGATAATTCACTTCCTTCTGGTGGCACTTCTTGAGACTAAGCTTTAGTCCAGCTCCGCGAAGCCGCTGGAACACTCCTTCCAGGTTTTTCAGATGGTCATCGAAAGTTTTCCCCACCACAATTATGTCGTCCAAGTATACCATGCACGTTGTCCAGGACAGACCCTTCAGAACCGTCTCCATCAGCCTCTCGAATGTCGCTGGGACATTACATAAGCCGAACGGCATCACCGTGAATTGCCATAGACCCATACAAAGGGAAAACGCCGTTTTTTCTCGATCTTCGGGCGCTAGTTCCACTTGCCAATAACCACTCTTTAGATCCAAGGTTGAGAAGATCTTCGAACCGGCCAGGGTGTCCAGGGTGTCATCAATCCGTGGCAGAGGATAGCTGTCCTTTTTGGTGACGTTGTTGAGCAATCGATAGTCTACGCAGAATCGTGTGGATCCATCCTTCTTCTTCACAAGCACTACCGGTGACGCCCATGGGCTGATGGATGGCTCAATCACATTGTCTTTTTCCATCTCACGAATAATGCGTTCTGCTTCCTCACGCTTCGCCAATGGTAACCTCCTTGGAGCTTGACGGATGGGCCTTTCTTCCCCGGTCTCTATCTTGTGTTTGACTATGTCGGTTCTTCCCTTAGGTCCATTTTCTACCTCGAACACATGTTGATACTGACAGATCAGGTTCTTCGCTTTTGTCTTCTGTTCTGGAGTCAGTTCCTGGGCCGTCGACATGACCATTTCCAACAACTTCTTCGGGACCTTCGTCTCTTGTTGTACGTTTGCTTCTATTTGGCGGGAGATGGAGGACACCATGGCACAGCTTCCCAAGATCGTACCTTTCTTGATGTTGACAGGGAAACAGTTTACATTCATTAGGCGGACTGGTATTTCCTTCTTTGCTGTCAACAACATTTTTCCAACGAGGACTCCTTTTCCAATCTTCTGATCGTCAGTGTTAGGTTCGACCATAATGACTTTCCCATCTTGGAAAGCGCCATTCAGGTTTGCATCGATTATAACCTCGGTTCTGCTAGGCAATACGACATCTTCTTCGAGAATAACTCGAGCGGCCACGTCCTCTCGTTGATGTAGAACCAACTCCTCGTTGTTAACCGCCATCACTCCACGCTTCAGATCCAATTGGAACCCATGAGCACACATGACGTCCATGCCCAGAATCGCTTCGTCCTCTATTTCTGCTACCAGCGCACGATGTTTGATGGGGGTCGATCCAATGGTAATGGTCACCTCTACTTCACCATGGACTGTCGCTGATGTTCCGGTTGCTGTCCTCAGTCTCTATTTAGTCGGCTCGGTGCATCTTGATGACTTGATAACGTCGGGCCTCAAGATAGTCTTCGTCGCACCCGTATCCAATAACATAGTGTGAGGGATGTCATCAATGGTGGCATCCACGAAGACACTGCTGGTTAGTCGCCGCAGGGCTATTACTTTCGTGGCTTTTGTCTTCGGAGGCCTTTGAATACGGGTCGACGTTTACCCATCTGCACCGACCAGGCTTAGTTTCCCTTGTGACTTCCTTCGTGGAGGATCCTGTCTGGCCTTGGGACACCGCCTGCGAACATGTCCTTCTTCCTGGCAATTCTGACACACCAGCAGATTCTTCTGCTTCAAGAATTGTTTCATAATGCGGCGAACATCCTCGGCGGTGGCACACTCCTTGGGCCGCTCTTCTGCAGCAGATTGCACCTTGACGCTGGTGGGTTCCTCCTCTTGGGAGTCCGTGGCAGCTCGCACCTTGGCATGCCCTCTTGAGACTTGCTTCGCCACCTCATATTCCAAGGCGTAGGCCAATGCGTTCTGGGATGTCTTGGGGTGGGCCATTCTCAATGACTGCTGGTTGTCCGGGTCACGAATTCCATCCACGAAGGTCTGCACCGTCAAACGTTCCAGGAATTCTTCAGGAGCTGCAGGATAAGCCAACCGGGCCAGGCTCACTACGTCAGCCTCGAATTCCTGAAGACCTTCTCCGGATTTCTGATAACGGTTTCTCAGCTGCGCACGGTACACCTCGGTCAGATGCGCCTGGCCATAACGCATCTCCAGTCTGTTCACCAGCTTATTGTAGTCCTCTTGTTCCTCTGACGGCATCGTTTGTAGCACATCGATAGCGTCCCCCCTCAATGCCACAATTAACGATGTGGCTTTCTCACTGACGGTCCATCCGTTCCCCTTTGCTGCTGCTTCAAATTGTTTGAAGTAGTTAGGCCAAGAAGACTTCCCATCGAATGTCGGTGGTTTTATTTTCAATATCGAAGTTTCCGCTGGTCCTACCATACTTCGGCCCTCGTTATTTTCTAGTATTTCGGCTGGAAACGGATCCCCGAACATTCGCAATCCTGCCATGATTTGTTCGAGATTTTTAATTTTGTTATTCTGCTGGAACAGTATCTCTTCCACATTTTCTTGCAGATTTCTTGTTTCTTCCAATATTTTTACCACTAGTTTATTCTCGAGCCCTTTTGATTGCTCTACAAATTTATCTTCCAAATTTCCAGATTGTTCTCGAAATTTCTCGTCCAAACTTCTGGATTGTTCCAGCAATTCATCTTTGAAGTTTCCAGATTGTTCCTTTAATTTATCCTCTAATATCTTACTTAAATCTGCAGGACCGCCCGAGATTTCAAAAAGAAAGGTTTCTGGATCCTCTCCTGCTTCTAGTAGCGCTTGGTGTAGTCTTTCTTGCAAAATCGATTTCTTTCCGGAAATTTCCAATTCGCGCTCTTCTAATTCAGCTTTTAATTCGGTCACTTTTAACAACACTTTCCTTGAAGCCATTGTTTTTTTTTTGACACTGTATTTTGTTTAATAATTTGTTTAATTTCAATTTAATTTTAATTGTTTATTTATTTATGTTAACAGCCGAGCGAAAATTTATAACGCGACTTCGATTCCGAACTGTCCACTGCAGAATTAATTTCGAACTGTCTCACGTTCGGCCGCGTGCATTTTTTATATGCCGGGGTAGTTTCTCGCGAACATTCTCGTGCGTGACAGAAAGTCTCAGATCATCGCTGACGTGATGTCGAAGCGACCGAAGCTTCTCGTCTAAGACGCGTCGGTGTTGACGCATCAGACGGGCTGGCACCGCAGTCGTCACAATATCAAGATATTTTACTTCAGTATTTACTTTACAAGAAATATAGGCAAGCAAAATGAAGCAAAATCAATCAATGACGTGATCTTAGAGACGCTAAAAATGCAGCCTCCTCTTCCTCCATCACCATCATCTACATACCAAGAAAATCTAATCTGCAGTAGATTGGCCGAAATACTGAACAAACTTGCCTTTCCAAAAGAGAGTTGGAATTTTTGTCAAAGGTGTACCAAGCTGCAACTGAGTGTGAAGATCTTAACAGGTTATAAACAACTTAACTTAATTTTACAATGTTGAAATAAACAGAGATGGCATTAAATACATTATTTTATTTATTCCATTGATAGTTAATTGCCCCTTCTAACATAAAATAAGCAGCTAAAGAATCTCTGATTTCTCCTGTTGTACGAGAGTATGTATTAGTTCCTGTTCTATGTACAGGCTGTAAATTGTCTGTTGAAATATCTAATCGCCAATTCCCTTCTTCAATATAACCGTTTTCATCTTATCTGTCTACAAATGTTCGTGGGCAGTACCGTTTTTTATCATTTGGACATTCTTCCTCAAACATCATAATCCAATTATGTAAGCATACAGTTTCTTGCATTATACCATCTACAGTGTCTAAACTAGCAATGATAGGTTTTCTGAATATCCTCCATCTTGCTGCAAGTATGCCAAAAGTATTCTCAATTGTCCTGCGTCCACGAGTTAATCTAAAAAAAAATTAATTATATTTAAATTTATCTCATTACCAGGGCAAAGATTCTGTATGCAATTCCCAGAAATATGTAGGCAGAGCAGAACACCTACAGCTTGAGCGAATGGAATAATTATAAAAGAGAATGAAATTTCTAGGAATATTTCTGAAAGTTTACCAATATTAGAAAAGCAAATTGATGCTCTTTAAAGAGTTTTTTCTTTCTAAGTTTTTCCATTATAAATAAATAAATTCAATACAAGCATTATGGTGTACATTTAACAAACTGTGTTTATACCCTCTATGATTATTTCCTTCAAACGAGCAGCATACATAAAAAGCAATTGAAATGGTTATTAGTAATAACCGATTCAATAACTTCAATAACTTATTACCCATTTACGTTTTTAGGTATAATCAAAGATATAATTTTTCTTTTACACAGCCAACTTAGACCTCCATAGAACTTGTTTTGCCTGAGCTGAACTAAGACAATATGCAATCTGTGCTATGCTTATTAATTATTATGATATTCACAAACCTATAGTTAAAGATTCTCTTTTCTAGTGATAAAAATCTCTCAGGGTATGGACGCATAAGGCTATTAGATAAGGGAAATGCATCTCCTCCATATTCAATAGGCCTAGGAGCTGGAGTATTGAGGTTACCATTTAACAGTTTTCTGCCGAACAGACTGCGGCGAAAGGTTCCTCCATCACTTTCTTTCCCCTTTGCTCCTAAGTCCACCAAGGTAAATCTATACTTAGCATCACACATAGCCATAAGTACTACACAGTGATTTCCTTTATAATTGAAAAATTCTGATCCACAGTTTGGTGGTGCCCGACAAACAAAGAAAAGTTAATATATAACCTTGTTAATTTCATGCATGAAAACTAAATAATTCCTGATATACTAACTTGTATGACATGTTTCCCATCAATAGCACCGAAATAGTTTGGTAACTGCCATTACCTACTAAAGCCATTTGCAATTTCATTCCATTTTTCGACGATGTGTGTAATTAAAACCTTCTGTGCTAACGTTTCCCAAATGACTTTACATGTGTCATTAATAATTGTTGATACTGTACTTTTACCAATTCGATATGCATAGGAGATCGACACCATACTGTCCCCAGAAGCTAGATAGCTGGGAAATTGATATATATTACTACAGATATTTTTTTATTAGAAGTATGTAACGGGCTCAATAATTGCTGTTATCAATTAATACTGACAAGTAGACAGACACGTAATTTACATAAGTAAATAATAAATACGGGTCACTGGAATCTCCAACTACGATTTATGACTGAGGAAGGTCGGCCGGCCTTTTACCTGCGTGGCGCTCGCCTCAAACAGTTCCAACCCCCAGATGTTATTACTGGGTGGATGAACCGTCGGAATTCACCCTGTGCTGAACTACTTTCGATATTATATAATTATGACACAATTATCGAATGTAAATGGCCTACGTTGTGGTTTCCCCAGATTCTTTGTTTGGTGCGATAGTACAATTAGCTTTGATAAGGAAATAGGCAAGTTGATAATAAAACGCAACAATTAAAATTTAAGTAATTATTTATTATAATAATTAGTTTGATCGGGTAAAAAATTCCGTCTCTCCTCTTCTGTCGAATCAGAGAAATTGAGCGTAAAAAACCAGGATGGTTTGAAATCAATACAATTAATCAAACAAATTTACGATTTTCAGAAATACAGTGTGACTTTCGTAGTAGCCCTCGACTTCGGGTATCGGCGCGATCCAAATTCCTCCGATTCACACCGTTGGTGGTATAACGTTACACAGATGCTTTATTGGAGAGTTCCACTCCTGATTTATCAGTAATTAATTGAGGTTCAAATGTTAGAGTCTTACTACAGCGTCTGTAACTCTGCTGGTATTCAAAGACTTGTTCGATTTAACAAACCAACGCATAAGTTGCCTCTATGGGACGACAGTGTACTTACTCAATTAATGGAGTTAATTACTGAACTAGTCAGATGTTTTTGGCAATGTGTGTGATTCCTGCCGCCTTCAGCGATCAATCTGCAGGTAAATCAAAAGCAATCATCCGTTTTTCACGGACTCCTTTTGGAGGTGGTGATGTACACTATCTCTAATTAACCTAATTAATGGGCGCGTGCGGTGAGCCAAACTACTTCCGCTCAGTCGCCCGAGCTTAATGTTATTTTTAAGAGCGGCGCTTTTGCCCGTTGCCTTGCCTGTAAGGACTGTCTGTGTATGGCTCGTCCACCGACAACCTGTCTAATTAAATAAAAAAGTGCAAGGTCCCACTGACTGCTTTATTGGCGCTACACTATGGGTGTTTTTGGCCTTTCAGTCTCAAGATAATCGCTTATCATTTACCTGCAAATCTCACAGCCCTGACAACAGGTTGACCCTCCCACAAATACAGGGTGTGAAAACCTTGGTCAAGAAAATGGCCAGTAAAGTATTACAAATGGTTTGGTTTACAATTTGCTTGAGAGAAGCCCCCTTAGAGTGTGGTGGTTTCTAAAGTACACTGCATGGGAGGTCCCAAATAGATGTAGGGAATGACAAATTGCCGTTGATTAATTAAGTTATCAAACTCGGCTACAAGTTACGAACGCTGACCAATCAAAGCTTTTAATGAAAGTCACTACTGCGTTTTAACATTCGCAGTAAGGTAAATAAAAATAGTTTGATTTAAGTTCTCTAAATGTAATGATAATAATGGACTTTACTGACTCTTTCGAAAGCGAATTAATGCAATTTAAATTATTCTCGCTCTATTTATGGCACAAGGATGCGATGGAGAAAATACAAATAAATGCAAATTACCAATACGTGTTAATCCGAGAATACTCGCGCACGAATCACTCTCCTTTTAATCACTCACGGCACTCGTGGCGCCCGTGTGTTGTTTTAATTGCTCTGTTTCACTAATCTTAACCGTGCCCGAATAAATGAAGCAAGCAACCGAGTTATATAAGGATACAGATTTGAATAAGGACTACAAGCGCCTAAGAAAACTGCGGAATCAAACTCAAGAAAATTCAATTCGACCGTTTTAGTCTTAGCGTAAAAATTATCTGCCTTCTACGCGTCTTTTTACTTAACATGAAAACAAGTAAGCTCCGCCCTCGGACTTGCAGCGAAAATTCAAAATCACCCCAGCCAATCCCGTTCGTAGTATTTTTGGTTCACATGCTGCCTTTGCAGATGTTAGAAAGATTAAGAGCACTCTACTACTCCATGGGGTTGTTTTGTTCCTGTCTCACGAACATCTATAAATTTTACTTATTCAAGTGTGGAAATTGACGTTTTTCAAAGGTCTGTTTCGGACTGAGACAAGACAGACTGCCATTAAGCCTAAACTCATAACGTAACGTGATATCCTCGTGCATTTTGCCTCGCACGTTTGCAGTTTTGACAAAGCAATCTATACATAAGAGTTTAGAAAAACGGTTTGAAATATCAAGATAGGTTGGTTTATGTTGTTTGCATGACTCTATCGCTTACGCTTGGCGCCTAGTGACTGTGTGATGGTATTCGTACATGTACGGAAATGCCAGATAAAAGTTTATTGGACAGATTTACAACCCGACAGTTCGAAAACAGAGGCCCCGAATTCCTGATCACTCATGTAAGCACTGCCGCAAGCCCGGCGGAATATGAACATGTGCTTATCGAAATCAAACATGCAGTAATCGCTTCTTATTTTTAAACAAATTATCGAAACATTTCAAGTAAGTATAACATTTATTAAATATAAAAAGTAAAAACTAACCGTAAAGTTAATGCTAAACGTTCAGCAGGATGAATGGGTTGTCTTATACAATACTGTTTTTCGATCCGAGGACCAATTATATGTAACAGCAGGTCAAATTGTTCCACAGACATGCGAAAGTAATTGAAATGTTTTTCTGGATTACTGAGTCGCATTTCCTGAACTAGATTATGATAATCTCCTTGTTGTAATCTTCGTCTAAAAATATCCCTGACCCATATACTTCTTTGCTTTCTTCGCAATTCAGGGCATAATTGGTTCCATAACTATAATATGGCCAAAATCTTCCTTTCTTATAATTGCGATATTGAATTAGGTAGTGGTAATAACGTATTTCATCCATATTAAAACTTAAAACATATAAATAAGTAAAAAAAAACCACGTACAACAAACCGACATAACCTCAATTACCATAAATCATGGGCGTTTTTTCTCGACACAGCGTCGCTAATACGCTGCGTATTGCTGTGAACTGTTTTATTTTTGCGTTTAAATCATGACGTCACAGATTCATACGCTTAAGGGTGCGTTTCGTTTGCGCGCTCACATGCTTTAAACGCTCACGCTTATAAGCGCTGTTTTCTGTTCTTTCCTTTGGGGTTTAGTCGCTTAAGCCGTTATACGCAAAGGTGTTTCTTTAGACTCTTGTTTGCACAACGAATTCATAACCTCAAAAATATAACTTCAATAGTGAAATTGATTCAATCATAGCTGCTGTAGCTATTTCTAAAGTGTAATGTTTGTTTATAATATGATTATGATTAGCTGATCTCCTCAGACGCATCTCACACGTTCCATTTGGAACATAAGCGCTTACGCTTTTGCTTGTCTACCTCAATGGAATAAGCGATTGTGAGCGAAGACTATGACGTCATAATGACGTTACTATTTCGTCAGCCGGCGCTTTGTGAGCGTTTGCAAAGTCAAAGGGAACGATTTAAGCAATGCTTATGAGCGCTCAAAGCATGTGAGCGTGCAAATGAAACGCACCCTAAATCGTCGAGGTATTGGTTTAAACCAGGGGTGCGTTCGAGAATAACACTTTTCTGTAACTTTTACAAAAATAGTAGTTCGAGATTATTGACGGGAAATTTATTGTTCTTGAAAATTATATTTTAATTCGCGATCAAAATGGAGATAATCACGATTGTTTTCTTTTATTTTCCCTTTACTAAAAAGGCTTGCTTTTTAAAGATTATACTACTGGAAATTTATTAATTATGAACAAAATAGGTAAGTTCTGAGTACTCTCATTTAATCAAATATTTCGTAACCTACTTTATGTTGAAAACAATACGTATTTTTCATTAGTGGGATTAAATGATTACAAAATAAAAGTTCAATACAAAAAGAAAGTAGAAAACGTTCTATACAACCGCTTATAGTTTGTTATTATAGATTTTGGTTATAACCGTTATAACTGCTGACATGTGACATACGCAAACAACAGACGTTCGAAAAGTAAAAGTAACTTTGCATTACTTTATTACCTCACTCTCATTTGTAAAATGTATTCTCAAGTAAAGTTGTCGAACGCACTCCAGACGTTGAACACAGATTTAAAGTGGTGGGAGAACAAAAAATGACAGTGAAGTGACATTTCAAATAGTATAGTGGTCAAATGGTGGTGCATAAAAACTAGGGAAAATTGTGTTTGGTTCCTCCTTAATTTCCAAGTAGGTAGTATTGGGAGGAATGCTCTTGACTGTTGACGCGGAAACTGCAAAGAAAAAAATCATAATCCAAGTATTGGTCAAGCCAAATATCATAGAAACCCGGCATTCTACAATGGCTTATGTTATAAAGGAGTGCTGGCAGGCTGAAGAGAAGTTCCACTTGTTCGTCCTCTCCATTTTGTATCAGATATCTTAAAATAATCAATTGTTGTTCAGTATTTTCCCTCCAGTTTCTGCTGCAATGCGACACTAATAGTAGTAGTAATATTTTTGTTGTCATTTTAATAATATTTTTAAGTTTCGATTATGATGTGACATATAATACTTGACAGTGGTTAAACCGAAATGTTTTCTCGTTCCATCAATCCGTGACGTCATTCTTAAAAATGCTTAAAACCAATGGTTTGAACTGTATTGCCGAGAAAAAACGACCCATGTCATTATAAAATCTCGTTGTCATAAAAACACAAACATTCGCATTTGCAGACTGATCCTTGTGAA
This sequence comes from Dorcus parallelipipedus, assembly GCA_958336345.1. Taxonomy (NCBI): domain Eukaryota; kingdom Metazoa; phylum Arthropoda; class Insecta; order Coleoptera; family Lucanidae; genus Dorcus; species Dorcus parallelipipedus. Next base: position 14,114,392 of record OY284479.1, read on the forward strand.
CGAGCAACATTTAACGAACGAAAATGTTAAATGCGTTTTGCGTATACGAAAAAAAAAACGCAGTATCTGAACTAAGCTTTATGCGAATAAAAATGGCGGACGCGAATTTCGCAGAAAGTTGGAAATGTTTGAATTTTTTGCGAATTTCGCTATTTCGTGGCTGACGGTTGTCTTCTAGGTATCAGTATTATTAGCAGGGAGTCTAAAATAAAATCAGTTTTTTTATGCGCGTTAGTCGACCAAGCGGAGACGGCATATCATTTCCGCGAGCTTCGATGCAGTAACGCATTGTTCGGCTCCGTGCACTCGCAGCGTCGTCGAGCTCGTCCACTGTTATCTATGCATCGTATACTGCTTACGATCCCACTCTTTCCAAGCGTACGCTCGTGATAAATCAAGACTCTCTAGTTATTAGTGTAACCTATAAATTATTCAGAAAAATGCCAATTATTTAGTTTATAATGCTGTTACGAGAAGAATTAAGAAACGAAAGGGTAGTGTTAGAACAGAAAAGAAAACGTGGGCGTAAATATGTACACTTTATAGTTCATAGCTTACGTTTGGTTATGGTATTCTTATGGTATTTTCGCCAATATTTGAATTTTCAAATAAAAAACCCTAAAATTTGCCAACCTGCAACTGAGATATTTTCCTAGAGAACTCAATAATCACCGTTGTTACATGAACTAGGTTACTAGGTACGAATCGACGAATTTAATTTTACCGAATTCGCAATCGTTGCTGTATGTACTAGCCTTAACGCTTTCTCAATTTGGTGATTTCTAAAGGAGGAAATTAAGATTTTCCATTTTATTCTGTTGGCAACATTGTAGTCCATTCATTTTATAAACAAAAATGGCGTCCTCACAAGACGCTTGGTATTTGTCGTTACTGGGGCTAGCTGAACATTTTCGTACTTCAAGTCCGCCTATGATAAAGTTATGTATTCAGTGCTTACAGGCTGTTTTTAATTTTAAGCCGCCTCCGCGCGTAGAGGCTCGTACACATCTGCAATTGGGTAATATTTTATTAACGCATACTAAGAATATAGACCTAGCCAAGACACACTTAGAACAAGCAGTGAGTGTTTCAAAGTTTTAATATTTTATGCCTTTATCTAATTATTAATGTATTTTGTAGTGGATGCTTTCTCAGATGATCAGTTCATTCGACGATGTAAAATTCGAAGCTGCAAGTGTGTTGGCCGAGTTGCATGAGCAGCAAAAGCAAATGACCCTGTCAAAACCTATTTTACGTAAAGCCATTGAATTATCACAGCATAATGTTTACTGGCATTGTCGATTAATTTTCCAGCTGGCAGTAAGTGTAATTAATTTAGATAAGTATAAGGTTATGTAATACATGTATAGAAATAGAATTTTTCATAAGAGAAGAGCTCTGCGTCAAAACCCATCTGGTGTTGCATCATCAGACATAAGAAGCATAAGTCCATCGTTTTTTCTTATTCACCGATAACAATGAAATAATACTGAAATATTTGTCTGTTATTTCGATGATTGATGATGAAATTAGGTCTTGAGCAGCATGGCCGTTAACTTCGTAATAGATCTATTACTATGTACTAAGTTCTAATATTATGTTATTAAGATAAAGCTAGAATCTGTTACGTTTTTAGTTTTGCATTTCTTTGAACGCTCAGGCCAAAGCTCAATGTCTTAAATGTGTTAAGAATCCTACATCGACAGATTGGCTTAATTTAGCGCCATGTGTTATTCAAAATGACTATCCAAAACAAAGGGTGGTATGAATAAAAACGAAGTAAATGCTACTGCTTCAAGCATTAGCATCTTCTACGTAGTATCTGGCTACGACGCTGTAGTATTTACTAACTTCCAGAAGAACTTACTTCGTTTTATGAAGAAGATACTTCATAGATGCTTTTGCAGTGTAGTATTTTCTCCGATGTGTAGCATTCTCTCCCACTTCCTTTTTAAAACATGTCACCGCTTGTATCAAAGCTTGATAGAAGATACCAAGGTTTCTAAAGTTACAAGTTTGCCTACGTTTGTACTTTCCGTGTTGGTTAAAGTTTATGGGCGCGGGGAATGCTTTAAGTACGTCGTGACGTCACTGGTCCCCAGCGCTGTGCGCGATTTCATATGAACTGATATAAATTATTTAAATTTAAATTTTAAGAGTCTGTTAAAATGATTTTTTTAACATTATTTTTCTATTAACATAATTCATGTAGTGTGTAGTAGCACAGTATAAAGAATACAGTAGCGCAACTCGCTTGTCGGCACTTTGATCTCATTACCGGATTTTCATTGACCTCGAGTAGATTAAAGGGGATGTGTCGAACTGTTTGTTCTGCTTTAAGTATGAGCGATTTTTTGTAAATTGTAAATTTGCACGTGCTCACACACCAGAGCCAGATTGTAGTGTTTAGTGGACGTGGTAGAAAAAAACAAGCCATAAGTAATGTGTATTAACATAATTATAAAGATCCATTCGGCACCAGAGCCGTGAATGAATGAGCTCTGCATCCCGAGATTGTGACTCAGACCTTGCGCGGGATGTTATGCGCGAATTTAATATTTTCATGAGAGTCGCGCTACTGTGTAATCTTTATACTGTGGTAGTAGTGATAATATAATAATACAGGATAAAATTGCAAATATGTACATACTTAATTTTGTTTCCGTTCAGACAGGAGCGATTAGACTAGCTGCGTCCTGCCTACCGCTGGACTATGTTTAAAGCGGGAGACACATTGAGACGGTTGCGATAGCGATTTCGGTGGCGATCACGGGAGCGGTGGCGGTGGCGTTGCGATAGCGATTTTGGTGCACACACTGAAATCGCGATGATATTCATTTTTCTAAATACTGTAATGTGCAGTAAGTGTTAACACTTATGGGGTAATAATACATAATAATTAAAGATACAATCATGGATTTCTTAGAGGAGGAAACAGCACTCCTTAGAGCTTAGAGCTTTGTTAGCAGAAAGAGAAGAGGGTCATAGTCAAGTGATGTTTTACAGAATCGATTTGGTTTTTAATTGTATTTATTCAGAGACAAAAAAGGAAAATATGGATCCATGAGATTAACTTGAATCGCAAAAAAGAGGATGAATCCCACAAATTATATCCGCAACTGCGAAACGATAAAAAAACGTTTTATGCGTATTTTTGAATGAATTTCGTATGTTTTGACGAGATATTAGATTAGTCAACTAATATCGTATATTTTTGTAATCCGGATGTGTTAAATCTGTAATTCTTAACATAATCAATGAGTTTTCCGTAACATTTTTCATCTTTTCTCGCACGCTTAACGGTGAAACGCAACCTGTAAAGCGGGAGACACATTGTGGCGGTTGCGGTAGCGATTGCGGTGGCGGTGGCGGTCACAAACGTTCACATGCGAGCGATCATGGTAAAGTTACGTAAATTGAATCAGATCAATCTTGTCGCATCCATGTGAACGGTTTTCATCGCCACCGCTATCGCAACCGCCTCAGTGTGTTTCTCGCTTAAAGCGGGAAACACATTGAGGCAGTTGCGGTTGCGATTGCGGTGGCGTTGCGATAGCGATTCTGGTGCACACACTGAAATCGCGATGATATTTTATTTAGTACTGTAATGTGCAGTAAGTGTTAAAACTTGTGGGGTAATAATTAGGGCTGGGTCGATGTATCGATATATCGATCGTATCTATACGCCAGCTGTATCGATACACATTTTCAGCTGTATCGACGTATCGAATATCGATACGTATCGAAATATCGGATATCGAATACCGATACATATCAAAATATCGATACGTATCGAAATATCGAATATCGATATACGGGCACGTATTGAAATATCGAATTACAGACTAACTAAAGATTTTATTTATTTGTATTTATATGGTCGAATATTCGGCGTTATTATTTAAACTTATTCCAGCTCTATTTTTCATCTCGTATTTTTAAGCCTCTGTTAAATATTTCAATCTTATATTTGGAAACGTATCGATACTCGATGCGTATCAATATTCGATATATCGATACGTATCGATACTCGATGCGTATCAATATTCGATATATCGATACGTATCGGTACCCGATACTCGATACATATCGATATTCGATATATCGATACGTATCGATACAGAAATCGTATCGAAATTCGATACACAATTTCCCATATCGTCCACCTCTAGTAATAATACATAATAATTAAAGATACAATCATGAATCTTTTAAAGGAGGAAGCAGCACTCCTTAGAGCTTAGAGCTTTGTTAGCAGAAACAGAAGAGGATCATAGTCAAGTGATGTTCTACATAATCGATTTGGTTTTTAATTGTATTTATTCAGAGATAAAAAAAGGAAAATATGGATCCATGAGATTAACTTGAATCGCAAAAAAGAGGATGAATCCCACAAATTATATCCGCAACTGCGAAACGATTAAACATAACAATCAATCATAACATCAAACATAACAGGTTGCGTTTTACCGTTAACCGCGCCGAGAAAAAATGGAAAATGTTACGGAAAACTCATTGATTATGTTAAGAATTACAAGTGCTTTATGATTTAACACATCCAGATTACAAAGATATACGGTATTAGTTGATTAGCTAATATTAGTTCTAATATCTCGTCAAAACATACGAAATTCATTCGAAAATACGCATAGAAACGTTTTTTTTATCGTTTCGCAGTTGTGGATATAATTTGTGGGATTCATCCTCTTTTTTGTGATTCAAGTTACTCTCATGGATCCATATTTTCCTTTTTTTGTTTCTGAATAAATACAATTAAACACTAAATCGATTCTGCAGAACATCACTTGACTGTGACTTGACTATGACCCTCTTCTACTTCTGCTAACAAAGCTCTAAGCTCTAAGGAGTGCTGCTTCTTCCTTCAAAAGATCGACGTGGCTAAACGTCCGCCGGCGGAACCATGCATTGCATTTCGAAATTCCGCCGTCCGGCGGATTTAAATAATCTTAGCCCATAATTCCGCCGAAAGATCCAGTGATTTGCGCAAGAACGGCGGAACATTACTCTAAAAACTGATAATACCGCCGAACGGCGGACTTTATTGAAGAGAATGCTTAATCCGCCGTTCTGATGTTGTGATGTTAAAGTAATTCACTATTTTAACAGTTTTATTTACAAATTTCGAAGTTAACATACATCATGTTAAAAGTGGCCGGCCACTTTAACATCATAACATCAGAACGGCGGATTAAGCATTCTCTTCAATAAAGTCCGCCGTTCGGCGGTATTATTAGTTTTTAGAGTAATGTTCCGCCGTTCTTGCGCAAATCACTCGAACTTTCGGCGGAATTATGGGCTAAGGTTATTTTGATCCGCCGAACGGCGGAATTTCGAAATACAATACATGGTTCCGCCGGCGGACGTTTAGCCACTTCCTTAAAAGATCCAAGATTGTATCTTTAATTATTATGTATTATTACCCCACAAGTGTTAACACTTGCTGCACATTACAATATTTAGGAAAATGAATATCATCGCGATTTCAGTGTCTGCACCAGAATCGCTATCGCAACACCACCGCCACCGCTCCCGTGATCGCCACCGCAATCGCTACCGCAACTGCCTCAATGTGTCTCCCGCACACACACACACACACACGCACACGCACACGCACACGCACACGCACACGCACACGCACACGCACACGCACACGCACACGCAAACGCACACGCACACGCACACGCACACGCACACGCACACGCACACGCACACGCACACGCACACACACACACACACACACACACACACACACACAGTTTTATAGTTTATTTTTTGTTTAACCCTCTCAGACCCAGCGTAAAATATTTACCTTGATTACTTCCAAGAAATCGGTGCTAGGAGCACATACACTCATAAGTGCCCTTCAGTTTGTGTGAGCATTCGGATGTAGACGCATCGATTTGATTGTGTTTTTTTAAAATTATCAAATTCTCTTACATATACATATACATTAGGTTTGTTCGAGTTCTCGCCAGGACAGTCCTAGAACCGTCCTAGAACGTCTAAGAGCATGCGCACAACAAAATAGCGTGCATTTTTTAGTTATGTTAGTTTTTAGTTTGTCCTCGCGGAACCCGAACGTCCTCGCAGAACCCGAACAAGCCAAATGTATATGTAAGAGTATTTGATAATTTTCAAAAAAATCACTAGCTTACCTGATCACGATAGTTACATAGTTACTAATATGTGAAGAATAAAAAAATATCACGAATTGTGTAAACAAGTAATTTTTATATTCAGCTGATTTTTGTTCACTGATTTTCAATTGAGTATATATTTGTTCTTTACTTCTTCGTTATATGGAAAGTGCTACTATGCCCGTATTTTACCAGCAAATTAGGTAATTATTATATTAGGCGTTTTTAATCAAAAAAACAGTCACAATTAAAATCTAGGCAGTTAGTACTTTTCATTATAGACTAGATATGAATATACAATGTTTACAAATGATAAAAATTAAATTTTGGAAAAAATACAGAGGTATTATTTTACGGGTCCGTCAGACCCAGCGCCACCGTACTTGTTACGAATTAGGGCGCCACCACTGCAGGGTTGATTATTTTTGCCTTTTATTTCAGTACCAGAAGATGTTGGAAGAAAATAAATAAGGGATTCAATTTTAATTTTTATTTTGTATCATTGTTTCTTAACTATTTTGCTGTAAAACTGTTAGGAGAGAAAATTCAGATATTTTATTTTTACATACAAAATCCTATGTCTGGCAGTTCTAGCAATTCGTAAATTCGTCGCAATGCGTCGTGCTTTCAAATAGCCTGTCTCAGAAGAATTTTTTCTTTGAAAGCCCTATACTTTTCGCAGGTTTAAAAAAATATATTTACAAAACTTAAAGTGATCCGATTTTTTCAGGTGAATATTTAATAATAAATTTATTTTTAAAATAATAAATACATACCTAATAAGAAATTTATTTTTAAAATAAATTTTTCTTTTTTTTTTGCTAAAAACCTCTTTATTGCTCATACAGGCTGTTACAAATTCGAGGCTCACCATTAGGATCTCGGAAACGGTAAGAGATACGAAGTCGGTTAAATTGGGACAAAGTTGTGTATTTTGCTGCTGAATAATAATTCGTTCTGAAAATTCTTCTACGATTTGTAGTTTTTGAAATATTTCCAAAAAACAAGAGAACGTAATTTTCTTTTTTATTTTTTTCTGAAGTTATTATTGCAGGGATCATAACAAAATTAATACATTATACAGGCACTTTTTTAACCTCTTTACGATGATATCATTAGATTTTACTTAAAACGTTTCGTCTCGCTCTGACCATCATCAACTTCATTTTTTCTTATGGGCGCTACATCGGGTTTTAACACCATTGAATAAATTTATTTTATCTGATGCTTTTCTATACATCATACAACCCTATTTAATAATTTGAAATAGCTAAAATGCAAGAAGTTGTTGAAAATAACACTTCAAAGAAAATTATGGTATGCATGCAGTGAAAACAAAAGCCAAAAGAGTTTGATATACTTTCGGAGTTTTATTTCGTATATCACAAAAGCTGATTTTAGTAAAATCTTTAGATCTGAAAACGAATGTTATGAATCCAAGAATGACGTAAATTTAAAAATTTATTGTGGTCTTAATAACAACAATTCAGTAATAACGAAGGAAATTTTCTTCCAACAATATCCAGAAAGACAACTACAAAACAATAGTTGATTAGATTTGTAATTAACTTATACATTATTATTATTAAAGCAAGAGAATATCAAATTAAATTATGTATGTCTTTAGGTAACTCGTATCTTAAAAGATATTACTGCTCGAGGAAACATTCTTTCTTGTAGTCTCATAATTTTATACATTTTATAAATAACTATTAATTACCTCTTCTAATAATTCTTCATTCTCATAATCATTAAGGCGATCTCGATACGTCCTTCGAGTTTTATGAAAATATCCATAAAGTGCAATGTTTCTATCTAACTTAATAATATTGTTCTGTGTGGATGGCATCTTTCTAGGTATTATTGGAAGTAAATTTCTCTTGCTATTACCAAATTGTTGCTAGCACAATACATTTTTAAATTTACAAGAATGAGAGATTTTTAAATACATAATTTCTTGTGATACTTTCTTGCTTTAATCATAAAAATGTATAATATAATTACGAAACTAATTAAATACTGCGTCATCGCCATTGTCGGAAATAAATTTCTCTTGCTATTACTAAATTGCTGTTGTTAGCACAATACGTTTTAAAAATTTACGTCTTTCTACGATTCACATCATTCATTTTTATATCTAAAATTTTTTCAAAAATCTGCTTTTGTGATACACGAAATAAAACTCCGATGGTATATCAAACTCTTTTGGTTTTTGTTTTCACTGCAATCCATGTTTTTCTTTGCAGTGTTATTTTCAACAATTTCTTGCATTTCCAGCTGTTTCAAATTATGAAATAGGGATGTGTGATATATGGAAAAGCATCAGAAAAAATAGATCTATTCATTGGTACTAAAACCCGATGTAGCGCCCATAAGAAAAAATGAAGTTGATGATGATCTGTAGTGCCTGTAGAATGTATTAATTTTGTTATGATTCTTGCAATAATAACTTCAGAAAAAAATTAAAAAGAAAATTACGTTTTCTTGTTTTTCGGAAATATTTCAAAAACTACAAATCGTAGAAGATTTTTCAGAATGGATTATTATTCAGCAGCAAAATACGCAACTTTGCCCCAATTTAACCGACTTCGTATCTCTTACCGTTTCCGAGATCCTAATGGTAAGCCTCGAATTTGTAACAGCCTGTATAGGTACATTCGTACCGATCATCAGTACTGGATTCGTATTGATTACAACATTTTTTTAAACTCAAGATAAAGAATTGAAAGTTTTTAAATTTTGAGAGCCCTTGAAACACTTTATTAATATTAATAATGTACAATTTTTTTGGTAATACTGAAACGTTAGTTTTTCAATATTTGCCAGATAACCAAAATAATTCATAATTAAAAAAAATATTAAATTTCAGCCATAAATGTGCGTTTTGCAAAGGAATGCAAGTACAAAAGGGGACCAGTGTTGTCACACGACTGTGCATAACAATGCGCATGCGCGAAAATATACGTAATCTTAAGAGGAATCCTATACAAAGTTACCCCTCAGTTCGCATTTTACTATCCCTAATTTGCTACATTAAGGAGAAATATTTGTGATAATAGGTCTGCTTGTTATCCTGCACTGGTGTGCACTAGTGTACACTTTTTTTACGAAATATACTTTAATGAAGCCTAATTTCATTGATAATGTATTAATACGAATCATATTCATTCATACTGACATACCACACAAACATTTCAAGTTGCATTAAAGAGTATTTTGCGAAAAAGTATGCATTGGTGTACACCAGTGCAGGATAACAAACAGACCTATTATGATTGGTTGGTTGGCAGTCGCCTTCTCACCATACGGCTATTGAAAACCACCACCATTAGCTTAGAGCTATCTCTGTTCAACACATGTTGAGAAAGAACGGTAATAACTCTCGCGTGTCGGTGGTTCCTTCATCATGAGCAACTTACTAGGCTACGTTCGGTCATAATATTGGTACATTCAACGGGTTTAGAAATACACATATACATGTACATAATTATAATCAAATACTTATACATTTTTACGGTAAATTGTAATAAGACGCAAATTATCGTTCAAAATAGACTTTATTTTTAATTGAACGTATGCCGTAATAATAGAAAAGGAACAAGTAGGTACCTATATTTGTAAAAGTATTGAAGACGATTGGAGCTGCAATACCAAAATTTTTACGTATAATCTTATTTCATGCGCATGCGCAATTTTAATAATACCTACAGCTCAACGCTGTAATGAAATTCATTATTTTATTTTTTAAAATTGTAAAGATGGGTAAATTAAACTCCATTAACAAGAAGGTAACATATAGGAAGAGAAACATCGACGGTAAATATGTTTCTTTGTAAATATGTATCTATATTTTTTCGAAAATTCTTAAGAAATATTGATAATTAAGAACATGACAAACATCATGACGCGAAGTGACTGTTTTTTGTTTGCAGAACGTAATAGTATATTACATAACGAGAGTTGTAAATAACATATTAAGCACGGTGGAAAAGTTGCGCATGAGCCGCGCAGCGGAGAATGCAAGTAATTCCACAAGTACGTAATTGCTTTACAACTCGAGTTTTGTACTATACTTTATCCACAACCACAAAAATTACCTTATTATTCAAGTTCAAAATAATCAGCAATGACACCTTGCAATTTCGACGACTGTCAATCTAATGATGGGGCTACGTAGATCTAACTACAAGCGTGCGTAAAGTAGGTGCAAATGCCCTAGCTGTGCGTTTTTCTTATTTTACGCACGACGTTTGTAAACACCCGCTTACTTAATTTATGTATTGTACGTAATTCGTCATTAAAAGCCCGTTCACAATGACTTAACGTAAGAAAATTAACCTCTAAATACAGGTTTGAAGCGTTTTGTTTTAATGTAAATACGTAAAATTCTAAACTGAAACTAATTAATGTATTTAATTATGAACAGTAAATCATTTAGATTTAGAATTACTTCGTTTACATTAACAAACAGTGCATTGAAATTATTAATTTACGTTGCGTTAAGTGATTGTGAACGAAATATTACAGTAGTGGTCGTAAATAAAAGTCTGTTTTCGACTAGCACATTCGAAAGTACAATTTTACCATACCCATTCAAGTAGAGAAAGCGGGACTTTACCTGACTGTGACGAAGCCTACTTCGACCTTTTCTAGAATGACATTAGTCGGTGCTAATTAATATTATTGTTTATCTATAAATGATGACCAATTAATTGTTAAACTTTTGATTATTTTTCAACGATGTTGTTGAATTTTTTTTATTTTGGATCAATTAGTATGATTTTTAATTCCTTTTAGGTAATTTGTAACTTGCATCATGGCTTGTATTATCGTCGAATTCAATTAAATATCAAATTAATTTGTCATTCAAAACTCAAAAAATAACATTTTTGCGCTCGCGTCGCATCTTTTGGTGTCATCGAAACGCCAGTGTCGTTTATATAACGTATTATAAGGTAAATGAAATACATTTTTCAAAAATTTATAAAATTTATTTTGATAAAGTGCCACTTTGAAACCTTGAGAAACCTTAGAAATCTTGAGAAGATACGGGTTCTGCTATAAGAGTGGGGGGTCGAAGTCGTCATCTAGCGAGAGAGTAGAGGCGGGCAACCGGTAACTCTCTGTCGAGGTTCTACGAAAGCATGCTGGAATATAATCAAATTATTATTTATTGACACTATGGTTGTTTTGTGTATTTTTCGTGTTCTTATCCAAAATTAAATATTTAATAATGTATTTAATAAAACATTTTTTAAAATTAATATTTTCAAGCATAAAAATAAATTAACTTAATTTGGTTCTTTCTAATTTGACTTTAATTTCTTAATTTTTTTCTCCGTGTTACTTTCTTGTAACTCAGAATTAATTTTTACATAATTATTTAAAAATATATTAGATAATTTAGAAGATATATCCTCTTTTAATAAAGAAACTAAATTACTCTCTTCACAGTCACACTGAAATAAATCCAAATAAAAATTATTTTCTAAACGATAGAAAATATATTTGATAATTTTTTTTGATTGGCAACTATTTTAAAAATATCCTCATGCTTCTCAACTATTATTTTAATATACAAAGGAATGATACACAAATAGTCGCAAAATCGACCGTTGGATATTTTAATTTTCCGCCAGAAAGTTTATCAATATAGATTTCATTTTGTTTAGGTAAAATAAGTTCTTTATCGGTGGATATTAAATTGATGCATTCTTGACAAGACAGTTTTGGTAAATATTATACCGAGTGTTCTTTTACTGTATGCAAATATTTAATCCTGTAATACCTCACCATAAATGGCAACGATTGAACTCATATGTCCTTAACAAAAAGTTAATAGTTTTCGAAAAAAGTGCATTGGCAGATTTTTACCAAACCGTTTGAGAACTGCTGGCCTAACACTTGCGTACGCGGCCGCCTGACCCGAATTTAGGTCAGTCGGTCACATTGACTTGAGCATGGAGAATGTTCTTCGTATGTCTACATAATTTGATGAAAAAACGTTCTTTCCGTTAAAAATTAGTGCAATTCAAGAAGCTGCGAATATCGCATGTGGTTCTTTTGTGCCCTACAAGTTAAAAGAAAGGTAAAATAAATTGTAATTTCACATTCCATATGAATTTTAATAGACTTGACATTTATTTTTTTGTCCCTGGACCGTAAGTAGTACTTTCGTAGCCTAAAATGAGATTAGCAAGGGAGAATTGAATTAAAATTTTAAATCAAATAATTAGTAGGTATACGAAATTATTACGAAATGCTACGGAATGTATTTGTGCCATTTGCGACACTCCTTTGATGTGCGGTGTCGGCGTTATAACTTCTTTTGATGCATTTTACCGCGGCAATTTTTTGCCCGGCGGCCGCCTCTGAGTGACGCGTTTGAGGTAGGTCAGTATTTAACATTGGTCACTAACCTTGCTAAATATAACTCTTCTCTCTCGCACATTTTAGCAGTTCCAAACAAGTGATATCTCCGAAATTTTTTGGCTATGGTACAGGATCCACCCGAAAATACGCGCAGAAGGTAGCATTTCATGTACTTATACTGAGGGTTTTTTATTTGCATATAATAAAAAAACACCCTGTGTTTAAAATGATGTTCAACAATAATTTTTATTTAAAATCAATAAATAGTACATATTTTACACAAAAATTATCATAAAAATGATCTGGCAACCAAACTATTAATTTTATTAAATAATTGCATTTAGTTATCTATGAATTTACGTTGACTGAATTTGTATTATTTAATATCAGTTGACAGAAACATAAACATAAGAATTTCTTTAACATTTTTCTCATGCTCAGAGGGTGTCCCTGAATAGTGCAGAATGGCGTTGTTTCGCCGTTTTTACAGCACCCTGTATATGTCATTAAATTAATTTCTTCTTGTGTTATAGTAATTTCAAAACATCTATTGCTAATTTCATTTCTTTTGGAATATAATTAATTAAAAGCCATGAAAAAATTATCCTACAAAACAGAAATTAAATACAACGGCAAAAGCAACGGCGAGCCGCTGCGACTAGGAATCGAAACGCAGACGTGAGTGAATTGACGTCAAGTTTTAAATACTATATGCCTAAATTTGTAAATTTTACCGATGGGCAGGATGAATTTCTCGCCTCCAACGTACAAAAGTTTCCTGCTGTGTGGGATGCTGGTCACAACGACTACAAAAATACTAGTTTCTCGACGTGACTTAGTTAATTGTTCAATATCTTCTTCCTCATCTTCTAGGATCAAAATTGCTGCTGCTAAAGGTCGCTTATTGGTACACATATCCATAATGTCCTCTCTTCCTCATGATTTTTCATTCACTAATCGCAACAATGAAATCATGCCTAAGTTGCGACTAATCGGTACGGCTAGTCGCTGTAGCCAACCGCAGCGACTGGGCGCACCAACGAAACTCGTCCTTACGCGCCTACAAAGCAACTGTCTGGCCCGCGAGATGACTAACATGCGACTTAGACATTTGGTGGGGATAACAGTTTGTACACGGCCTATAAAGGGCCCCACACACCTCGTTCTTTTTCGACAGTTTTACCCGACGGGTAAAATTGCTGGAACGAACGGACGATAAAACCGAGGTGTATGGGCATAAACCGACGTGTTTCCCCGTCGCACAGTGGTCAATATGCGGAAAAAACCCATTTTTTTCAAAATGCTGCAAAGAGCATTTTGATTTTAAATTAGTAATTCTTAATGATTAACTGATGTATATTGACAAAATAATCAGATATATTTCCATATTGTATTCTTATATAAGCCCTTAAAGTCGCCTCAGTTGTAATGCTTACTGACAGTGTAAAAATTCATCATATTTTTATACGAATTTCTCTTACTATTTTATTACTACATTAGAGAAATATTTTTTAATGAATAGCAGCACTATTGGAGAATATGTTATGCTGAATAAAAATAATTATTTCAATTGTTGTGCCATTACATAGAGGACTCGAAGAATTGTTGAAAAATGTTTTGTGAAAAAATTTAATAGGGCATAATTTTTGAGCTCCGTCGAGCGCTATGTTCTAACCTATTTTTCTGCATACATTAGACTTCTAATTAAGTAATAAAATACTTTTTAGCTGCGACCACTTGCGACCCTCGTTTTAGGTTACAATTGTTCTAATATTTGACATACTGTAAATATCGCTTCAACTGTCGACCTGTTGATGTGAAACCTTTGTTGTTCATCCAGTGCCTTAGTTTCTAAGTTCTTATGGTGTTAAAAATATGTATAAGTTTCTATTTCGTTTTAGATTTTGATTTTTAATAATTAATTTTTTTTAATTCGGCTTAATTTTCATTCATTTTATTTTATTCATTTAAAGACATAATGCATCAAAAAAAGTAAAATAAATTAAAAATGATAACGGACAATGATAATTTCAAAAATAATTAGTTTTTTCCGCATCTCTATAGAACCTAAACCACTGTGCGTCGCACAGTGGTCAATATGCGGAAAAAACCCATTTTTTTCAAAATGCTGCAAGGAGCATTTTGATTTTAAATTAGTAATTTTTAATGATTAACTGATGTATATTGACAAAATAATCAGTTATATTTCCATATTGCATTCTTATATAAGCCCTTAAAGTCGTCTGAGTTGTAATGCTTACTGACAGTGTAAAAATTCATCATATTTTTATACGAATTTCTCTTACGATTTTATTACTACATTAAAGAAATATTTTCTAATGAAGAGCAGCACTATTGGAGAATATGTTATGCTGAATAAAAATAATTATTTCAATTGTTGTGCCATTACATAGAGGACTCGAAGAATTGTTGAAAAATGTTTTGTGAAAAAATTTAATAGGGCATAATTTTTGAGCTCCGTCGAGCGCTATGTTCTAACCTATTTTTCTGCATACATTAGACTTCTAATTAAGTAATAAAATACTTTTTAGCTGCGACCACTTGCGACCCTCGTTTTAGGTTACAATTGTTCTAATATTTGACATACTGTAAATATCGCTTCAACTGTCGACCTGTTGATGTGAAACCTTTGTTGTTCATCCAGTGCCTTAGTTTTTAAGTTCTTATGGTGTTAAAAATATGTATAAGTTTCTATTTCGTTTTAGATTTTGATTTTTAATAATTATTTTTTTTTTAATTCGGCTTAATTTTCATTCATTTTATTTTATTCATTTAAAGACATAATGCATCAAAAAAAGTAAAATAAATTAAAAATGATAACGGACAATGATAATTTCAAAAATAATTAGTTTTTTCCGCATCTCTATAGAACCTAAACCACTGTGCGTCGTGTCAAAACATCAATCGGTTTGGATATTTTCATCGGTTCACGCCATCCGTTCGGGTAAACACGAGGTGTGTGGACAGGAACCGACGTGTTTTTGCAGTGTCGGCGCAGGTGGTTCGGCGGTTTTTTGCACTTTCATGTGTGGTTAGAGGTAAAGAGGCGCAATGGCAGATTTTAGGCCGCCACTGCCAACAAACACGTTTCGTTCATTGCGCTAAACTGTTTGGTGACACGGCTTCCAAGAACGAAGTGTAGGGACTTTCATCGGTTTCGTTCATCGTTCCAGCAATTTTACCCGTCGGGTAAAACTGTCGAAAAAGAACGAGGTGTGTGGGGCCCTTTAAACATTATAAAAGTTCTCGTTTAATATGTCTTCAGACGAAGAAATGCCGCAAGAAGACACGCAGTTGACACTTGTTATTATGCTAGAAGATTTTAAAATTACATTGGATAAAAGGATGACACCGGGGATTAAAACAGCAAAAGACAAAGCTCTTAAAGAATTAACTGCAAATTTTAACATTAAAAAAAGTTGAAAAAGATTAGTCTGATGAACTCCTAAATCAATCCCAGCTCCCAGTTGCATTCCAGGGTCACCTAAGTCACCTTAATTAAAAAAATAACGATAACTTGCTATCACAACTTGCTGTTTTTTTTTTTTTCAAATCTCTTACATCTTCCTTACCTAAACTCCGTAAAAAAATCTCCATTCGTTTAATATGTGAAAGAGCGCAACTCCTAATTTCATTGATTGGCTCTAGAAATTCGTTAGCCAATCAAACTACGTTATTTCTGTTAAACCTATAAAAATGACGAGTTCAGGCAATTGTAACGCGTGATTTTTTAATTTTTTTATCAACTCTTGGACGGCATGTCGTAGCTTTACTGTAAAACAGCAAAAAGGAGTGCAATGATGGACTTTTCACTTAAGCTAAGACATGCCATCCAGATTCCATGGCAAGAGTTGATAAAAAATTTTAAAAATCACTCGGTATAAATAGATGTTTGGTAATTCTTTATAATTACCTAAATATTTTATGATATAGCACATCATTTTCGTAATTCGTCTATTGTAATAAACTTTTCTATTACGCATTTTTCCATTTTTCGCAAATGTTACGAATGGAAACAAGCTGAAGCTGCGGTAAGAGCAGCTTCGCTAACTTTTGAAATGAATTAATAGTATTGCAGGGTCCATTCTAATATCCTGTCGAATATCTTTTACCTAGTAACTTAATTTTTTTAGTCAAGAAGAAGTGTATTGAGCGCAATTCGTGCGGACGCGCACATTTCGTTTCTTATATTTTTGTAAAAAATTTCGGTTTTTGGAATGTAATTTATTTATTCTGTGTGGCATATACGAAAACTATGTTTGCTGGTTGTATCCCGCTAAAAATTATTTTTTAAGCAGCACATTTCTTTACTTTGTCGCTCATTTTCGCTGGTCTAAAATATAAGGCGTGCAAACATTTTGATACCAGGTATTTTTAGTTATATTTAAAAATAGTTTTATTGATTAATACTCATGGGGAATCTCTCAATTAATTTAATTTAATTCTTTACTGAAGTTTATTTGTAGGAAAACTATGTTATTTTGTTTTATTATTCCCGTGATGGAATATGCAAATAAGCCAATATAAACATTTATTCAGAGCATATTGGAATAGGTGTAACATAACATGTTAATAGAAAAAATACAATATACGTAAACAAAAAACTTTGCAAATGCAGTAAAGTTTCATTGGGAAATGTTTACCCAAATTAAAATAATTGAGCAATAAATTAACAAAGAAACGTAACTTTAATAACTTTAATTAAAAAAATTAATTAAAAAATTATACCTATAGACTAAGACTAAGACAAGATTAGTACTAGTACGACAAATAACATCTTTCCTACAAAAGACCATTGGACTATAAAAATTAACTACGAGACTCCGCGTGAGTATTAATTAAACAAAATAATTTTTAAATGCAAAAATACTTGGTAAGTAATAAAGGTTTGTACGCCTTATATTTGAAATCACCAGTAATATGGCTCTTAAAAACACAATAAATAAAATAGTTCGAAAAAACCGGAATTTTATACAAAAATATAAGAAATGAAACGCGCGCAATTGCAGAAATTTCACTTATTCATGCCTGTTGAAGAAATAAATATAATATTCTCACTTGAGCTGATAAGTTAGAGTTGGCTGTTGTTTATAAGTAACTAATGTATAAAAGTTTGTCATTACATGTACCTAAAATTTGACTTTAAAGTTGGTTCTTGTCCGATGAAATTTGTATCACAAAATCTTTTAACCGGACACTAAATCGCGCACTATACACTTAACGTTTCACCGTCGTTCGACAGCTTCGTCAGAAGTGAAAAATATTTTTTATTAGATTTAGTGTCCGGTTAAAAGATTTTGTGATATAAAATTTTACTCACATTAAAAAGTTATGTTCTCTACTTAACTGGGCTTTCAATCACACCCGCTGCAATCGCTAACAGGTTACGGGCCCAGATAACGTTCAAGTGATCGGAAGTGATTTTTCGTATTAAGTGCGAAAGAGTAAAAGTGAGCGACATAGACATTATAATGGCAAGTACAATTAGAATCGAAGCATTAACGAAACATAATTACGACACCTGGAAGATCCAGATGCAGTGTTAGTGAAGAATAATGCCTGGGCGTTCGTTAACGGGATGAAAGTCAAGCCAGAAGTTATGGATGGCAACGCGAAAACAATTGCAGCCGAGGCGGTATGGATTGAGGGAGACGATAAAGCAAAGTCAGATATAATATTATCAATTCACCCGTCTGAACTGAAATAGATTAAGGGATGCTCCACGTCGCGTGATGTTTGGCTAAGGTTGGAGACAATTTTTCAATCTAAAGGTCCAGCGCGAAAGGCTACTTTGCTAAAACAATTTACACTTCAAAAAATGAGGGATGGCGAAGACATGCAAGTACATTTGCGTAAATTCTTCGATGCCGTCGACAAGCTCGAGGAGATGGGAATGGAAATAAATCACGAACTCCTGTCGATTATGCTTTTCTCTATAGCCTTCCGGCAAGTTTTGAAAACTTCAGATGCGCGATTGAGTCACGCGATGATCTGCCACGACCAGAGGTGCTACGTGTGAAAATCATTGAAGAATACGAAGCAAGAAATAATGACAGGCGTCAAGATTCGGTGCCAAGTGCGATGGCCGCAGAAAGACACAATAAGAAATTTTTTCGGAAACCGGAGAAACGTGAATCAGAAAGTGTCAAATTGACTAAAGTAAAGTGTTTTCGATGTCACAAATTCGGACACAAAGCCTCACAATGCAGGCAGAATGCGAATAAAGTAGATAAAGAGACATTGTACGCGACACCGGAAGCAAATTCGTGTCGAGAAAATTTAAATCGTGACCAAAAATGGTGCCTCGATAGTGGATGCACATCACATTTGTGCAAAGATGCAGACCGCTTCGTAGAGATTTACAGAGGCGATCAAGGAAAACTGAAGTTAGCTAATAGCTCGACAACGGCAGTCAACGCAAAAGGTACAGTTGAAATGACTACCAGCGTTAAAGGACGCAAACAGACATTCAGTTTAAAAGACACTCTTTGTGTACCCGACTTGAGGGCAAATTTATTGTCCGTTGGAAAGATAGTCGATAAAGGATACAAAGTACTATTCGAAGAGGAAGCTGCGAAAATTATTGACGTCGACGGAAAGGTGAAGATAATTGCGAAACGAATCAACGGTCTGTTCTACGTCCAAGATTCAAGCAACAACAGACACGAAACTGTGGTTCAATTCGGTGAAGGCGAGAAAAAGTCAAGTAACAATGAAAGACGATCGGGAAACAGTCCATGTTCGGATGAAGTAATCGATGTTAACGGCGCAGAGACGTAATAAGAAAAAACGGTGGTCTCGACGGTGAAGGATCAACCAAAAGGCGAAAAGGCACACTGATGGAGGGGCACAAGAAACTTGGTCATCTCAACGCGAAAGATTTACATGAAGCATTCAAGAATAAAACTATACTTGGATTGGACATCACTGACCCTGGATCTAAAATCGAATGCGAAATTTGCTTGCCGGGAAAAATGTCACGCCTGTCATTTCCAAAAAAATCAGAGAGGGTGACAGAACTCGGTGAAATCGTTAATTCTGACGTATGCGGTCCGATGAAAATTTTATCAAATGGAGGGGCACGCTATTTCGTGACTTTTATCGATGATGCTACTGGTTGGTGTGAAGTCCGATTTATTCGTCACAAGAACGAGGTGTTTCGAGAATTTGAAAATTACAAGAAGAATGTAGAAACTCAACATGGGAAAAAGGTCAGAATTTTACAATCAGATAATGGAACTGAATACGTAAATTCTGAATTTTATGCATTTTTGAAGCGACAAGGCATGCAGAGGCGATTGACAGCACCGGGTCACCCGGAACAGAACGGAGTTGCCGAGCGAAGAAATCGAACTCTCGTTGAAACGGCAAGGTGTCTTCTTCTCCAGTCGAATCTTCCCCCATCTTTCTGGGCAGAAGCCGTCTCGACAGCGAATTACATAAGAAATCGCTGTCCTACCAGTAAACTTGGAGGCAGAACTTCTTACCAGGCCGCTCTCCCAATGTTAGTTATTTCAGAGAATTTGGTCAAGAGGTATACTGCCTGAATTGTTCATCAGGACACAGCAAATTTGATGCTCGTTCGAAGAAAGGAATTTTCCTTGGTTATGCTGAAGAATCAAAGGCATTCAGGATATGGATTCCAGAAAATCGCAAAGTGGAAATTACTCGAGATGTAAAATTTCTTGAGAAGACATGCAGTAACGAAGATTATCCTTTTGAACATTTTTATTCAGATTCAGCATCGTCCTCCGAAGATGGACAACCAGAGTCACATCGCGAAGTGGAAATTGAAATAATGCCTAATAGATCTTTTCGTGAAGATGTTATTACCGACATTGAAGACAACTTCGAAGAATCGATTAGAGAAAACGTAAATTTAAAACGTGGACGAGGGAGACCGCGGAAGTCGAGGACAGGGAGACCTGGTAGACCCCGCAAGGAATACCGTATGATAGAAAATGAAACTAAACCACTGACTGCTAATGACGAAGTAGTCGAGCTTGCCTTCCTGGCCGAAATACCTATCAAGCAGGCGATGAATGGTTCTGAGTCACAAGAGTGGATGAACGCTATGGCAAGCGAATATGAGTCCATTCTTAAAAATGACACATGGGACATCGTCGAACGACCGAAGGATAGGGCTACTATTGATAGTAGAATTGTACTTAGAAGCAAGTACGGTGCTGATAGAAATATTTCCAGAAGAAAAGCACGAGTGGTCGCGCTAGGCTTTTCACAACGTCCAGGATTGGATTTTCATGAAACGTTTGCCCCCGTAGCACGGCTTAGTTCAATCAGGCTGGCAATGGCACTCGCCGCTTGTAAAAATATGTACGTGAGACAATTTGATGTAACTACAGCGTACCTCAACGGATTTGTTGACGAAGGCGAAGAAGATGCTTCGTGATTTGTCTACTGGAAACAAAGTTTGTCTCATCAAAAGGGCACTGTATGGGTTAAAACAAGCCGGACGCTGTTGGAATGAGCGTTTGGATCGAGAACTCAGAAATGTCGGCACAGTTCCAACGAAAAGTGATCCAAGTGTATACATTAGAGGCAAGGGAAAGAATATTTTTATAATTATTGTTTATGTAGATGATATATTAGTCTTGTCTAGAAATTCGGAGGAAATAGACAGATTCGGAGTGTTGATGAAGAAAGTATTTGACATTCATGATTTAGGTGAAGTAAATTACTGCCTAGGTATTAGTTTTTCCCGAAGCAAATATGAAATTAGAATGAGCCAAGAAACATATGTCAAGGACATCCTAGAACGCTTTAGAATGTCGACCTGCAATCCATTATCTACACCAATTGATGCCGGTTCGAAATTATCAAAGTCGGACGTTTGGTCAGAAAAGGACGGCCCAAAACCACCTTATAGGGAATTGGTTGGAGCCCTGAAGTACTTATCAGTCGCAATTCGGCCAGATATTTCACATGCGGTTAGTTTGTTATGCCAATTCAATGATAATTTTGGAAAAAGTCACTGGGCAGCCGCTAAACATGTGCTAAGATTCTTAAAAGGCACTGCTGATGTAGGTATCACCTTCAACGTTGACGGAGACGGACTGCAGGGATTCGTGGATGCAAACTGGTGTGCGTGTCCAGATGATAGGAGATCCTTTACTGAGTATGCGTTCACGATGAATGGTGGATTAATCTCATGGGAATCGAAGAAACAGAGAACAGTAGCTCTTTCTTCGACAGAAGCTGAGTACATGGCGCTGAGCGAGGCTTCAAAAGAAGCTATTTACTTGAGGAGACTTCTTGCAGTGGAATTATATAACGACAATATTGGTGCTCAGAAGCTTGCAGGCAACCCCATATTTCATGCTCGCACAAAACATATACATATAACACATCACTTTGTGCGTGAGGCGCTCGAGGTTGGAGAAATTGAGATAAAACATTAACGGAAGATATGTCTGCAGATGTATTGACCAAAGGTTTACCGAAATCAAGACATTGGAAATGTTTGAATACACTGGGTATTAAAAGTCGTGTTTGAAAAACGCAGCTGAGTGCGAGGGGGAGTGTTGAAGAAATAAATATAATATTCTCACTTGAGCTGATAAGTTAGAGTTGGCTGTTGTTTATAAGTAACTAATGTATAAAAGTTTGTTATTGCATGTACCTAAAATTTTACTCACATTAAAAAGTTATATTCTCTACTTAACTGGGCTTTCAATCACACCCGCTGCAATCGCTAACAATGCCTAAAAAATTAGAAGTGCTAGATACAAAATACATAATGCGTATTCTTTTGCGTTTTCTTTTACACAATATATATATATATATATATATATATATATATATACATTTTTAATCCAAGTCGAGATCCGGATAAAACTTGGACAACCTGAGATCCCCCATAGGGATTTTATTTTTCAGAGTATATTTCATGTCAATAGCCTATAAATGGTGACTCAAAGCGTTACTGCCACAGAGGGGTAAAAAAATTCAGAGTACATTTTTCTGTGATAAACATTGACTAACATGAGATCCATTAGAAAAACATGCACAGACGAGATCCGTTAGTGTATAAAATGATATGTGTGAGATAAGATGAGATCCTTCGGTGTTGCCAAATGTAACATAACCTTGAACTATATATTTCCGTGCGTTCACTCAATAGTTAATAAATTGCATGTATTTCCAGCTGTCAATGTGAATTTGTAAGCCCCAAATAAATTCTTGCAAATGTTTTTGGCTATAGTTGAGCAAACTAGCAGCATTTTTACATTACTATCTAGTGAATAAAGTGGTTTTCGTGCCATTGAAAGTTTCGTTTCATTAAAAAAAAAAACTCCAGCTGTCAATGTGAATTTGTAAGCCCCAAATAAATTATTGCAAATGTTTTTGGCTATAGTTGAGCAAACTAATAGCATTTTTACATTACTATCTAGTGAATAAAGTGGTTTTCGTGCCATTGAAAGTTTCGTTTCATTAAAAAAAAAAACTCCAGCTGTCAATGTGAATTTGTAAGCCCCAAATAAATTATTGTAAATGTTTTTGGCTATAGTTGAGCAAACTAGCAGCATTTTTACATTACTATCTAGTGAATAAAGTGGTTTTCGTGCCATTGAAAGTTTCGTTTCATTAAAAAAAAAACTCCAGCTGTCAATGTGAATTTGTAAGCCCCAAATAAATTATTGCAAATGTTTTTCGCTATAGTTGAGCAAACTAGCAGCATTTTTACATTACTATCTAGTGAATAAAGTGGTTTTCGTGCCATTGAAAGTTTCGTTTCATTGAAAGTTTCGTTTCATTAAAAAAAAAAACTCCAGCTGTCAATGTGAATTTGTAAGCCCCAAATAAATTATTGCAAATGTTTTTGGCTATAATGGAGCAAACTAATAGCATTTTTACGTTATTAACTAGTGAATAAAGTGGTTTTCGTGTCAATTGGAAGTTTCGTTTCATAAAAAAAAAAACTCCAGCTCTCAATATGAATTTGTAAGCCCCAAATAAATTATTGCAAATGTTTTTGGCTATACTTGAGCAAACTAGCAGCATTTTTACATTACTATCTAGTGAATAAAGTGGTTTTCGTGCCAATTGGAAGTTTCGTTTCATTAAAAAAAAATAAAAATTCAGCTGTCAATGTGAATTTGTAAGCCCCAAATAAATTATTGCAAATGTTTTTCGCTATAGTTGAGCAAACTAGCAGCATTTTTACATTACTATCTAGTGAATAAAGTGGTTTTCGTGCCATTGAAAGTTTCGTTTCATTAAAAAAAAAAACTCCAGCTGTCAATGTGAATTTGTAAGCCCCAAATAAATTATTGCAAATGTTTTTGGCTATAATGGAGCAAACTAATAGCATTTTTACGTTATTAACTAGTGAATAAAGTGGTTTTCGTGCCATTGAAAGTTTCGTTTCATTAAAAAAAAAAACTCCAGCTGTCAATGTGAATTTGTAAGCCCCAAATAAATTATTGCAAATGTTTTTCGCTATAGTTGAGCAAACTAGCAGCATTTTTACATTACTATCTAGTGAATAAAGTGGTTTTCGTGCCAATTGGAAGTTTCGTTTCATTAAAAAAAAATAAAAATTCAGCTGTCAATGTGAATTTGTAAGCCCCAAATAAATTATTGCAAATGTTTTTCGCTATAGTTGAGCAAACTAGCAGCATTTTTACGTTATTAACTAGTGAATAAAGTGGTTTTCGTGTCAATTGGAAGTTTCGTTTCATAAAAAAGAAACTCCAGCTGTCAATATGAATTTGTAAGCCCCAAATAAATTCTTGCAAATGTTTTTGGCTTTAGTGGAGCAAAGTAGTAGCATTTTTACGATATTAACTAGTGAATAAAGTGGTTTTCGTGTCAATTGGAAGTTCCGTTTCATTAAAAAAAAAAAAATTCAGCTGTCAATGTGAATTTTTAAGCCCCAAATAAATTATTGCAAATGTTTTTGGCTATAGTTGAGCAAACTAGCACCATTTTTACATTACTATCTAGTGAATAAAGTGGTTTTCGTGCCATTGAAAGTTTCGTTTCATAAAAAAAAAAAAACTCCAGCTGTCAATGTGAATTTGTAAGCCCCAAATAAATTATTGCAATTGTTTTTGGCTATACTTGAGCAAACTAGCAGCATTTTTACATTATTATCTAGTGAATAAAGTGGTTCTCGTGCCAATTGGAAGTTTCGTTTCATTAAAAAAAAAAATTCCAGTTGTGAATGTGAATTTGTAAGCCTCAAATAAATTATTGCAAATGTTTTTCGCTGTAGTGGAATAAACTGATATTAATTTTACATTATAATCTAGTGAATAAAGGGATTTTCATATCACCTCAGTGTAGATTTGTAAGCTCCAAATAAATGATTGCAAAAGTTTTAGGCTATAGTGGAACAATCTAATAGGTATCATTTTTATATTACTATCTAGTGGATAAAGTGATTCTCGTCTGAATTGAAAGTTTCGTTATATTTAAAAAAGTCCAGCGGTTAAATGTGAATTTGTAAGCTTTAAATAAATTATTGCAAAATTGTTCTCTGTTATACCAGGTGTCCCACGTCATGTGTTCATCTTTAAAGAATTTTAATTTTTTAATCGATTTACATGAAATTTGGAAGGGATTAAACACAAGAATGAATTTTTCGACATAGTATTGAGCGCAGTAGAACTTCCGGTTTCGCCGGAAGTGATGTCAACTTTTGTATTTTAAATAGAATACCTTACCTATATATTTTTACATACTTGGAACAGAGCATAATTTATTGAGATTTACGACCGCTCTGTTTTAAACTATTTTCAAGGAAATTAGGAAGTATTTAGTATCAGAGTAGTCAACAAGAAAGAATTCTGTTGAACTTAAAAAATGGGCTACGACCTAATGAAAATTTCAATTATTGCAAAAATTTCAAACTTCGATTTCAAAATCAAAATATAATCAACGCAGTGATTTTCTCAAATTAGGGGAAAGTGGGGCATGTTCGGACATGTAATTTTAAAAATTAATATTTCAAAGTTCAAAAGAAAATTCAAGTTTTAATTCGAGTCTTACCTTTACCTTAGTCTATTTCCAACATTCAGGGCTTATCTTAAACAAAAAAATACAGTGGTTTTTGTTCAGTTATATTTTCCCGTAAAAGGTGCATTTTTCCGAATCCGCCCCATAGTGGGGTACATCCGGACAACAACAGTATTTATCTAGAAAAAGGTTTATTGAATGTTGTAACCATAAATATTGACATAAAATTTACAAATTGAAGGCATTTTTAACTTTGGATTAGGTAATTTTGAGACTATATCTTTACTGGAAACATTCGAAATGTCTTTCAAGTCCCGGAATCGGAACCCGCCTCTATAATTTCTCAAGAAATCCACGACGTAATTGTCTTTATTGCAAAATTCTACTTTACCGATAAAATAGAGCATTTTTTTATTGTTAGGAAACTGATTTGTCCGAACTGGCCCCACATAGCAAGGATACATAAATGACAAAATATTACTTCGCACACAGTTTGAATTTACTATTTTGTGTGGTCATGCATCGCTGAACGTATCCAAGTTTGAGGTAAATAGTATGAATATTACCTCAAAGTTGTTCGCAAGCCATTAAAGGTTACGATTTCTGCAGTAAAAGTTATAAGAGGAACTTTTGAATTTTCTCAAATAATTGGATTGTACGTGATCCAAGTTGTTCAACAATAATGGACCACGACACTACTATTGTAGTAGGATACGTATTCTCGAAATGCCCAATTTTGTAGCAGTCTATGTTGTTAAATTCGATTTGTTCGGAGGTGCCCCAATTTACCCTACTTGGTCGCAGCCGAACGAAAATACACAATTCCTAGCTTTCTAGATTGGAAAACAGTTTTTTTTTTCGTTGTTATTACCTGGTGATACATGATTACGACTTAATGAAATGCTGTAAAAATGTTAAAAATCAAAATACAATCAAAATAGTGATTTTCTCGAATTGCTTGATCGCATTAGAATGAAAATACGCGGTTCACAGTATTCTAGATTGAAAGACAAAAAAGTTTTTTTCGTTGTCAAGGAAACCAAAATTATCTAATGATACACATTCGGACTCGCAATGATCTGCAAATTCCAAACATGTAAAAATATACCTATAGGGTGTTCTATTTAAAATAAAAACATCACTTCCAGCGAAACCGGAAGATCTACTGTGCTCAATAGTATGTCGGAATGTTCATTTTTTCATTTAATTTATCCTTTCCAAATTTCATATAAGTCGATTAAAAAATAAGAATTTTAGAAGGGCGAATACATGACGTGGGGCACCTGGTGTTGTGGGGTAAAAACTATTATCATTTTTACGTAAAAATGATGTGAATAAAGAGGCTTTCGGGACAATTGGAAATTCGATAGATTAAAAAAATCAGCTTTCAGTGTGAATTTGTAAGCTCCAAATAAATGAGGAACGTTCTATTGACACGAAAGCCTTCATGTAAAAATTAAAAAAATACCCCACTGTGGCAGAACACATCCGCAATAATTCATTTGAAGTTTACAAATTCACTTCACAGTTGGAAATTTTTTTAATCAAACGAGATTGACACGAAAGCCTTTTTCTTCACTTCATTGTAAAATAATTTATTTCAGGCTTACAGATTTACATTATTTTGACAACTTGTTTTTTTTCTCATTTAAGGAAACTTTCCATTGACACTAAAACCTCTTTATTCGCTTCATTATTATGTAAAAATGTGATAGTTTACCCCACTGTAATAGAAAACATTTGCAATAGTGTATTTGAGGCTTACAGATTCACATTTGACTGTTGCTTTTTTTTTAATATAACGAAATTTTCCATTGACAGGAACGCCTTCATTGTTAATATAAAAATTAAAAAATTTACCCCACTGCAGCAGATAACAGTTGCAATCATTTATTTAAAATTTACAAATTCACATTTGATAGATGGAATTATTTTTATTGTAATGAAACTGAAAATCTCCTCTCTACTCACTTTATTTCTGTGTAAAATCGATATTTTATTGTAAACTATTTACATTAAAATGTACTGCTATCAGATAGTGATTATAAATGTCTCTAGTCGGCATTTTGCAGTGTCAAATCAAGCAAACTACAATTCCTAAAAACTCAGAAAGTGTTTCGTCTCAAATTTCATACTGAATTGAAGTAATTGTAAAATTTACGAAAAGCTCACATAAAATCATTATTAAGTAGAAAAATAGAGATATAAACGTTTCACGTGACGATGTTTAAGCTGTGCGTTAAAAGATTATAAACAAATTATTATTCTACACATTTCATCGAAAGAAGAAGAGTCTAGTTTAATTAAAAACGTATAATTCTTTCATGTTAGAAATTTATTGTAAAGCAGAGCTCTGCTGTGTTGCCAGATTGTCGGATCTCACTTAGGTTAGAAACTATGTACGTGTATACTTGGCTCACATGCGCCCTCTGCATAACTAATTGTGAACTACTGGTGTATAAAACTGCAAAGAAACCGGCAAAACGAGATCCGGGATAAAATTTGAATTTCAGCTCTTTAGTACCAACAAAGTCGGTTATGACCCGATATACACGCTAAGAAAGGTGAGATCCGATTTCGGATCTCGCCTTTCCAAAAGGATCTCATCTTGCCCAACTTTTATCGCGAAATGATCTCAGGTTCCCTCTTTTTAAATCTATATATATATATATATGTGTAATTTAATCTAATTGGACTAAATATTTGGTTTCATCCCGTTGTTTTCTGCTGGCACCTTCGTTTATTGTTGTTGCGTACGGACAAATACAACTACCCGTTGTATTTCCGCAGCTGCAGGTTTTATTTTTGACCCCAATTAAGTAAATTACACAAGAAAATGAACTCGAAAGTAAATTCTGAACTTCTTTCAAAATATTTATTTTTCCCAACTCAACTATTTTTTTACAACAGCTTACTTCAAAAAATATTAGTATAAAATTACAAATCACTATATCTACTGCTGTTGCAACACACTCCCACCTTGAATAACAACTACGTTATTCAACAATTTAATTTTTGCATTTAAGATGTGTAATTTAATCGCTGGGGTGTTTTGATTTTCTGACCACTTCTCGTAAATTTTACAGTTTCCTTCTCTTCTTCCATATTTTCCTTTCTCTTTAATTTGACCGGTTTTTCATTTGAAGATAAATCTTTACTAATCACAGTTGTATGTTCTGCATTGGACACTACAGAACTAGCCTTTTCCAGAGGATAAATTCTTTGAATCGATCTCAATAATCTACCGTTTGCCGTTCGTACTTTAATCAGTCTCACTTCACCATCTCCACCATGCCGCGAAATATTTCTTCAACTTTCCCCAGTGGCCAATCCAAACGTTTCAAATTTTCATTTCCTAGAAGAACCACATCACCAATAGCAACATTATATGATGATCCTTTCTTGTAGTTTTGTCTCAGCTGACCTAAATACTCTATTCTAAATCTTTTTCGTAAATCACTCCTTACTTTCTGATAATAACGCATTCTTCTATTTAAATCATGTGAATCTAATGCATCAAAATCGGGAACACTAGTTTCTTGTCGGTTATGTAAAAACATTAAAGGAGTTAATGCAACTAATTCACTTGGTTCATTACTCATATACGTAAGAGGACGTGAATTGATAACAGCTTCACAATCGCAAAGAATTGTCACTAATTCTTCATATGATAATGAGGATTTACCTAAAACTTTTCTTAGAAGTTGCTTCAGTAATAATATCAATCTCTCCCACCATCCACCCCACCAGGCTGCAGTTGGTGGATTAAAATTCCATTTGATTCTTTGTGCCGCACTGTATTTCTGGATTTCTTCCCAATCAATTTTAGAAAAAGCGTTTTCTAAACCAACAAAATTAGTTCCATTATCGCTATAAACAATGTTAGGTCTGCCACGTCTGGCAACAAAACGTCTAAATGCCTGTAAGAAATTATTGGTTGATAATGACATTACTAATTCTAAATGTACAGCTCGATACACAGCACAAGTAAACAGACAAATCCAGGTTTTTTCTTTCGTTTTTAAATACAATGGACCCGCCAAATCCACTCCAATAATTTCAAAAACTTCTGCATCTCTAACTCGATTCAAAGGTAAAGGAGGAGGTGTTACTTCCAAATGTTTAGCATTCTGCCTTTTACATGAAGTACATTTTCCAATTACGTTCCTAATAGTTTTCCTTCCTCCAAGAATCCAAAAACGTTCTCTCAACAAACACAAAAGTCCTTGAATGCCAACGTGGTATGCATTTATATGTTCTTCATAAATCAATTTTTCCGTAATTGTATGTCGTGCTGGCATTAGTTTTGGATATCTAAAATCTATGGAATCTTCTCTATTCGAAACTTTAGTTTTTAAGCGAATTATTCCATCTTCGTCTAAAAATTGATTAAGACAAGAAATTGTCTTATCATTTACATCAAATGACTCTTTTTGAACTAATTTAATTAAAATTTTTTCAGCGTTCATCGTTTCACTTGTATTCAATTCATTTTTTAATTTTGCCATTGGAAACCTGCAATTAAATAAAAATCTGCATATCCAAGCAATTAATCTTACAATTTGATGATATTTGGAAAAATATCTACTGTACCAAGGTGTCGACGTAGTGTCTATCATTGAAGAAACAATTTTCTTCTTTCTTTCTTTGCAAATTTCTTCTTCGTTAGGTTTTATTTCCATTTTGGGCCAGTTTTCTGGAGCGTTATACAACCATTGAGGTCCCTCCCACCATCGAGATTTTAAAAGATGTTTGGGAGTACATCCTCGAGACGGAAGATCGGCAGGATTTAAATTCCCGGGAATATGATGCCATTTTTCATTTTTCGTTAAAGAACGAATTTCTTGAATTCGATTCCACACAAACGTTGACCATTCATCTTCTCTTCTGATCCATGATAAAACAGTGGTTGAATCACTCCAGAAATGACTTTCTATATCATTTGTACCTAAAGATTCTTTTACAGTATTAATCAATCTGGCCGCAATGGTTGCAGCTAACAATTCCAATCGAGGAATGGATATCTTTTTTAAAGGGGCTACTCTCGTTTTAGCCTGCAACAGATGAACATATACCTTATCTTGTGTTTCTATACGTAAAAACACCACAGCGGCATATGCTGCTTGACTTGCATCACTGAAAATATGTAAACTAAAATGTTTAATTCCTGTTGAACTTAAGTTTATCCATCTTGGAATTTCAATATCAGTTAAATAAGATACCTCTTGATACCATTTCAAAAAAAGAGACCTTGTATCCAAGTCCACTTCTTCGTCCCAATTAAGTTTACATCTCCAAGTATTCTGTAGTAACATTTTAGGACACAAAGTAGCCGGACAAATTAAACCTAAAGGGTCAAATATTCTTTGAGCCACAGACAAAATGATTCTCTTTGTTATCTTCTCACAATTAATGTTATTGCAAGAATCATTACATACTGACAAAGAGTCTTTCTCACGATTCCATTTCATACCTAACACAGTCGTACATTTCTCAACCTCATCAATATCTAATGTAGACTCCCAACCTCTTAACTGAAACATACCATCAGCCATAATTTGAGTCGCTTCACGTATAAATATATTCATTTCATTTTCGCTCTCTACACTGACTATACAATTATCGACATAATAACTATTCAATAATTTCAACACAGTATCTTTGGAATATTGTGCATCAGGCATTTCACATTTTTTCAATATTTTTTGTAAATGATGATTAATAGTGGCTCCTAGTAAATATGGACTACAACATACTCCAAAAACTACTCGCTTATGACGAAATATTTGAATACTGTCATCTGCATTTTTCCAAAGAAATCTTAAATAATCTCTATCATCTTTATGCAGTCCAATTTGTAGAAAAGCTTTTCTGATATCAGAAACGACACCAATTCTATTAATTCTAAAACGCATCAAAATCGAAGGAATTAATTCAATTAAATTTAAGCCTTTCTCCAAACAGTCGTTTAAAGATGGTTGGTTTTTACCATGTGCTGATGCATCGAAAACTGGCCGTATTTTAGTAGTAGCACTATTTAACTTTATAACTGGCCTATGCGGTAAATAATGTGCAATTTTGGTTACCTCTGAGTCCGGAACTTTTTCAATAATACCTTCTTCCAACCATTCACTTTACTTGATCATATTCCTTGGTCAAATTATTCACAGAATCAAGTCTGCTCTTTGCAATAGTATAATTATCCGATAAAGGGAGATGATCATTGATCCACAACAACCTAACTTCATATCTTCCTGTTTCATCCACCTGTATCGTTTCATTAAAATATTCATTAATGGAAGCCTCTACTTCCTGTTTTGATTTCTTTTCTATGGGATCTGTGATTCCTATAACATCTAATTGCCAAAGATTTGTTATTAAAGTATCTTTATTAAATAACGACAAGATAGTCATCGTGCTGTTACTTTTATAATTAAATGGAATTTTACCTATCAGTGTCCAACCCAGTAAAGTTTCCACAGCAACTAACCCACATTGTAAAATATGTCTCCTACCTGTCAGGAGTTTTCCCGCTACGTCAGCACCTATTAGTACTTCTATTGGACCTGAATCTCTCGAATCTTTTATTTCTATATTCAATCTCTGTAGTTCGCTTTGCCATACACCCTGCGAAATGGAAGAAATGTTATTACAAATGACAGGTTGATCCAGTGCTTCAAATCTGCATGCATAACTGCCATCCAAACTTGACAATCTAATGTCATAACAGGAGTGAGTTTGCTCCTCCGAACAAACACCACCAAAAAGTGCGTGTATAAATTTGTCACGTCTCTTCACTGGATATCCTAGTTTTTCAGCCGTACAAGTGAGAATGTACGATCTTTGTGAACCGCTGTCGATCAGAGCGCGAACTTCCTTTTGACACTTGTCATTACGAATATTTATTCTAAGCGTTTGAAGAAAAACTTGCATATTGTTATAATTCGTTAATACCTTTTCTACAGCAGGTGATTCGGCTTCAGCTTTCTTTACATTATCTAATTTCTGCGCAGCTTTCCTATGTGCAGACAAATCTGGACACATTAATACTACATGCTTACCATTACAAATGACACATTTCAAATTTTCTTTACAGTTCTTACTTTGATGTCCATTCTTCAGACAGGAAAAACAAGATTTCTTCTCAGATAAGACTTTTCTTTTTTCTACTGATGATAACTTCTGGGCTTTGAAACATTCTGCACTCTTATGAGATCCTTCGCAGAACACGCACCTCCTGTTAGGCTGATAGTTCACCAACCCTGTAGCAGTAGGCACATTTGAAGTGCTAGACATGTGGTACTTCACCTTCCTAGATTTATTTTCTGCAGATCCCAAACCAAAAGCTTCAACTGCCAGAGAAATTCGTTCCTCGTTTTCGACTTCTGATTTCAAAAACAACATCAAAGCATTCAAACGATTTTTCAGGGTAGCATCACGGTTATCTGAAAAATTCGATGATCTTTGCCAAACTCTGAGTAATTCTTCCGGCAAGCAGGACTCCACCAATGGGTACAACATTGCCGTGCACTTGTCGCTGGTAATACCAAGTGTTTCTAAAGCTCGAATTTGCAGTTCAATTTTATCATACAAAGTTGAAATGTGATTTTTCTTTGGTGACAAAGTATTATTTAACACCAGTTTTAAAAGTTCTCTGACATAAAATTCTACTATTAAATCATCTCTGCCAAAACGGTCCTTAAGACTTTCTATGGCCTTTTTATAATTTTCTTGGATAGGAGGAAAACTTTCTACCAGTTCTCTAGCTCTTGTATCCGGTACTGTAGCTTGCAAAAGATATTGAAACTTATCTTCCTTTGTTATATCTGGATCCTCGTGTATTTTCTTAAATTGACTCCAAAAAGGCAACCAATCCCGAATCTCTCCACTAAATTTCTTCAGCTCAATAACAGGCAACTTGAATTTTCTTTTCGATGTGCTGCTCACTTGATTTGAACAATTACTTGTACTGGCAACATTCAACACCTCTTCTTTTTCTTGCAGAGCTTTCTCACAACGAGTCTTGAGTACTGCAACTCTCTTATTATATTCATCACTAACGGAAAGTTCATTTTCTAAATCTTCTTCACAAACATCTGCTTCTATTAACAAATTAAATATTTCTTTATTTAATTCTCGAAGTGCATCATCTTTCTGTTGTAACATTATCCACGAAACTTGTACATCCTGCAGATTAACATCTTCTGCAGACAACAAACTCTCTAACTGATTCGCATTTCTTGAAAATACGCCTCTTAACGCAGTCCGAGACTTCTTCACTTTATCCATCTTCAAATTACAGCAATTTTACTCCAAAAAAGGGGTCCTGTCACGGTCGCCACAAATGTTGCGTACGGACAAATACAACTACCCGTTGTATTTCCGCAGCTGCAGGTTTTATTTTTGACCCCAATTAAGTAAATTACACAAGAAAATGAACTCGAAAGTAAATTCTGAACTTCTTTCAAAATATTTATTTTTCCCAACTCAACTATTTTTTTACAACAGCTTACTTCAAAAAATATTAGTATAAAATTACAAATCACTATATCTACTGCTGTTGCAACAATTGTTTTTTTTTCTTTTTTTTCCATGTATTTTGTCTGTCTGGTTTTATAGTCTGCATTGAAGGCCGTTGCTTGCGTTTGTCGATACACGCTTTTTCTCCCTGCATACAATCGTATTTTATTTCTCGTCCCGCGGTCAATAATTTTTACAATAATTTTTACTATCTATTTAACATTTCATATTTCCTGAAATGCATAGAATAAAACACAATCTTACTGACACCAAATTTAAATTTGCTTGTTGTTCCAATAGGGAGCACTCCTATTATGTTTGTGTAAATTGCACTAGCATTTACCATAAAAGTTGTTTTGAAAGAAAAAACTATGCTCTCATTTGCGATAACAAAATCGAATGCTGTTTGGATAATGGTATCGATATGCAAATTAATACCCTTAATAATAAAATTTTGGAATTAGAACAATTAGTACAAACTCAAGAAAATGAAATAACTAACCTGCTAAAAGATAACTCCAGACAGAGGAAACATAACCAATCCCTCTCAGAAGAAAGTATACTTATGGAAGAATCTCTTATTAATAAAATTCATGAACTTGAAAAGGAGCTTAAATCTATCTCGGTCAAACCAAAAAATTTGAAAACAACTGACATGCAAACTGAACTCATTCAAACAAAGGAAGCTCATACCCAAGTTATTTTTAAACTCTCTTTAGATAAATCTTCTCAAACATCTCAAGTACAGGTTGTTCATAATTCGATGCAAACAATAAATAAAACAAAAGACACAGATAATATTACTGAAACTGTTATCTATAATTCCACCTCTATAGATGATACCTTTTCCAATCATTCTGAAAAGCTGATTAGTAGTCAAGCAGTAACTTCTAAACTTTTAATTTATGCGGATCATTACTTGAAAGGCATCTCTTCCACCATCAATTATGCACTTCCTCATAACTTTTCTGTAGAATCGGTAATTAATAACCACGCTCCTTTCACTGTAGTAACAGAATCTGCCAATAAATCAACACATTCTGAGATTTCAACTACTATCAACTGGATAATTCTATTTGCTGGATCCGTAGATATCTGGAACTGCTTTAACTCTGAGAATATCTCTAAACTCAAAAATGATATTACTAACAAATTATCTGATTTGCATAATCAACCAACGATTATTTTTGGGATACCCTATAAGTGGTCTAACATGGAATATAAAAATATAATAGATTATTTTAACAATTTTATAGAGTGCCTCTGCAGAGATACTTTCAGTAATATGTGCTATATTAATACAAATTGGGTTCTTCAACGCAGACATTTCACAAAAAATGGTCAATCCCTTAACAAACGTGGGAAACTAATTGTCTCTAATACTATACTTCAACTAACTTGCTCAAATCATTCAAATGCTGGTTCAACTATCTCCGATGTGGATAATGCACCTAATATATCTAATCAAACTTTCTCTGACGAATGGTTCAAGGTACTCTTTGGTAAATCTCCTTCAATACCTAATAGAACCGGAAACAGAAAAAGGACGAGTTTAGTCGACTCTTGCAGCAATACTTTGGCAGCCACAGATGAAATAACATTTCCCACCGATATAGTCCCTAAAAAAGATTGTTCAAAAGATGTTATCACAATTCCTAATTGTAATGTTTATCCTCAGACACATTATAATAATGGGGAACAGTCTTTTCCCAAGAGAAGGGGGAGAGGAATTCGTACATGAAAGTCGTTCATCAAAATACATGTATTGATAATATCGTAATTAATTCAAACATTCAGAATAAGGGCAGGGATGTAATTGATTCTTATATTAACTGTTATTTTCAAAATGTTAGGAGTATAAGGAACAAAATGTCTTAATTAAATTGCAATATCTCGTTGAATGAATTTGATGTAGTCTGTATAGTTGAAACATGGCTCTCAGCAGATGTTCTATCATCTGAATTGGTGTCTTCTAACTACTTAGTTTTAAGATGTGATAGAAATTTCGAAGCTATAGGTAGATCCAGAAGAGGTGGATGTTTAATTGCGATAAAGAAAACATTTTCTATTATAGAAATTGACTTTTCTAAAATAAGGAAAAAAGTTCCAATTGTTGACATTGTAGGCAGTAAGTTATTGATAAAGCCAGGTAAATTTTTACTCTTGATCACACTATACATTCCCCCTTATATACAAGCAGAAACGTTGGATTTGTTTTTGACATTACTTGAAGAATACCTGCTTGATTTTGATGGTGAAATATTGATAACGGGTGATTTCAACGTAGCTACTCTGCAACTTCAGAAAGGGGATGCCAAATCAATAAGTCTTAATCACTTCATAGAAATTCTGAATTTGAAACAATGGAACAATATTTTCAATGCTAGCGGAAGATTACTTGATCTGGTTCTTTCTAATAATGATAGATTAATAGTTAATAAAGAAGATAGTCCTTTAGTTAAAGTGGATCTTCACCATCCACCGCTAAATATTCAAGTAACGCTAAATAAAAATCGTGGATCTATACCTAAACAAAATGAACATATTAAATACCGCGATTTCAAAAAAGCGGATTTTCATAACTTATACAGTGAACTGTCACATATTGATTGGAAATTCTTGCATTGTTTTAAAGATATTAATTTAGCATGCGAGGCTTTTTATAATAAACTCAATGAATTAATCGAAATATATGTGCCAATTTCTGTTAAAAAACAGCATCGTTTCCCGAAATGGTATTCTAGGGGTCTTAGAACTCTTATTAAACAAAAAGAATCTGCACGGAAGAAGTTTAGAACATTTAAATGCAACGCTGATTGGTTAAATTTTGAAACGATTAGAAAGGAAATTAAGTTTCAACTTAAAATAGATTACAAGGCATATATTGATAGTACACAGAATTCTGTTATCAATAATAGTAAGAATTTCTGGGCTTATGTGAAATCTAAGAACCAGAGGAATAAACTACCGAAATCTTTATGTTCAAACAATAAAGTAATTACATCTCCATCTGAAATGGCGGAGGTTTTTGCAGATTATTTTAGAAGTATTTTTCAGCCCTACAGCGATACTGCTACACTGTGTTACGATAATTATATACCTAACATTAATATGCCTCTAAATCATTCTGTGTTTAAAATCTCAGAGGAGGAGATCATTAATACAATAAAAAATCTGAAAGACAAGTTTACGTCAGGGGTCGATGATATTCCAGCATTTTTTGTTAAAGATTGTGCAACTGTGTTGGCTGCTCCATTGTGTTACTTATTTAATATTTCTTTAAAGACGTCCACGTTTCCGGAGCTATGGAAATGTACTAAAGTTACGCCAATTCACAAACAAGGCGATTCTAAATGTGTAAGAAACTACAGATCAATAGCTATTCTCAATAATTTTGCCAAAGTATTCGAAATGTTAATTTACAAGCATATACATGTGGCACTCAAAACTAATTTCATTAGTGACAACCAACATGGTTTTATGAGTGGAAGATCTACAACTACTAATTTATGTAACTTTGGTCAATTTGTATTAAATACATTGGATATGTCTGGTCAAGTTGATGTAGTATATACTGATTTTGAAAAGGCATTTGATAAAGTTGATCATAAGCTTCTATTTCACAAGTTATCTTTAATTGGTTTCTCTCCTGGTTTAGTTAAATTTTTCGGTTCTTACTTGGACAAACGTAAATCTAGTGTAGTAATCGATGGTACTAATTCTTCACCCTATTTTCCAACTTCGGGTGTACCTCAAGGGTCAAACTTAGGTCCCCTTTTGTTTTCTATATTTATTAATGATTTAACAGGAGTTATTACGTGTCAGAATTTACTCTTTGCAGATGATGTAAAGATTTTTACTGCAATAAATGGTAAAAGCGATTGTATATTTCTACAACAGCAGTTAAATCATCTGGTCGATTGGTGCTCAAGTAATAAACTGAGTTTAAATGTGAGTAAATGTAAAGTAGTTACTTTTACTAGAAAAAAGAATTCTGTTTGCTACGAATATAAGATTGGATCCTGTGCAATTGAGAGGACGGAAAAGATAAAAGACTTGGGAGTTATCTTTGATTCTCACTTTACTTTTGAACCACATCTGAGGGAAATTAGCAACAGAGGTCTACGAATGTTAGGTTTTATTATACGAAACAGTCGTGAGTTCACAAATGTAAAAGCAATTAAAGTGTTGTACACTGCCTTGGTTAGATCAGTTCTGGAATATTGTTCATTAGTATGGTTTCCCTTCTATAAATATCAGAAAGGTATGCTGGAAAAAGTTCAAAAAAAATTTTTGAAATATTTATACTTTAAACAATATGGTGCTTATCCCAATAGAGGTGAAGTATCTTTGTCTACTATGTTAGAAATGTTTGAATTTAATAGTTTGGAAATACGCGGGATTGTTTATGCGGTAGTACAACTATTCAATATGCTTAATGGTGTGGTGAATGACAGTAGCATGTTGTCACAGATTAATATCAGAGTCCCCGCGAATACTAGGTGTAAAGATACGTTCATTTGTCAATTTGCTCGTTCTAATTTTGTTAAAAAATCACCTCTATATGTAATGATAAACTATTTTAACGTTTTAGCCGACCTAATAGATATTAACACGATAACGGTTACTAAATTGAGAAAAACAATCTTAGGGAAAATGACAAGTGACTTAATTGCGAGTCATAATATTGCTCAGTAATTGGCTTTCTTGCTGTTGAGCATTTCATTAATAATAATAATAAAAATAATACTTCTTAAGTTCTAACCATTTCTTCTGGCGTTTACACTAGTTTTATTTTTAATAATGCCGAGTATTGCAAATGTCACTTGTACTATGCCCGCCTAAAAAATCTGGGAGAACTCTACGCATGCATTTTTGAGTTATTTTCTTAGTTTGAATTCAGCTTTAAATAATTCATTTCTATGGTAACGTAAAAAACATCGAAATACGCATATGGTCGAATTTTTTTGACAATACTTAATTCGTCGTATTTACAATAGAACACATTACATGTTCCAGATTCTTTTGTCGGACATAGTACGCTAACGACTCCCAACTTTATCACAGCTTTGATTTAGATGTATCACAAATGTTTCTTTGGCTTATTTAAAGAACTCGCATAGTAAGTAGTTAAATTTCAACTTAACCTTACTTGTACTGTCACATGTCTTTTTAACTTTTGTAGTTGTTCCTGATGAAGCAATAAAACCATTGCGAAATATCGAACTTACGTTCGATACTGCTCCTCTTTCAACTGCGGATTAACTGTCACCTTGAAATTTCCACACAGACGAAGACTTCCATCTGGCTTGGTAACCACGACGATAGGTCAGCCCATTCGGAAACTGTAATCGGCTTAATGATTTTAGCTTCTGTCAACCTTTCTAATTCTTTTTCGACAGCCTGTATTTGCGCAAACGGCAACTGTCGGGACTTAAAAAATTTTGACGTTGCATTTTCTTTCATATGTAATTTAACTTTCATTTGAGTACAATGGCCCAGTGAAGATTTAAATAAATTTTCATGCCGTCAGCAAATTTGATCAATATGGTTTTGCAGGTGTGTGTTATTTAATTCTTTTAGCATTGACTTTGTTTTTAAAACTGATATGCATTTTTCTAAAGAATTTGTGACTTCATATACTTTATCAAAACCGTAACGTTCATAATCGAAACCAAATGCATTTGTCCAAGTAGTTCCGAACAAATTTGCTTGGTTTTGAGAATTAATGACAGTTAATTTGAGATATCTGGTCTCATTTCCTAACTGAACTTTTACCTTGCACCAACCTTTTACATTCAAGGATCCACTGTAAGAATTTACTTGCCGTTTGTATGGCTTAAGTGGAGGACAACCAAGAATCTTGTATCCCGGCAATTCAATAACAGTACATGTGGCAGCACTGTCCAGCTGAAATTCGATTGGCTTACCATTTACTGCAATAATTCGTTTAAATTTCGGTCCTGGAAGTTGTGGTTCCTTATTCTCTTCTTTCACGTCCATAACTTCATTTATCATGCTCACGAAGAGTGAATTTTGGCCATGTTTTCTTCTCTGACTAAGTTCTTCGCTTTACAAACAGAAGCTATGTGTCCTGTCTTACCGCACGTGTTACAAACAACTGACTTGTGAGGACAATTCTTGCGATTGTGTTCCTTTTCACATTTTGGACATCGAGGGAACGGCTTGTGTTTTTCTATCATTTTAATTGAATGCTATTACCAAATATAGAATCACTTAAAATTTCTAACTTCTGTGTATTCATTAAAGTTATATTTCTAATTAATATTAGTGCCCCACATTAACGGCACAAAACTATCCCACCTCTGACTATGCATATGCGAGGACAGCGCCACCAATGGCCATATTATGGCAAGCATATTGTGCATTAGTGTTATGAAAACAAGTTGTTTCAAATGATTAGGGTACATTTGAAATGAATTTCAATACCAGGGGCCCAATTCTTGAAATCATTCGACATCAGGTCGTATGTGACATGACGTCAAAATGACGCATTTCTCGAACGATTTGTATTGTTTTGTATGAGAGTCTACGTCATTTTGACGTCATGTCGCATACGACATTTGTCGAGTGATTTCAAGAATTGGGCCCCTGGTCAAATATGTAGTACAATCGTAAATTGTCAAGAGTGATTTATTCCCATGCAATGAGTTAATCTCAAGAAATGTTTCACAAATCACCGCCAGGCGGCGCTGAATGCAAAAAACCAGAGATGTGCATGGCGCCTACAGGAACGATGCGAATAAATTGAAAATTAAATTTAAACTGTGACCGAAAAACCGGACCTCACTGCTACAAGAAAAAAATATTTTTCTATTATAATTATGGAGACTAATGACACAGGGCTCATTATTTAAGATTACAACTATAACTAAATTGAAAAAATTTTAATGGGCATGCGAATTTTAATATTACCACAAGTGGTGACTATGAAATTGAATTTTTTCATAAAATCAATGTTGTATTCTGCACTACATATTTTTTAATAAAGTGTTTAAAAGAAAAACTTCATTAAAAGTTGTAACAAATTGCGAACGTATATTTTTCTGAACTGATATTACGATGTTAATGACTATCTTGTTTGTGTGAGTGATTATATTGTATTGTTTTCAGCAAATTCATGCTACTGAAAAGGATTACCAATTAGCCAGTAGTTTATTAGGAGTTGGAGTAGACTATGCACATATTTCTAATGCCTATTACACGAGGGTACTATTTTTACTAAGTAAAGGAATGGTACGTATAAAATCCTGCTGCAATGCAGTTTTAACATCCTGTTTTGTAGCTGCTTTTAATTGATAAGAAATTGCAAGAGGTGCAGCCAGTATTAGCTCAAGCAGGACATTTGATTGAAACTTGGACAGGTGGAGTTTATCAAAAAGAGTACCTGAAAGTTTATTTTTTAGTTTTACAGGTAAGATATTAAGAAAAAGTGTTTTGACTGGATATTCTGAAAAGAACTTGGATCTGATAAATAAAACAATTTGACAACTGCAAAAACCAACGGATACTAAACAGATCCAAAATAAAAAGTACATGCAATTTTTGCAATTGAGGTTATTAGAATTGTATTATCAACAAATAAGAAGTAACACTATATTTTATATAAAAAAGCCTTGCACCAGAAACTTGAAAAATCGTCTCAAATTTTCTGGTGCATGCAACAGTTGAAGACCCAAAAACAAATTTGAATCTTTTAAATATTTTTTTTATGGATATAAATGAATAAGCTAAGTACTGAAATGAAAAATCTCTGCCGCCGAAAATTTTCTAAAAATTTATCAGATCCTACTAAATTTGGTCTAATATTTAATAATAATAATAATAATAATAGTTTATTGATCCCTAGGCCATGTATGCATGGATAGGACAAGTTAATTACATAATTACATAATGAGCTGAACTAAATACTATTTGAGTGTGTAACAAGATGTTACTTGTCAAAAAGAAATGTAGTATACGTAATAGTAATTCAGTTTCTCAGTTTCTATTCTATAAGAATATAATAAGAAAAAAGAGATGGGTGTGTACATAAAATATCACATATCATTATAATTATACCATAGATTATAAGCAAACACAGATAAAAAAAAGACAAAGGAATATAGATCATAAAATGACACATATCATAGAGATAAAGCAGACCATAAATATGACACAGATCAGCCGCTAATTAAGTTCTGTAATTAAAATATTCTTTTAAACTATAAAAACAATTTGAAATTAAAAATGATTTTAATCGGTTTTTGAAAACGGTCATAGGTGAAATATTTTTTATGTTGTCAGGCAAATGGTTAAAAATTTTGGCAGACATATAGCTTGGTTTCTTTTCATACTTTGCAGTTGTATGAGAATCAGACAGTAAAGTACAACCGTGGCGAGTGTCATAATTATGATAGCTACCAGTGCTTTGAAATTCATTGAAGTGACATTTGACATATACAGCGCTTCTGTAAACAAAAATGCTTGGGAGACACATAATCTTATTATTTATGAACGCTGGTTTGCAAGACTCTAAAGGTTTAATGTTGAACATCAGTCTAACAATTCTTTTTTGCGCTATGAACAACCTAATACACTGGGATGAAGCACCCCACACAATGATATTGTACTGAAGGTGACTGGAAACAAAAGAATAGTACATGTTTATTAGTGACTTTTTATCAAGATAAGGTTTCAACTTAAGTAAGGCGAAGTAAGATTTGTTAATTTTTTTACAAACAGCATCGATGTTGTGTTGCCAAGTTAGTCTATCATCTAAAACGATACCCAGGAACTTAGTAAAAACAGATAATTTTATGCCTTGAATTGTAAGAACATCATTGGAAATGAATTTTTTGTTACGAAAATTAATAATAATTGTTTTATCAGAATTTAAAATTAAGCGGTTTACTGAGCACCAATTCGTCATTTCATTTACAACGGCTTCAATTTTTTG
Source organism: Dorcus parallelipipedus (assembly GCA_958336345.1). Classification (NCBI taxonomy): domain Eukaryota; kingdom Metazoa; phylum Arthropoda; class Insecta; order Coleoptera; family Lucanidae; genus Dorcus; species Dorcus parallelipipedus. The sequence goes on from OY284479.1 coordinate 14,157,403, forward strand.
TGCAAGTTGGTCTGGCGTGGCAGCAGCTACTACGATTGAAGTGTCGTCGGCAAAAATGCATGTTTGACCTGTTTTTACATAATTGGGTAAGTCGTTAATGTATAACAAAAAAAAGTAGGGGCCCCAGCACAGATCCTTGAGGTACCCCCATATAAGTATTATAAAAATTAGTTATTTAATTAATATATCCAATAATTCAAAATTATAACATTATTTTGATTTCCATATTTTAAATATGTACAGTAGCGGACAATAAAATCCGGGCAGGCCATTTGCACAATGTAAACCTCACTTTAATATTTTTGACGTTTATGCATGTCACTGGTAATTTTGACGTTTCATTCAAATTTTATTTATTTTGACAGAAATATAACCTCAATAAAAGCCTGATTTACCAAATTTCTAGAAATACGCAGGACGTGTCAAATTCTTGCCCGGATTTTATTGTCCGCTACTGTACCAACCATTTTTAACCACACTAAAAATTGCTCACTGGATCTGTCATGCTTACATTTCGTTATCGATAACTATTGGCGCAAAAACTTTTTAAAATATCTTGTTGTCTTCTTGTCGAGCATGTTGAATTTTAATCAGTTTACCAAACAGAATACACATGACACATTTCACAGTAGAACTCTTGTCATTGCACCAAAGAATGACACTGACAACCAATTGCTTCTTGCTCGCGACTGACTATGACAGATGTTAAAATTAAGATTTCAAGTTCTTTTTTATTAATTTAGTCACATTTCATATTTGTAATGATTTTAATTTTAATTTATTTCTAGGTTTGTCATTATTTAATGGCGGGGCAAGTTAAAAGTGTTAAACCGTGCTTAAAGCAACTCCAGCAAAGTATACAGACCATTATGGCCACAGATGATGGTGTGTATTAACTTATTTGTAAATTCTTTATTTAATTTTTTAATAAACATCAGCTGTTACAGGTCCTAGTAATGGCGATATGTTTCTCTGGATGCCGAAGGAACACCTATACGTTCTCGTGTATTTGGTAACTGTCATGCATAGTATGCAAGCTGGCTACATGGAAAAGGCTCAAAAGTACACTGACAAAGCACTAATGCAAATAGAAAAACTAAAAAGTAGGTCTGTTTGATTCAAATGTAAAAATAGTTTACTTAAAATTTGCTTTCATGCATTTATTTGATAGTTGTGGATAATAAGCCAATTTTGTCAGTTTTCCAATTAATGTTGTTGGAACATATAATAATGTGCAGATTAGTAATGGGAAACAAAACCCAGGCTTTACAAGAAATCTCAGCTGCTACTGCCTTATGCAAACAACATCCTCGATTACTTGAAACCCACAGGCCCCAACTACATACACTGTTAGGCCTCTATTCCATGAGTATGAACTGCATGGAAGCTGCAGAAGCACAGTTTAGTGCAGCCTTAACAGTAAGTACTTCATTTTTTTACTGCCTGATGCGATTTTACCAGTGCCTTCATTTTGAAGCAGAAATGTCATGTCAGTTTTGTAAGAATTACACTTCGCCGCAAAATTAGAGGATAATTAGTAAAATACTAAAAATGTTTGGTCAACATGGCATTATAGCTTTTAAAATCTTAAAATAAGTTATTTCAGACTTTGTAATGCAAACAAAACAAAATTGAATTCAATAACTTTTATACCAACTCTAACATTTCATCATAAACAAGAAATAGTAAAAACGAAAAATTAAACTTAAAATCAAAACAACGATTAATAGCGGGTGTGTCCACCCCTTGCTGCTATGCAAGCTGCAATTCTTCTGGGCATGCTCTCTATTAAGGCGGCAATCTCCTCTTGGCCGATTACTGCCCAAACCTCTTGCAAATTATTGGAGAGCGCATCTAATGTTTGCGGAGGATTTTCAAGACCCCTAATCTTTCTCTCGATATTGTCCCAAAGATGCTCTATGGGATTAAGATCAGGGCTACGTGGTGGCCATTCAAGAACATTGATATTGGCGGCAACGAGTTCCTGCCGTACAACATTGGCAATGTGCGGCCGAGCGTTGTCTTGCATAAAAATAAATTCTGGCCCATGTAGAGCACCAAACGGTTCTACAACAGGGATTATGATTTCATCCCTGTATCGTACACCAGTCAGTGAACCATTTATTCTTAAAAGATTGGTGCGATCAGCAAGGCTTATTCCACCCCACACCATAACGGATCCACCACCATATGGCTCGACTTCTCGTATGGCACACTGCGTAAATCGTTCACCTGGGGCTCTCCAGACTCTAGCACGTCGATCATTTGTCGAAAGGCAGAATCTGGATTCATCGGTGAACAAAACGTGCCTCCAGTCTTCAATCTGCCACTCAGCATGCCTACGAGCAAATACTAAGCGGTTTCTCCTGTGGGCTGCTGTTAAAACTGATCCAGTAGCTGGTCGGTACGGCTTCAATGCAGCATCTTTAAGCCTCCTTCGAATGGTATCCGTACTGACTGCTGTACCAGTGGCAAGCAGGAGGTCGTTTTTTAGCGCTCTAGCAGTAGAAAACTGTCGCCTTTTTGCACTTATTCTGATTAAGCGATCTTCTGCAATTGTGGTTTTCTTTTTTCTGCCTTGGCCTCGTCGCCTTTGATAGCTACCAGTTTCGCGGTACCTATGCAAAGCTCTGCTGACCACAGATTGACCCACCCCTAATCGTCGGCCAACTTCTTGCTGAGTGTAGCCTTCTTCCATCAGGGTCACCAATTTGACGACCTCAGTTTCAGATAAGTGGCGTTTTTGTCTATTTCTGTTCATGACAACGTGATGACAACCACATCTAATGACTTTTTCAAGCTTTTTGACGTTTTTTGTTTAAAAAACAATTTTTGTATTTATGACTTTTTGATTAAATTTTTTATTCTTTAAATACTTTTAAATACTTTAAATACTTTTGCGTTGGAATATCGAGAATATATGTAAAATCATATTTTAATTGTAATATAAGTTGATTTATTTTGAAATATTCAATTTATTTACTACAACATTAAATATCCTCTAATTTTGCGGCGAAGTTTATTTACGTTTGGGATTTAAGGGGTCTGATACACGAGCGATTTTTACTTGCATAAACTACGCTGTAGTTTCTCAGCCACTACAATTAAATGGAACGAAATCGACCGGTTGCGTTGTCTCCGCAACGTTTCTGTTTGGAAATGCATTTTAATTGAATGAATAGTCCGTTTGTGAAATTTGCGGCGGAACTACAATGCGCCATATCCTGCTACGCGGGGGGGGGCCTCAAATCCTCTTTGTGTGTATTTTCTTCACCCTATTTTTAAATTATCTATGTAATACAATAAAAATTAAATGCACCACGAAAAGAGAGAATAGCAGTATCGTATCGTTTCAATGTTGCGTGGTTGGGGCCCGAATAATTTGCGAGGGGCCAAAAGTTTGAAGTTCCGCCGCTAGCGTAGATTATGGAAAGAAAAAACGCTCGTCTAATTGAAGGCCCGAATCTCGTTTCTTATTGATTTATGGTACTTTATAAATACACATAACAATCAAATATTTTGGCGTCACTAAGTCAGTGACTTTACACTAAGTGTAAACAAATGTCGCTGAATACTTGTCGTATATTGATATTATTTTCTCCTTTCCTGTTATACTGACGCGATGTAACCGAAAAATTTAAGCAAAACTGGAAATTAGGCTATAATTGGCCAGTTAAACTAATCTGAATGTCTATACAGGCTGAACCAAAAGTGCGTATTCGGAAGGTAGCGTCTTTATTATCGCAAATTTTTAAAATTGTTTTCCGTATTACTTACGTATGGTATAGGTACAAGATTTAAAATTAGTTGCAATTGTACAGGATGATTCGCATGGTTGTGCCAACGTACTGTATATTATGGCTCATATCGATTTGCCTTTAAGAGTAGATCAATTTATTATAAGGATACCAAGTACCCAGAACTAATAGTTTTTGAGATATTGACATTTAAATGTAAAAAATGGTACTTTTTGGTATTTATTAGGTCAGATGTTTATGACAATTAGGTTTTTAAACTTTCCAGTAATATTACACAAACTGTCTGGATCAGAAAATAGTATTCATTTTGAAAATGTTCCTATTATTTTGTAGTTTGTACAGGGTGATTTAAAACCGCGGATGTATTTTATTTATTTTACTCGGTTATTTTGAATGGAACACCCTACATATTAATATTAAATTTAATATGTCTTTAACTAAGCTTTGCAGTAATATATGCTTCAGTATGTACTATGTATTACACATCAAACTTACACACAGTAAAACCTCAAGTTCTAAAAACAGCATTTATTCCAGCTTCCAACGTTTTTTGTTTGTTTATAATTTCGTAAGATTTATAAGATTGCGTAACACAACACACACAACAATAATTGATTTAAAATTAAAAATAATTAATGTACAAATGTTGCGAATCGATCTTTCCATCCGTAGAATATAATTTTGTAACGAACGTCACTCAACATTTTCAACATTTGCTAAATTAATTTTTTTTTAAATTATTGTAACTACTATTATTTTTGGCATTGTTGTGTCTGTTATATTACGTAATCTTGTTTAAAAACTATCAGGCAGTTTGCTTCAATAAAAATGAACTATACCGTTTTTTGTGTTACAAATCAAATGAGTATAATTTTTAACAGACTAACAACTACAAAGACTGAGGACAGGTTTTCTAATTAAAATCAAACATAAAAAAAAACGTTGGAAGCTGGAATAAATGCCGTTTTGAGAACTTGGGTTCTTACTATGTGTAAGTTTGATGTGTAACACATACTGAACCTTATATTACTGCAAAGCTTAGTCAGAGACGTATTAAATTTAAGAATAATATATAGGGTGTTCTATTAAAAATAACCGAGTAAAATAAACAACCGCGTTTTGAATCACTTTGTACAAAATAATACGAATAGTTTCTAGATAGGTTATGTAATATGGCTGTAAAGTGTAAAAACCTAATTGTATCAAACATCTGATCTGTTAAATACCAAAAAGCACAATTTTTTTACATTTAAATGTCAATATCTCAAAAACTATTAGCTCTAGGTACACAGTACCTTTAAAAGAAATTGATCTACTCTTAAAGGCAAATAGATATCCAGTATGTTTCATTTAAAAAAGCATAACTTTGGTATGGCACAGTCACACGAATCACCCTGTACAGTTGTAATTAATTTTAAATCATGCACCTATACCATACGTAAGTAATAGAGAAAACAGATTTTAAAAATTTGCAATAATTAAAACGCTATCTTCCGAATACACATTATTGGCTCATCCTGTATATTTAAAAGTTGATTGAACGGCTGTACTTTTTACCTGCATTCTAGTTGATAACATCATTTTTCTTGGTGGCAAGAATTATCTTCACATTGCGGGTCATTTCATTGACGTTACGCTATAACATAATTAGTGATGTAAGTTGTAAAATTACAAATTGTAACTTACATTAATTACACAGAAATTACTGTAATATTACATTGCCTATGAAATTTAGCGAAATTTATGAAATTTGTGTAATTTATGTAAAATTACATAAGTTACTGTAATTTTTGTAATTTTACCTCGAATTTTAAATATTGCACCAATTTTAAGCAAAAATTTTAGGTTATATAACCTCATTTTTATTCTTACTTAAGACTGGTCTACACGCAACGACTTATCGAACGACTTGTCTAATCAGACAAATCGTATCAAGTAAGATGGAGCGTGTGGACCGTAAAACGTAAAGCTGGACGTACGGAATTTCTTGATTTGTATAAACATTATTTTCGTTGCCTTTATTCATTTTGTAACTTGAAATGAAACTTCGTAAAGGCACTCTATTAGTTAATGAGTTTCAATAACTTGACATTTGAAAAATTATTTTTTATAATGGTAAAATTTTCCGTTTTTTGGAAATAACTCTAAAGCGGTTTGATTTAGGTATAGGAACATGTAATACCACTTTGTGCCAAATTTTATCATCAATTTGATTACGCAACGAAAAATCTGGCATTCCATTTGAAAAAATCAATCTTTTTACATTTTTAACTCTTGATGAAAAGTATAAATTTAAGAATTATTCTCAGGCAAAGATGTTTATTTTAAAGAATACCTACGATAAAGGGATCTTTAAACTACAAACTTAATTAGATTTCAATTTTCTATCTCGTTTCAAATAAGAGTTACAGCCCATTTTGAAAACGTCAACCACCTGCCGTGATTTCGGAAAATAATTTTTATCTCAAAAACTGTAATAGAAAATAAATAAAAAAATAAAATAGAAAAGATTCAAAATTATGATTCCCATCTAAAAGTGCAAAAATAAATAGGGTGTTCCATTTAAAATAACAAAGTAGATGGCGACTTCCGGTATAACCGGAAGTGCTACACATCTGAAAATATTTTAGCTGAAGAGAACGCAATCACTTGTATCTAATTCTAAATGTTCAAGTTTCTATTTTGGCCAGAACCCCATAAACTTCTAATGAAAGGTCTCGCTGAGACACCCTGTATATCAATGTACTATGCCCGCCAAAATCTGAATTATTTTATTAGTTTGAAAGCAGCTTTAAACAATTAATTTTGCTATGTAATACCTTTTTTTTTTTAATTTCCCCTCGTAGTTGGCCGTGAATTGTTAGTTGTGAACCAACCTTGCTTGAAACATAATAAATTGACGCATATCATAACTTCACTTTTATTTCTTTTATTAGGCGCTTTCTAGGTTAGCGTCGGAGTGGCTCTGAATACGTTCCATATAATGCTCGCAACACTCGTAACGTTCTTCGATGACGCACAGTGCGTTATTTAAGCAATCTAGCTGGACAAAAATGAATATAGATGTATACTCAAAAGTACAAAATCGCACATTAAATCGGTAGAATAATATTCATTTTGTCATAAAATGAAAAAAATATTAAAAAGAAATAACCATGGGTAATGATTAATTCGATACAAAGTCATGCTACTTAATACGACCAAAAATAATGCAATATATTTAAGTATTTTTAAAAAGTATATTTGTCAGGAAACTTTTGATTATATATTTATATCTACTTATCAGTACCTTATGCTACTTAAGGTAAATGTAAAATATGTTATTAAATATTAAGATCTTCGAAAAATTATTATATTCTTGAATGGCTATTTTTAAATTTCATTTAGGGTTTTAATGCAGTGTACCGTTTTATACAAAATTAATTTTTTTATAATTGAAAGCTATACCTATAAACTCTCCGAAACGCTTATAAAAATTTCAGACAAATAATGACATCCATTCTTTTTTCTTAATTTTATCAAGGCACACCCTAATAGTTGGCTATGGCGTAATGATACATAAAGAGTTTACGATTGTTTCAAATTCGAACTATCTATGAAAATCTGAAATTTTGTACTGACATCGTACGAAAAGATGATACAAATTTCTCGCCGGTCAATTTTTGATATATGGATTCTTCATTCGAAGAGAACAAGTACAGATGCCATTATAACATTTCTTTTACGAGAGCTGGAGAAAATTTCACTGCCGAATAATATTTTAGAGAATTTAAAATTTTGGTCTGTGGAATTTGTGGAACTACCTATTGATTTAATTCTACATTGACATTGAAGTATACTAAAATATATTGGTTAAAAATTAAATTTTTAAGTGTTTATAAAAAAAAATTCCAAGTAATTTGTAAAAATAATGTAAATGTATTATTATGAATACAGTTAAAATAGTTTCCTATTATGTCTTTACTTTTTCAATATATACAGCACACAGAAATGCAAGTTGTTCTTACATAAAAAAACGTCATTCTCATTTAAAATGAAGTGTAAAAATATCAAAATATCAAAATATGTTGTCTGAGCAAAGCAAAACCAGTTTTACTATTGCAGTACTAATTTACTACAGTGAAATCTTCAATGAAGAGAATTGACAAAATAGTATTTTATAATACAAGTGCATAAGAAAGCCTTTAAAGCACGCGCGACGGGTTTAAAAGCGCGACGCGTAGCGGAGCGCTTTTAACGACGTTTCCAGGCATGGAAATATTTCACTAAATATGATAATGGATTGCCCTTTCTGTTAATAACATAACCCTTCAACCAACTACTTTAATTTTTCTTTGAAGTAATATTTTTGTCTAGCTAGATTGCTTAAATAACGCACTGTGCGACGTTCTATTTAATGACGCTAGCGTTGAAGAGTGTTACTACGCGTACCCTGTACGAGGCTAGAATTCGTGATCGCAACGCTCTTGTTACGAAGGTGGGTCTTTGTGAGCGTTTGAAAACTTAACCTATTTTTGTTAATGTTTGTGTTATAGATGCTTTCATTCTCCATCAGAAGACGTTTCACTGTCTGTGTCTCTCTTTGTCGCCGAATCAACATCACTGCAAGAGATCTTTCTCTTGTAACGTTTATTTTTAATGAATAAGTTTTATAAGGTTATGTCAAACGTCAGTGCTTAATTTATGTATCCGCAGGCGTTCCATTTGCACTGGTACGCTCACATCGAATTTTAAATGGAACGATGTTACGAGTTATAGCGAGTGTGATCAGCGTGAGCATTATCTGGAACTTACCCTCTAAGCTATACTGGGGTGCGTTCATAAAGTCCACTGGAGTTAACTCGAGTAACTTTACACCGTTCATAAATTGCGCGAGTTAATGGAGTAAACTCTACTCACAGCGTTCATATTCGAAGTTAAAATTACTCAAAGTTAACTTTTTCTACTCACCTCTGAGATGTAGGTAAAGTCTACTCGACATGCGCAGTTAAAGAGACTTCAAAAAACTGCACGCGCTACGCATCACATAACCTTTGGTCATAAGGCTAGGTTCACATGCATTGCGGATACGCAAAATTTTTATTGCGGATCGTTTCTAATTGATTCATTTTGATTGAAATATACATAATGAACCAATTAGAAACGATCCGCAATAAAAATTTTGCGTATCCGCAATGCATGTGAACTTAGCTTAACTCATATGCAATTATATCGCATAAAATAATAATATATCCTTCTTCTTCATCATTAGTATCTTCCTGTATATAATAATTATGAAATATTATATATCATAATCTGTAGGTAAATACGTACCATAAAATTTTGAACATCATTTATGAAAAAGTAAACTGTAACAGTTATTACATTTAACTCTTTCGAAATTTTGACAATTAGTTAGGTTAAGTGCATATAATCGTATGCCGCTTTAACTTTTATCGTTCAAAAACGTGTTTGTAAAGTTATTACTCCACAGAGTAATTCGTAATAACTCAACATTAACTCGACTCTACTCTAACTCTCCCTAACTTTTCTGAACGCACTCCAGAAGTAGCTCTAAGTTACTCCAGAGTACCTGCGACACTAACCTGGAAAGCACCTATATTAGTTTAAAAGTGGGGTTATCTATTTCATACGTCAGGTCGATTGGGGATGGTTCACAACTGACAATTCATGGCCAACAACGAGGAGAAATTTTAAAAAAGGCACGTTAAATTTTATTCTACGGTATCGTAAAATAAAACTAAAGATTCTTATCCGATTTTTTTAACAATATTTAGTTTGTCATATTTACAATAGAATATACTACACGTCCCAGATTTTTTTGATTATATCTCTTTATTTCTGCTTTTAATTTCCCTTTACAGCATGGAGTGATATGTTGGTAGTCATAACCCAGTTTAGATTGTTAGTTAAGACTCTGTTCATGAAGGTCGCTGGGTGTATCGTGTTTACAGATTTCTTTACAATTTTTTATGAGCGAAATATTTTGAAATGACATGCTATGAGTGTGGTGCGCCTGTACCTGCTTTCGTTTATACCCGTGATTACTAATCATAATCATGAACATAATTCTGCGTGTTCGTTCTCTGTGATTACTTTCTCTCCACCTCTGATTAAACGATCATGATTACAATTTGGATAATCATAAGTTATGTGTGATTTTGTTTGATTTGATCACAAAAACGTAACCTAGAAACATTACCGGTTTGATGTGTTTCGGTCAATATGCAATTGTATATTTGTTTCATGTGTGATCCTTTCATAAATTTTAGACCTACATTATGTACTAAGTCCATGTACAGGTAAATAAATTTAATATTAAGTAAATGTTTTACATGTAAATATTATTGCAGATTATAAGTTGAAAACTAATTTGTTTATTCCTTTTCTATTTTAACAATTTATTTAATTATCATTTTTAAGACGAATAAGTTATCAAAACCCATTGATAACTTAGGGCCGATATTTCAATCACAAGTTAATTTTAACCTTCAGTTTATTGCCATAGGAATAATTGTAATTGATTTCATAATTGTTACTATCGGAATAGACTGGTAGGGTTAACTTGTGATTGAAATATCGGCTTTATAAGTTAAAGTTGTATGATGTAATAATTTGAATTACCCGCCGTTGTTTCTAGCGCTACAGGCGAACAGAGTCTTAACTATTATTTAAGAACGCCAAAGTAGCTGAATGTTTCTAATCTAAAGAGTTAGTCATCTATGCTTTACAGTTTTATTTATTTATTGTTTACTCTTCAGAAGCTGTCAACGTACAGTCATGACCAAAAAAAAAGGGGACACTTTTTTGACGTCAATTTTATATACTAAAACTCTTGTTTATTATGAGCTGATACTTATAGATGACAAAAAGTAATATTTATTGTTTTTCATCTGTATCAGTCCATAATTACAATCACACAGCAAAAGTTTATATACTTACCGTGCCTTCAATTAAATTCCTAATTAAAGTAAGCTGTGATTTTTTATTAAGTTGGCGACACGCAATTCATAGCTGAACTGTTCATAAGTAATTGCAAGATTAGGAAACTGTTGTCGAAAATTCTATACACACTGATTAAGTGAATAAACAAACTGTCCATTTTCTAATCTACCGGTTTGAAAATAACTTTCAACAATGAATATTTTGTACTGTAATTCTAACATTTTGTAAATGAAAATACAAAGTGTCAATTTGACATTTGTTTCATTAAATATCAGGGCTACAAATCTTTAGGAGAAACAACAATGAAATCTTAGCCCACCTTAATGAGAAATTTAATTGAAGGCACGGTATATGTATCATTATTAAATTAAAATAATCTGGTCAACTTAAAATTCTTTATTAACAATTTCTTTTTATGCAACAATAGTGACTGTTCGTTTGTTTTAGTTGAATTTAATATAAACTAATTTCTGTAATGGTCATTTGTCTAAATAGGTAATCAGTTCAAAATGATTGAATTATTTATTGATATTATTAAAGACAGCTGTAATTCTTGCCAAATGAAATTGTAATTAAATTGATTTGTTTAATTGGCAGTATTAGAGAAATAGAATATCTTATAAGTCACGTGAATTATTTCAGCCTTCTTGGGCTTCATCAGAGATATGTACTAAAAAATTACTTTTTGAAAGGATAATAATTAAATTATACACTTACATATTTTTGAAATTTCCAATAACCCAAAAATTATTATTATTAAAATTATATTATATTATATTATTAAAAGCAAATTTAAAAATTTATAAACGATTTGATTAATAGTCTGTTCAATCTTAGGTTTTACATACATCAACTGTAATAATGTACTGTAATTATTTTTTAAAATTATTTTATGGAGGTAAAATATTTAATACCTATACACAAAAGACTTGTTTGCAGGAACGAGTTTATTTTAACCTTTTCAGCCCTGAAAAAATGCCTCTCAATTAAATTTTTTTTTGTGGAATATTGCTTGGAAAGGTTTCAAAAGATTGTATCAACACACAATTTATGTTTTTCAAAATAATATACATATATTTAGATAAGGTTACATGGTGAAACCAGTAGGTCTCATCGCGTATGGTAAGGTGCGAAACAATTCTTTTTATCAGACAAACATAGACCTACGTTGCAAGTTCTGCAGCACCATCTGCTACGATGTGGTACAGCCGTACTGCTACAGAAAGCACACCTTCTTGAAGTACCATGAATTGGCATATGAGTCGCAGCATCAAATCTTTTTTCCTGTGGAACATTTTCGCGAAAAGGATATGTCCTAATTATGCTTCTCCTCTTTGCTTGATTTTCTGCTTCTGCGCCCACTAATCCAATAACTACCGCTAGTCTGAATGATTACAGATCCATGACCTTATCATTGCTCCTTTCTTTGAAAATGATATAAGAGTTTACAAGTGACACCATTTACGACTTTTTCTATTAATTTCATAACACTGTTTTAGCATGTCAAATTTATCGACATACCCCATATGTATATTGTAAGATTTTACTATTGTAGGACATACGAAATCTGTAAGAGTTCCGTCTTTTTCCCTTCTTGTAACCGATTCTACTTTCTCAGGATTTTCATAATTTGACAAAAATAAAACAGGTTTTTTATCCATCCACTTTACACAAACAAGACCATCATTTCTCATCCTCCAATCATAATCTCCTCTTTTCATGGATTTGTCACTTACAAAATCTATTGGCATATCTCTTCGACCTCTTCTTAGAGTTCCGCATGCGTATATATTATCCAATAGCAAATTTTTCATAAGACTAAGGGCCGTAATCATAAACAAAACTTACGCTATGCGTTCACCAAAACATTGCGAATATGTGTTTATGCGCTGCAAAGATGTCTTTTACGGAATGTAATTTATAAACAGTTGTTAAACCCTTGTTGGTTGTGCGTCCATTACACGTGAAATGTGTACATTTCAAGAATTATTAGCGAATTATTATCGAGCGCATAGCGTAAGTTTTGTTTATGAATACGGGCCTTACAGATGAAAAAAAATTATCAAAGTAGACTTTATGGTAATTTCCGACTATGTTTCTAGTAAGATCTTTCACCACTCTTGGACCCAACTCTTTTTCAACTGAATTAGCGATTTTTCCAGTATAAATCTGAAATTCTGATATATACCCAGATCTATTTGCTCTCAGCCACACTTTATAGCCTCTTTTCACCGGCTTATTGGGCATATATTGCCGTAAGCTCGACCTGCCTTTGAATCGAATCATTGATTCATCAATAGCTTGAAACTCTTCAGGTTTATATGCATTGAGCATGGTATCTGCTAAAGAATCTAACAAAGGACGAACTTTATATAATTTATCAAAGTTTGGTTTATCTCTTTTGGATTGAACAGCATTATTATTCAAATTTATGTTCCCCAAAAGAAAGGCAAATCGATCTCTAGACATCATGTTGGAAATGTAATGGTCGCGCAAAACAAGTTTACTTGAAAAGTAGTCTTTATAACTAGGTAAATGCTTTATTCCCATTAGGATATTTACTGCTAGATATACTTTTATTTCTTGAACATTTGTCTGTACAAATAATTTACCCTTTTCTAAGTATTGCTGAGTAGCATACAGATTGGTCTCAAATACAATTTTTTCTATTAGGTTTGTAGGAAACAACGTTAGAAATATATCCATTGGTGATTCTATGTCTTCACTTACATTTGGTCCAACTTGCTCTGTAAATTGTATAGCATCGGTATATTTTGATATTTTTTTCCAGGAGATATCTTGTTTTTCAAGTTTAGTTTTCACTAATTCTAAGGGTAGGTCATCTTCAGAATTCCATCCATCATTTTCATTTTGAAAAACATCAAAAACATCGACATTTTCCATTTGAAGAACATCCGTATTGTGTATTTCATCATTGCATATATCATCCGTGTCATCATCGCCAAAATCCGAGGCATTTGAATCACTGTCCGACGGTATTCCATCAAGAAAAATTTGAAAATCATCTACTGATAATTTTTCCAGATCGGATATTTTGTAAATTTTTCGCGATCCTAAAATAAAAATAATTTTATTCCTACTGGTTGCCCCGTGAAACCAGCTTCATCCGTAAAAATAATAAACATTACAGATAAAAATGTAAACGATAACGTTTCTCTTTTATTGTATAGTATTTTTGTTAGTGATATACATATACATACATACCAGCCATTATTTAGTTATTTTCAAATATAAAAAAATATTTATATTTCAAAACGTCACACGGTACTTTTTCTTTCATTCACTCTATATGGTGGCTAAAAATAATAATAATAATAATAATAAATGACTTTATTGTGCAAATTAATCTGAAACACACTAATAATAAGCTTATTGTAAGATAAACAGAAATTAAGCTTTTAAATTAAAAATTACACAGGAAAAAAGCAAATAATAATAAGCACAAACACAAGGCGAAATTCAGATTAAGCCGCAGCCTCTCTGCTTTAATTTAACCTTGACCATTAGACTAATATAAGCAACAACCAAAATGCCTAAATTACTAAACTACTAAACTAGCAAATCATACTAGGAAAAAAAAGCAATACATACTTAAAGAAATTAATATTAACTAAAACTACATTGACTAAAACTACATTGTGCACAAGCAGCGAAATCACGGAGGGCGAGTACATGACTATTTACAGAAAAAAAAAATAATTTTAAGTGAAACAGATAGGCATTTTATAAATTAAAATTAATTTTGGTTTACGAAGAACATCTTTCTCAGACGTACTTTAAAAGCAACCGGATTAAGTGTTTTAATTTCAGAGGGTAAGTTGTTGTATTTAAAATAAATATTATACGAAAAACATCGTTCATAAAGTGCCGTTTTGTGAGGGGGTGGCGAGATAAGTCCACGAAATCTAGGTGTTAAGTTATGTACGTCAGACCTAAAACGAATTTTATAATATAAATATGAAGGAGTCTTGTACAAAATAATTTTTTGAAATAATGCAAGAGTTTGCAATTCTCTTCTATTTTTCATATTGAGCCAGTTTAGGTCTAGAAATTTATGCGAGACATGGTCGAATTTTCTAATGCCATAGATAAATCTAATGCAAGAATTTTGTACTTTCTGAATACGATTAGCAGTGATAGAATCCAAAGCGGTGTGATAAACGGAAGTACAATAGGTAAATTGGGACAATACGAACGCTTCACATAAACGCTTTTTTATATCTTTGTTTAAAAAAGATCTGAGAGGATATAGCTTCGTTAAAAAAAGGTAAGCATTACTTATATATTTTGATGTCTGACTACGATAGCGAAAACTATTGTCCATAATTAAGCCCAAGTTCTTCACTTTTTTTACTATAGGTATGTCAACACCATTGATTTGGATATGAATAGCATTAGAGAGATCTGCACAGCATTTAGCTTTTCCAAATAATATGATTTGTGACTTATTAGGATTTAGTTTCAAAGAATGATCTACAGAAACTTTAAATAAGGTCTCAAGATCTTCATTAATTTTGAGAGTTGCAATCAAAGTAGAAACCTGTAATACTGCGAAAATTAATTTACTCATCGACAGATGGTACCATTACGAAACACAATTTATGTTGGTTACATTGTTGAACCATTCGGACTTCAAAGCAGAAAAATTAGAAGAAGTGGTTTCATAATGTAACCGCTAAGGCTGAAAGGGTTAAAACTGCACCTCGAACACGTATCCCCATATGTAGATAAGAAATCATAAGAAATGGAAATAAAGTAGAATATGTATATTACAATCTAAGACATACTCATCACATGCCCCTTTTTTTTTAATTTGAGCTGAGAAAATTAACAAATTTAATTATGCCGAAAATTAAATTACAAAATAATTGTAACACAGTAAAATAAGTAACCTAAAATCTATTCTAGTTACATAATAATTGCAAGACAGTAAATAAGTAATCTAAATTCTATTCTAAAACCAATACGTCAACTTAAATCTAAATTTAGTCACAAGATTTTAATTTCGGGTTTGGATTTCATCTTTTGGGAGAATATATAGCTCTTCCCGACATAATTTTAGAAGTTCCAATTTCTTCTAAATTTTCAGTATTACCACACTCATCTCTACTTTACTACATTTTCGTCAGTATGTTTATGTATTTGCTTATCATCAACGTCATCGTCTATATAAAAATCATACGTTTCTTTAATGGCAGTGGATCAGGTCCCGGCAGCCGGGATTTTTGCAATTCTGCCAGAAGTCCCGGCAGCCGGGATGTATAATATGATAATTAAAATACCGACAGCCGGGATCTTTGCAATTCTGCCAGAACTCCCGGCAGTTGGCATGTATAAGATGATAATTACTTTATTATACAGCGTGTACCAAAAAGTTTTATACAAATGGAGAAAAAGTTTATCTTACATTTCACAAGAAAAAAACTATTCTTTATAAAAAGCTCTGCATGACTTGTAGATCCATAATCAGGTACAAAATTTTCTAAAAAATTGGCTGGAATACAGGGAAAATAAAAAATAATGATTTGGACGGAGAGCAAGATACGTTCAAACTTTAGTGGAGAGCAAAATGTTCAATGAAATTGTGATTAAATAGCGAAAAATTATGCACACTTGTAGATTATTGATATTCCCAGATAAAAATTGATAAAGAAGGTTATCAATGTTTTATAAAAATAAATTATCTAACAATTGCTGAGGTGTTTATTTTTTAATTTTTATCTGGGAATATCAATAATCTACAAGTGTGCATAATTTTTTGCTATTTAATCACAATTTCATTGAACATTTTGCTCTCCACTACAGTTTGAACGTATTTTGCTCTCCGTCCAAATCATTATTTTTTATTTTCCCTGTATTCCAGCCAATTTTTTAGAAAATTTTGTACCTGATTATGGATCTACAAGTCATGCAGAGCTTTTTATAAAGAATAGTTTTTTTTGTGAAATGTAACATAAACTTTTTCTCCATTTGTATAAAACTTTTTGGTACACGTTGTATATAAATCATAATATGTAAATTAGTTTGATTGAAATAACTATAAATAAAATAAGAAATAAATAAATTTGTCAACGTTGAGTCAGTTGGGTTTAAGAATTTTTGCTATTTTGTTCTACATGTGTTTTGTTTTATTTTTTAAGCTTTTTGTGTTATCCATAAAATATTAAGCTTTTTTAAGCGCTTATTTTTACTTTTATTGTGCTTATAAATCCACTCTCTAGTAATTACTGCTTGAAAACGAATAGGAGAAGCACGGTATTGAAAAGTTATCGAAATTTATACACCGTGTTCAGAAATTAGGTGACTCGGAGGTCGTAGCGCTGTTCCTTGCATGATTCTAACAAGAAAATCTTAATACAAAAATGAATTTTATTTTACTTTTATTTTATTTATTTTATTAGTTTTAATTAGATAAAGACATGTTAAACCAACTTAAAATGGAGACAAACTGCAAGGATAACAAAAACTTCGACATAATTATAATTTGAACAAGTTTTGGTCGGTTAAATGCTTTTAAAACGCATTTTTCATTTCTCATAATCTTCAACTTTGATGACCTTGCACATAAAAACGAGGGCTCGTACAAAGTTTTTGTATTAAGATTTTCTTCTTAGAATCATGCAAGGAACAGCAATACGACCACCGAGTCCCCTAATTTCTGAACACGGTGTATTTATCACTTATCACATACTGTTTCCTTCGGTTTGGATATACATATAAACTATCATTTCTAATTTATAACGATGCATTTACATGCATGTGCGTTTGCGCAAACTCTATATTTGTTAATGCGGTAGCTTACGCAGAGAAAATTTTACCTTTTTCATGCCATAAAGTGCAAAATATTTTTGCAATAATGGAAGACGATTACATAAAAGCCGAAAGTACAAATTTGCCCCGGATAAACGTTTAAATGGTGGCAAATTTCTGTACGTTAAATCAAATTTCTGTGTCGCTGAGTTCGGGAATGTTAAAACATTAATATATGTAAATATTCATAACATATGTCCAAATAAATTTCTGATAAAGGTAGGCCATGGAAGATAAATTATTACATTATTTACATTAAAATATTGTCCAGTTCTTGAGTAGTTAAGTAAAATTGAAGTTTAATTGGCCATATCTTACAGCTTGATATGTCACTAACTTCAAAAACTGCTTGGTCTTGTAGATTTTTACACTCCATGGCCTACCTTTATCAGAAATTTATTTGGACATATGGTACAATCGACATGCATTTTAGTTGTTTTTGGCAATCACATTGGGTTGGTAAGTAGCTTGGTTTCATGAGGATTCTTTTGACTGAAATGAAAATTTATATTCCATATAATTTTCCATATCGTTTTCTAACTGGAAACACGTTAATTTTTATGACACAACATAAGCAAAGATTATTTTTGTTATAAAACATATTTTCAGGCCTATGATGTACTATTGGTGTTAAGGATAACAGCGCTGTTATCTGTGTAACTGTTATCTATCGTTGTGAAGAAACTTCTTTAATTTATGTCGAGCTTTCGAGAATGGTTATTCCCTTCATCAGGACGCTGTAATTATGTTTTTTTTTATTACCAAAAG
Source organism: Dorcus parallelipipedus (assembly GCA_958336345.1). Classification (NCBI taxonomy): domain Eukaryota; kingdom Metazoa; phylum Arthropoda; class Insecta; order Coleoptera; family Lucanidae; genus Dorcus; species Dorcus parallelipipedus. Next base: position 14,175,705 of record OY284479.1, read on the forward strand.
GGGTCACAAACAAAGTTTAGAGAAATACTTACAAATATGAAGTTACAAGTAAGACAAGTGCATTTCAGGCAAATGGAAGAACAATTCCAAACGATTTTTGTCACATGTGATAAACAGGTTGTAAACGGGACTTAACACGATTAGTTATTGTAGAACACATTAAAATAAACATTAAATTGAGTGAATGCGTAATTAATTTACATTGATGACATAGATTTGACTAAAAAATAAATAAAAACATCACAAGCGGTGAGATGTACAGTTAGCGCGACAATAGCTCCTTTCTTTCGTTTGATCCAAACGCAACATAACGCGTTTAGATTCAAAGATGGATACTCTTTTGCCAATGGATCTTCGTGAATGTTTCAATCCCGATCGGCAATCCCATTTCTCCTTTCAATCTTCCAATTTTACGATCCGTTTGGATTGAAATGTATTCATATCCAGAGCGGGTGTCGAAAAATTACTCGAATCACGATTCAAACTTTTCAGCGACAGAAAGCAGCTATTTTGATTTGAACTTTGTAACTAAAGGAAGTATGCCAACCTAGTACCTGTAGAAAACTTAAGATAAAGGAAATCACTAAATAAGTATAAAAATTAAATTTTGACAGATGTACGGGTTTCAAAAGGTAAAAAACGAGCATTTAATTATTGATGAGGTTGTTACAAATGTCTAATAAATTAGCATAAGCTGAGTTTATATCAGTTTGTTCAGTTTTGACATTAATTGTATTATGTGTGATGTTTTCTATAAAGAGTCTTTTGTTTAAGTTTGTTTCAAGAGTTAGAATGCTTGAATGGTGTGTTGTGTGGTTATTACGTGGTCAGCAAGGGCGCAACGATTGGGTTTGTTGATATTTCTACTGTCACTTCTGTGTGAGATGATACGATCTTTTAAAAGTCTTTTAGTTTGTCCGATGTAAACAAGAGAGCAATGAGAGCACGGTATTTTGTAAATTAAATTTGATTGGTGGAATTTTCCAATAGACGCTTTTGTTTTTGTGAAGATGTTCCTTATTGTTAAAATGTGTTTGTTCTCAATTTTCAGATTTGGCATGTATTTGATAATGATTTTTTGTAATTTAGGGGTAAGAGATTCAATGTATGGAAGTGATTTATAAGTTGTGAATTGCAATTCGTTTGTATTCTGGGGTGAGTCAGGTGACTCAGGTGCTGTCAAAAATAAAATTGATTGCTTGTTCGAAATTTGACTTGGTTAAAGAGCAGTGAGTTTTAATTTTTTCCCAATTATCAATTATTGAATTGTTGTATTGCTTGTGTTTTAGCTTTTCTTTTGAGCTTTTGCACCTAGCTTTTGTAACTTAGTGTTGGTCACCCCAGAATACAAACGAATTGCAACTCACAACTTATAAATCACTTCCATACATTGAATCTTTTACCCCTAAATTACAAAAAATCATTATCAAGTACATGCCAAATCTGAAAATTGCGAACAAACACATTTTAACAATAAGGAACAAAAACAAAAGCGTCTATTGGAAAATTCCACCAATCAAATTTAATTTACAAAATACCGTGCTTTCATTGCCCTCTTGTTTACATCGGACAAACTAAAAGACTTTTAAAAGATCGTATCATCTCACATAGAAGTGACAGTAGAAATATCAACAAACCCAATCGTTGCGCCCTTGCTGACCACGTAATAACCACACAACACACCATGGACTATGAAAACACAAGCATTCTAACGCTTGAAACAAACTTAAACAAAAGACTCTTTATAGAAAACATCATACATAATACAAATAATGTCAAAACTGAACAAACTGATATAAACTCAGCTTATGCTAATTTATTAGACATTTGTAACAACCTCATCAATAATTAAATACTCGTTTTTTACCTTTTGAAACCCGTATATCTGTCAAAATTTAATTTTTATACTTATTTAGTGATTTCCTTTATCTTAAGTTTTCTATAGGTACTAGGTTGACATACTTCCTTTAGTTACAAAGTTCAAATCAAAATGTCGCGCTAATTGTACATCTCACCACTTGTGGTGTTTTTATTTATTTTTGAGTCAAATCTATGTCATCAATGTAAATTAATTACGCATTCACTCAATTTAATGTTTATTTTAATGTGTTCTACAATAACTAATCGTGTTAAGTCCCGTTTACAACTTGTTTATCACATGTGACAAAAATCGTTTGGAATTGTTCTTCCATTTGCCTGAAATGCACTTGTCTTACTTGTAACTTCATATTTGTAAGTATTTCTCTAAACTTTGTTTGTGACCCCTTTTGGTAATAAAAAAAAAAACATAATTACAGCGTCCTGATGAAGGGAATAACCATTCTCGAAAGTTCGACATAAATTAAAGAAGTTTTATTAAACCTTTACTGACTGCATCCCCAATAATATCTCACTCATTTAACTACCAGTCAAGACATCAAAATTTCGTTGTGAAGAATTGATGTGGCGTATCATCATAATATAACGTCTAATTATTTTGTGGAGTTATTTTATGCTTGGTTAGATCATTTGTGATCTGATCTGCTCTTATTTGAACGAAATTAAACCACTGATGCATCACACTAAAAATTGTGGATACTTTTAAATAAGGTGTTATCTAAGTGCAGTTAAGATAACATAACTGTTGAATGAATCTTAACACCCATGATACATCATAGCTCACTAAAGTTAACATAACCTTTACCATGTAGAGTTCAGAAAACTTTAACAATAACTTACGTTAAAGATATTTTTTATTTCAATTAGATTCATCTAATATTAAAGAAAATACGACTTTTAGTTGATAATAGTTTCGGCTTTCTTCTTCCAACCAAATGTTTCTAATTTTATTATCATAAAATCTTTAAACCGGGCACTAAATAGCGCTCAAAACACTTAACGTTTCGCCGTCGGTGTTTTCAAAATCAAAATTATGGTTATTTTCTAACGAATGTTCAACAAGCATTGAATGATTTTGATTATTTTTTTGGATATGATATTTATGTTGATCTAGACGTTTTTTTAAATTTTGACTTGTTTCTCCTATATAACATGAATTACTATTTAAACATTTAATTTCATAAACCACGTTAGGTTGTTTTAATATCGGTGTTTTTGTTTTTAAATTTGAAAAAAGAATATTTAAATTGTTTACAGATTTACTAGCTAAAATTAAGTTGTGTTTTTTGAAAATGTGTTTAAATATGTTATATAGTTGTTCAATATAAGGTAATGATATGTATTTTTTCTTTGAAGTTTGTTTTATATTATTGTAGATTTTTGAATTTTGTAGATACTTAACACGATTTTTAATTACTGATTCTATAAGATTTATTGGATAAGAATTTTGAACAAGAGTCTTCTTTATTAAATTTAAATTATCATAAATAAAAAGTTTATCTGAAAGTAAAACAGCTCGATCAAACTTCAAACAAAAAATACATATCATTACCTTATATTGAACCACTATATAACATATTTATAGCCGTAACTGAACCGAGGTTAACAGCGTACAAGCGCTCGCCACTGTACATACAACGAGCAACAAGAAAAGTGCGGCCAAACCGTAAAACGCTAACAAGCAGCGTGGCAACGTCCCGTAACCAATCCAAAGCCAAAAAAAAGTCGGAACAACAAATCCCTCACAAGGATGCGGCAAACACCAAAACACAGACCAAAGCCGCAGAGAATGCGTACGGGACGGAGAGCAGTAAAACCACTTGCAAGCACCAAAAATGTCGGTCACGCTTCATTCACCTTCACGGCCTCTCTCCCCAAAAACTCCACTGCGACGACGCACCCACAAAGCCACGCGTTTCCTGTTGCCCACGTGAACTTCCAAACACGCGCGAAATTCAAACAAACACCAACACGCGGCCGCAGGAAAATGACTTGAAAAGACGCTAAACAGCCAGACACGTGAAAGGAAAAAAAACGACCATAACAAATTCCACCCTTTCCTCCAAAAGAAATTTTTGCAGAAAAAGGGAAAATTTCTTCAACCCTAAAACGCCAAAGACACAACGGAAAGAACCTAAAACTAAAGAAGAACACCTTAAACCTACAGAAAGGTAAGCATCACCCCAAGATTCCGAACCAGAGGCATCCCGAGAGAAATCCATGGACATCACCTAGCCTTCAACCAACAAGGCTCCTCAGCAGTCAGCTGGCCTAGGAAATTAACGAAAACAAAAAAACAAACACGTTACAGACGCTATCCTACTCCACTCAAGAGCACCGCCACTAGCCGACACACCAAGACGAGCTTCCAGCAACTCAAAACTTTAACAAGAAGGAGACAGAAAAGAGCATAACGCTAAAGAGGTCGCACATGAGCTGACCGAAAAGGTCGAAAACTAAATACGTCAAATCCGGTAAAAGTCACAACAGGTAAAAGTCAAAATCGGGAAGAAATTAATCCGAAACACCACCGAGACATGTGAGGTCCGCTCCACCCAGTGGCCTAGAAACGCGAATCGACACCAAGGAACACAAGGTCGATAACCAAAGAACTAACAAAATTCACCACCGGCGAAACAATCCCACACACTCTCCCAAAAATAGAGCTAAACAGGTAGGTAGGATCAAACGACTTACAAGCAACCCAGTTCGATCCTGCGTCCAACCTATTTCCAAACCAAAAGCTAAATCACAACAACCAATCGAAATAGGTGAACCCAAAGGAAACACAGGGGAACAAAAGTTGGTTTTCCTACGATGAAAGATGGAAAACTACGAAACCATTGGTCGCCTTTTACGACCTGTAGGACGGACAGCGGTGGAATTCTTCAGACCCCAATCCGCAGGCCAAACTACACGACTCAATCATCAACCGGTTGAGGTTTCAACTGACCAACATTCCAGGCACCGGGCAAAACTTTAACCTCAACGGTTTTCAACTCGTAATCCGTATTCGAAACTCGACGATGAATCAAGAAAGGTCCCACAAATTTGTCCGCCAATTTCACACTAAAATATTTCGATGCGTCCGACAGTACGTGATTCCTACGCCACACCATCTGATTCGGTTCATAATTAACAGTACGCCTACGGAGATCGTAACGTGCTTTAGTTTGCAGATAAGCCCGCTGAAGACGTTTCTGAACTTCGTCGTAAAGCTTCGGAAAAGCTTGAGCACGCCCCACCAGTTTAGTTTCCATCAACCCACCATCACTTTCATTCGTCTCGTTGGACTGATCCGGTTTAACTTTTCGACCGATCAAGGACATTTCTCTTCCGAAAATAATGAAATAGGGGGTCAAGCTGGTAACCTCATGTTTAGCGGTACGCAACGCGCACGCTACTTTAGGCAGAAACTTGTCCCCCTCGCGATGGCTGGAGAAGACATAAGAGATAAGCATGGTTTTAAGAACCCGATTCACACGTTCGACCGGGTTGGCCTGAGGGTGATAATACGAAATGAAAGCTGGGTGAACTTGATAAGTTTTCAACAAAGCCAGGTATTCTTTCGACCGAAACTGAACTCCGTTGTCTGCAATAACAGAGCGAGGGACTCCAAACAGAACAAATACGTCATTTTCAAGATGTTTCACGACCGCGCGAGAGGTTGCTTTTCTCAGCGGAAAACAGAGGCAAAATTTGCTAAAACAGTCCGTAATCGTTAATATGTAGTTGTATCCCTGAGAGGACCAAGGCAGAGGACCAACAATATCGATACTTAAAACTTCCCATGGGGCACTTATTTGAGAATGCCCACCCATAAGACCGGGTTTCGCCTCTTGGAGGGGCTTAGTGCGCATGCACGTAGTACATTTGCGAACATATTTTGACACATCCGTTTCATCTTAGGCCAATAATTATCCTGAGCCAACCTATGGTACGTTTTGTACACACCAAGATGTCCACTGGTGGGGTTATCGTGACATTGATGGAGAAGATTTCCACGCTGGGTTTTAGATATCACACGTTTCCACTGACTGGATTGATCGTAGATATTAGGATGACGACTCTTGACATAGCGGAATAAAACTCCATTCTCAATTCGAAATGTAGGATACTTTAAAGGATCCTTCCTGACCAGATTTACAAGCTTAACATACCACGGATCTTCACTAGCCGAAATGGCAACACTGGAAATCATAGGGACTGACCTAGACAGCGTGTCGGGGACCAGATGTTCTTTCCCTTTCCGATGAACGATGGTAAAATCGTATTGTATAAGCGTACACTCCACCGAGATAATCTCCCAGAAGGAGTTTGAAGATTATTTAACCAAATCAGGGAATAGTGATCCGTCACTACGAAAAAGTGCGAACCCTCAATATACGGTCTTAGTTTTTCAATAGCCCATAAAACAGCCAGACACTCTTTCTCTGTGGTTGAAAACTTACGTTCCTGTTTCGATAAAGAGCGACTAAGGTACGCGATGACTTTCTCTCCCTCATCAAACTGTTGAGTTAATACACCGATGCCGAAATCGGAAGCATCAGTTTGTACAACAAATTCTCGCGAGAAATCAGGACACGATAATACAGGGGCTGTAATGAGATGTTCCCTAATTTTATTCCAAGCCTCCTCACACGACTGAGACCAACAAAAGGACTTATTCTTCCGAAGAAGATCAGTTAGGGGCGCTATGGTGGATGAAAATTCAGGTACAAAACGACGATACCAACTCGCCATGCCAATGAGACGGCGTACTTCCGAAACATTTTTGGGAACCGGAATATTCAAGATCGCCTGAACTTTTTCGGGATCAACATGAAGTCCTAACTTATTAACGACATATCCCAAATAACGTAATTCATCCCGACAGAATTGGCATTTTTCCTTGCTTAACGTAAGACCAGCTGATTGAATACGTTCTAGAGTCTTGTGCAAAATTTCTAAATGTTTTTCAAAAGTGGGGGTTACAATAATAATATCGTCAACATATACAAAGACGTAGGGTTCCAAATCAATTCCTATTACACGATCAATGAACCGTTGCCAAGTAGCCGGAGAATTGTGTAATCCAAAGGGCATCCGACGGAATTGAAAGAGCCCACGATTAGGTACCGTAAAGGCAATAAGATGACGCGATGTTTCAGCCACCGGTATTTGCCAATATGCCGACTTAATATCCAAGGAAGTGAGATATTTGGCATCCCGTAATTTATCCAACGTTTCCGATACGTAACGCAGTGGATACGCATCCTTTTGGGTTACCTGATTGAGTTTTCGATAATCGACGCAAAACTGATACGAGCCATCTTTTTTAGGTACTAACAAAATAGGCGAGGACCACGGGCTTTTCGATTCCTCAACGACTCCGAGTGACAACATTTCATCCAACTCAGCATTGACTATCTTCTGCATGGATGGGGATATCGGGTAATACCGTTGTTTGATAGGGGGGCTATCAGTCTGAATCACATGCTCTACCAGCGACGTACAACCTAACGGCCTACTACCATCTACACGAAGGAATGAGTTGACGACATTTTCAAGTTCCTGCTTTTAATTATCCATGAGATGTTCTTGAGGAACAACAGCGTCAAGATTACAAGGACGTTCTGAGGAGAATTTCCATTCATCTTTACGTAGGTGAACTATAATCCCCATAATGCGCCAAAAGTCAGCACCAAGTATAAGATGATGCTCCAATTCAGGGACGACCAAAATATCAATTATCCGAATGACATCACGCAACCGAACCGGGACATTAACAATTCCGGGGCTTTGGCATACATTGCCGTTTGCTACAACACAAGATGGGTTGAGTGACAACCTGGGAGGCTAAGTCTTTCATAACATTCCAACCGGATCTTCCTACAATCGTTCTGGAAGCACCAGAGTCGAGTAAAATGGGGTACCAAGTATTGAAATTTCCAAATAAGGGCGTTCGTCACCAAGGGACAAAATAAAATCGAGAATCACTTGCTGTTTAGCGGGGACCGATTCCAAGGCTGAGAGATGCATTAGACGGCCTCCTACTGCATCCTTCTCCCGTTTCCCGAACATTTGGGGCATTTAGGTCGGGTTATTTTAGGGGCACCTCACTCGAAACAGTGCTTAGAACGAGGTTGAGAACACTTAGCTGATATGTGTCCAGTTTGATGACAGTTCCAGCACTTACGCTGATCTGTGACTTGCAGAGACTGAACAGACGAAGTCGATGCTCCAGAAGACAGGTACGCGAGATCGGGTTCCAAAGATCGATTCCGCCTAGGTGTGGGAACATAGGATTCCACCACGATTCTACGAGCATCTAAGGCCCGACATACTTTAATGAGGTGGTCTACCGAGGTGATCTCCGTAATGCCTAATTGGGATTGATAAAAGGGCAAGATGTTTTTCAGCAGAATTTTCAATTGAGTTCTTTCTGGGATACCTACAGCCTATCATCATAATCATAGACTAGGAACTCTTCCCGAAGTTTCGAAACCAAATCGTCCCAGTCTACAAGTTGTCTCCGATTGGCCCTATACCACACCAATGTCGAACCCTTGAATAAGTCTGAGGCCGAATTAAACAGTTGTCCTTTAGAAACATTACGCGAAATCCTAAGCTCATCTACGCGTTCGATAAAAGCATTAACCGATAGTTCCTGATTATCCCCACAATAGAACAAATTTCATTTTACAGGAAATTAGGGTCGAACCGTTCCGTACGTCGATCCCCTAGAAGGGGGGTCTGGTTCGTCTTCTGATAATTCAGAACTAGAGGATAGTGCCAAAGGAGATGCCGATTCTGCAATCGCGCTCAGATCTAACACGGTTTGGTGACCTGTAGACACCTGACGATGTGCCTTGGATTTGGCTTGTAGTTCGGACAAAGCGGAAATTAATTTCACCACCAAAGATGACCGTTTAGCGATGTCAGCCTCTTCAATGGCTCGGACACGATTGGCACGACCTATTGCATGGGCTAACTTCGAAGCTATTCGTTTGTACAAATTCGATTGTGACGCATCCGCAAAGTCCTTAACCAAAGCCACGATTTCTAACGCCTTGCCTTCCAAGGCTATAAGGTCTTCCGCAACTGAGAAAGGATAACTGGGGTACGTAAAGCTAGCATTCCGTTCCAACCGTAAAATATTTCTCAAAGTCGTTCGCATAGTAGCAACCGGAAAATCAGAAGTAACGCCACGAATCCTAAGTTCATATACGAGCTCATCCTGAGCAAGCCGATTTATCTCAAACTTGGCATCCATATTCCACGAAATCAAAACCGCCCAAACGGAATTATACAGACAAATATTCAAAAAGAACTCTAAACTAAACTACACCTTAAACGTACGAATCGACCGGTATACACGCGAAGAAAACGCACAACGCACACCTACTCGGCCCAAATCGTAAGCACGAAGGCCTTACCCTGATGAAATAACCGTTTTTGTTTTTCAGGCCCCACGTTGGGCGCCAAAATTTGTCGCGCACACTCTCAACCAAGAAGCTAAGACAAAACAAAAAAAAATGATGAGAAAATGACTTGAAAAGACGCTAAACAGCCAGACACGTGAAAGGAAAAAAAAACGACCGTAACAAAGGTATGTTCAGAAAAACCAGGATTTATCTGTTTTTCAACGTTTTGCACATGATCAAATACAAAAATCACAATAAACAAAAATTTTTTTTTTGTTGCGTTGTGAATCAACAAGAAGTAAATATTTTAAATTATCTAATTCAAATAAATCAACTCCAACCTTTTCCCAAGGTCGAGATGGTATTTCGTGAGATATTAACGTTTCTTTACTATTCTGTCTTTGATGTGTTGCACAAATTTCACACCCAGCTATTATATTATCAATATATTATCATCCCTGGCCAATACAATAAATCTCTGGCTTTTGCTTTTGTTTTTTCTTTACCCATATGACAATAATGCAAACGAGTTAACATTTCGCGTCTCATTGAAGCCGGAACTAATAATCTACAATTTTTATAAATTATACCAGATGTAGTATATGTATGTATGGCCAGAAAATTTTTATATTGTTTGGTAAGCTTTCTTTATTTTCTGGAAAACCATTTTTAATGAAACTTGCTAAGCTACATAAAATAGTATCGTTTTGGGTTTCTTTTTGAAATTTAATTAATTGTGAGTCGGTAATAGGTATATTCATTGTAATATAACATAACTGTGCTTCAAGCTCATTGTCCAAATCACTGTTTATTTTTTTATTTTTGTCAAAGGATCTGGAGAGAGCATCTGCAATAAAGAGTTGTTTTCCAGGTTTGTAAACCAAATTAATAGTGTACGACTGCAAACGAATCAGCATTCTTTGTTAACGTGGTGGAGCTAATAACAATGGTTTTTTATAAATAGCAATTAGGGGTTTGTGATCAGTTTCAACCATTACTGACCTACCATAAATGTAATGGTGAAAATGTTCACATGCAAACAGAACAGCAAGCATTTCTTTTTCAATTTGAGCATAGCCTTTTTGTGTCCACCACTTTGTAATATAACAGCTGCGACACCATCTTTTGATGCATTACACGAAATAGTTATTGGGTCAGTTACCGAGTAATATTTTAAAACTGGAGGTTTTGTTAATATTTCCTTTAATAAATTAAAAGCATTTTCTTGTTCATTTTCCCAGTGAGAACTAATATTTTTTTTAACAAGCTGCGTAAAAGCATTGTTATTGTTGACATATTTGGGATAAATTTGTTTAAATATGTTATTATTCTCAAGAATCTTTCTACGTCTTTTTTATTTTCTGGTCTTTGAATATCTTTAATGACTAGTTTTTTCTGAATCCGGATAAATACCATTTTTGGCTAATATATGACCCATATATTTTAAAGTTGAAATACAAAATTTACATTTTTCAAAATTGAACTTTAAGTTATTCTTTTCTGCAATTTTTAAAACAATTTCTAATTTTTTATTATGCTCTTCGACTGATTTGGCATATATTAAAATATCGTCCACGTAGATATCAACGCCTTCGATAGAGTCAAACATCTGTTTAATGCGTTTCTGAAAAACTTCAGGTGCTGAGCAAATTCCATAACGCATTCTTTCAAAGCAATACCTGCCAAACGGAGTATTAAATGTACATAGTTTTGAGCTTTGTTTATCAAGTGGTATTTGCCAGAATCCGCTTGTACCGGGTGTCCCAACGGTGTGTATTTCTTCTGTGGTGCCTATAGGAATAACAAGGAGAGAGAAAAAGATTAAGAAAGTTATACTAGACATCACGCGGCACATTTTAAAATTATTTTCAACTATACAGAGTGTTCCAGAAAGTGTTGGTGCATACAAAGTGACTTTTTTGTAATGGAACACCCTGTATATTCTTATAAATTTTGATGTCCCGTGGAGAGATTATTATAATAATATAAAGATATATTAATTTCGCTGAGCTATTTTCGGAAGAAAAAAAATTATTCTTCGAAAATTCCTTAAAAATTTACAAATTTTGAACTTATGTTGCTGACTATGGAGATGACACAGACTTACGAAAATATAACGAGATATTCTTAGGACTTTGGGCTTTTTGAAAATATGAAAAAAGTTAAAATATCTTTTAGCATTATATAGGGCAAACAGTAGTTGCGAAGCACTCAGTATCTCATTTTTTTTAATGGAACGACCTATTTTTTATTTCAGAAATGGATAGTTCTTAAACTTAGTAGTAAAAACAATATTTCTAGTAAAACAAATATTAGAAATAAAGGTATATAACATGATATCAGTAAAAAGCTAAGCTTAAGTACTATCTATTTCTGAAATAAAAAATAGGTCATTCCATTAAAAAAAAATGAGATACTCAGTGCTTCGCAAGTATTGTTTGCCCTGTACAATGCTAAAAGATATTTTAACTTTTTCCATATTTTCAAAAAGCCCAAAGCCCTAAGAATATTTTGTTATATTTTCGTAAGCCTGTGTCATCTCCATAGTCAGCAACATAAGTTTCTAAATTTTGAAGGAATTCTCGAAGAAAAATTTTTTTCTTACGAAAATAGCTGAGCGTAATCAATATATCTTTATATTATTGTAATCATATATCCGCGGGACATCCAAATTTATAAGAATATAGAGGGTGTTCCATTTAAAAAAAATCACTTTGTATGCACCAACACTTTCTGGAACACTCTGTATAGTTGAAAATAATTTTAAAATGTGCCTCATGATGTCTAGTATAACTTTCTTAATTTGTTTTTCTCTACTTGTTACTCCTATAGGCTCCACACAAGAAATACACACCGTTGGGACACCCGGTACAATGTAAGGTACTAAACATTTTTGCACCTGACGCTGCGTATCGTCGCGTCTCCAATTTGCGCTGTCCCATTTAATTTTGTGTATTACAAAAACGCGCGCTGCATGCGCTAGACGCGTCTTAATATGCGCCTAGCCTTAAACAACCTATGCCCTTAAATACGTTTTTTATATCTGTTACATATTTGCTTAACATTTGTTTCTACAACATTTTCATTCCTTACAGAGTAAAGTTTCTGAACATTTAATCCAAGTAATGGAGGCGATGCTGTTTTTAAAATAAAAAATTCTAAATTTTTTACATTCTTATCAGTAGCGCACGTTAAATAACACATTCCGACAGCATTTAATGTTTGTCCTGAATAAGTTGTTAATTTATTTTTGGGTGCTATTAAATTACCAAGAGGAATATCTAATTCTCTAAAAATACTTAAAGACAATAAATTAGCTTGTGCTCCCGTATCAAGTTTGAAATTAACATCAATTTTGTTATTTATTTTTAAAATATAGTTCCATTCATTTGAATTGCTTTTTGTTTTGTTGACAGCTCCCAAAAATAAATTATCATCACTATTTTCATCCTCATCTAAATTGACCGCATTTATTTTAGATCTACATACTTTGGCAAAATGTCCAAATTTTTTGCACTTTTTACACTGATATCCTTTCGCAGGGGACTGAAACTTCGGAGGATAACCGCCACAACAATAACAAGAGAATTTGTTACTTTTTTTCAGCTGCGCCGCATGATTTCCTTGACGATTCAGACCTGGAGCTTCCGTAATCGGATTCGGTCCTTGCGTTTTAAGAGCGATCTTTCCGTTTCAGTATAGGGCGTTTTCAATGCATTTTTACGAAACGGAATTGCATGTAGCGCCTTTATTATGAAAGATAAACCGGAAAGAAAATTACGTACTTCCTTAAGAAATGATTAACTACAAAACGTCTGTTTTAAAAAATCAATATTGTCTGTCAATTAATAGATATTAATTGAGATGTTTCAGCATTTTGTAGATCAACTTTAACATTTTTTTTTCTGGCACTTCTTGTTAAAATAATAAAAATGTAAAACAGACGTTTTGTAGAGCAGACATTTCTCTATAAATACGTAAATTATTATGTATTTTGATAAAAAAATGTGCTAGCTGCATCGAATTCCGCAAACAATATAAATTCGTCAAATTTGAAGGAACTGAAAGTCGAACCAATCCCCTCTCCTTTCTAGGAGTGACGAGTATAAACGTAGTATTGAAGTGACACAGAAACAGTAATAAATTAATGGGATCCAAGTTTACAGGCACACTTAGGGCATGTTATGTTTACAGAGGTATATAAAAAATTTCATATTCGTTATCGAGAAACTTTCAAACGTGGTTTAAAAACCACCTACTTTACTACAAATCTATAACTGTTTTACGAAATCTCATTGTAGGTGTTATTGAATTTCTTAATTTTGTGTTCTGAAAAAGGACAGACTAATTAATTAATAATTAATAAATTAATAATAAGTTAATTAATAATTAATTAATTAATATACAGGGTGATCAAAGTTGCGAAGTCGTTAAATGAGCAGAAATGAACTGTTTTTGCTCAGGATTACAGTGATGATCTAAAAAAATTATTACTCATCTCGTTCTCAGAATACTTGCAGAAGTGTAGTTGTTTGTAAAAGACCACCATGTTTTGTTGGCAAATGAAAAAACATTAAATTTTAATTACAAATAATGCTTGCTATTTCATCTTAAAATTAATAATAAAGAAGTTATGGCGATATTTCGTGTATAACATTATATCACCATGGCTTACGAGGAGCCATGGATAAAAAAATCGACGTTTACTAAGAGTCTAAATTTTTAATAAAAAAAATTAATAAAAGAAAAAACAATTGCACTGCTACTTGTTAAAATATTTGTACAACCATATTTTTTTAAATAGTAATGTACTAATTTTTTTAATTCATTGGGTAGAGATTTTCTTTCTCTTTACTGCGATATCAACATTTCTAAAATGTGCTTACAATATACAGTGTGTCCCCAGGTAGACTGAAAAGAGGAAAAACTTTTTTATTTTCAAATTTAGACAAATATGTAATTCTTTATAAAAGTTTTTGCTTGTTCGAAAACCATTAATTTTTAAACAAACCAGATATTGTTTTTCTTGAAATAAAAAATTAAAATTATGGGAAAATATTTACAGTTGCGTCTCTATAACTCGAACCTCCACAACTCCAAATTTTCTGTAAGTCGAGGTCTACTGATGTCCCTGCACATTCTGTACAACTGAAATTTCTTTCTTTAACTCGAAATTTCTATAACTAATTTAAGTAATTTTCCGGTCCCTTGAGATTCGAATTATGAAGATTCGACTATATTTTATTCGATTTCAACACAGGTTTCAACTGTGTACAAAAATTCTTTATAAACATTATTAACAACATTGTCCGTGATAGAAATGACAGCATTTCTCATTTTTGCTTTAAAACTGAAATATCGTTTTCTAAATTATTAGCGTAAAATATCCTCACAAAAAGAGTCCAATGGATTCAAATTCGGTGAAGGAGCTGGCCAGTTTACAACCAATCCATTTATTTCGAAAATGTTCTTTCAAAATATTTTTTACAGTATTGTAAAATTGGCATGATAGAATGGGCAGGACATCCATCTTGTTGAAAAAGAAATTGACCATACTGGCTTCGTCTCTCAGCTGACTAACATTTGCGATAAGAGATGTCGTGATTTTATTAATTCATTACCGAACAAATTTTTCGCTTTAAATTTTTAGAATTTTCTCCTTTATTTTACTTAGGAAAAACAATAATATTTTTCTCTAAAGTTGAAAATAGAAAAGTTTTCCCTCTTCTTTAGTCCATCTGGGAACACACTGTATGTATAATGAAATAATTTTGAAAAAACATTATTAAATAAGTAGGCCATGTTCATTTATAAAATCAAGTTGCCTAAATAACTGACAAATGATATCTATCTAATATGGAAGTAAACAACAAATAAATGAAATAAAGCATCAATTTTAACAATTTCTTTTGAATTTATATTAGTTAAAATGAACAGTTTTATACATTTCATAACAAAATTTTTTTAGTTGGTGCACAATATAATAATATAATTGCAAAAATCATTTTCTCATTAGTAGGTTTATATTCAAAATCAAGTAAAAATCGAAATGACGAAATGACAAAAAATTATACCTATCTGTCTATACATGTAAACAACAAAGAAATGAAAGAAAGCATTTTATTTATTTATAGCTTTTAATTTATTTAAAATGAACAGTATTATTAAAGAAAATAGTAGATATTATAAAACAGAGTGGTGATAAAGTCCGACACAAGCTCATAATTTGTTTATTGATTGTTTTTTTTTGCAACATCCTGAAACAGGTAAATTTTTAATTTTAAAAAGACACATTTTAGTGCAAAAATTTTTTCTCGATCGGCATTTGTTTTTCCGCTCTGATGTCATCATTAATTTTTTTTAATGACAATGCTAACTTTTTAAACAGTAAAAATAGTACATTACATATCAAATTTTTCGGAAGAAACACAAGATCCTTACCGTCGTCTGAAATGTTATCAAGAATTTATGTTATGCTGCACTGAAAATCAGAACAACTGGTTCTTGGGGAATTTGATTACAATTTCGAGATTATTATTATAGTAAAATAAAATTGTATTTTTGAATTTTATTGTCTGTTTTGAAAAATTTAATGTGTAAGGTACTAATTTTTTTATATCGCTATTTTGCTAACAAGAAGGACGATCAAAGTATGCATGAAAAAGTTAGGGTTGCTATTAAAAAAAATTAAGGATGACGTCACTGCGGAAAAACAAATGGCGATCAAGAAGATACTAAAATGTGTCCTTTTCAAGATTTTGCAAGGAGGTGGAGGTGAAGTAATACACATAAAAGACTTGTTTTCAGGAGTTTATTTTAAACGAGTTTATTTTAAAACTGCACCTCGAACACGTATTCCCATGTGTAGATAAGAAATCATAAGAAATGGAAATAAGAAAATAGAATATGTATATTACAATCTAAGACATACTCATCACATCAACTACTGTTTATTTACACTTTGCATTGTTTAAATAAATGGCGAAGGCTTCGCATAACATTTCGTGTTGTAACGAAGTGACCACTCCGTTACTATTTTTGTACATAGTTAGTTAAGTTTTGTATATTATTTAGTCTGTATATTTAGGATGGTTTGCGCAGAGATACAAATCAGGGTGGGAGTTCTCAGGGAGTGGGACTCCCCACCACGCGCAAGCCTTTTTAAGCGCGCTCGGAGCGTGCTTGAGTTAGTCGCTCACCGGCTCATCCAGCCGATGGTCGTGGCTCCGCCGCGCTATCAAGCCACCGGACGTGGCTTGAAGTTGTGACGTCCCGGGCATTCCGAGTCACCGGAAGTGGCTCGAATGCAGTAGTTCGCGGAGTCATTCATCCGTCGATGTTTTGACTCAAACGCGTTTAACAATCTGTGCTACGTTCGCGTTACCTGCAACCGCTCCTGTTTTTATCCTGACCTCTCCCTTACCTAAGTGTGGGCGTCTCACACATCCTGATCCCTGAGTGGGAGTCTCACTCTCTCTTACCGTGTGCGGGTGTCTCGCACTTCCTTACCAGAGAACGGGAGTCTCGTTCTCTCTCTCTTACCGAGTGTGGGCGTCTCACACATCCCGATCCGAGAGTGGGTGTCTCACTCTCTCTTATCCCAATGCGGGTGTCTCGCATATCCTGACCCGGGGTGGGAACGTATGCACAGTGCGTTACCGACCTGCGATTAGTGTCCGTAAGACACACCGTTTCCGGAACTACCGTCCTGCGATTAGTGTCCGTAAGACACACCGTAGTTTACCGTTGTCCTCGAGACACACCGTTTCCGGAACCACCGTCCTGCGATTAGTGTCCGTAAGACACACCGTAGTTTACCGTTGTCCACGAGACACACCGTATATTACCGCTACCGAAAATACCGTACGAGAGTTTAACATTTGGTTTACCTGTACGTGAGTGTTACCGCTGTAAAATATCCCAATTTGTGGATACGTGTATTTATGAACTGTTTGTAAATAAAACTGTATTTGCTAAGTGATCGACGCTTTTATTTCTGAACCTGGACTCCGACGAGCAAACCCGAACCGCCGTCAAGCAGAGCATCGATCAGCATCTACAGACCGACCCGAAGATTGACGGACCGTTACAGTGTTACCTCGTACGTTCGAACCGGGTTTTTCCAGTAACTGTCCCCAAATTTAAACTCAGTCCTATTTATAGTCTTGTTAAAAAATTTCTGTTATCCGTATAGCTATTTCGGCCCTAATTGGGGCCTCATCAGCAGAACAGTAGCCCGAGAACTCCATTACAACCCCGACGACCAACAAGATATCATACGCAGGTAGCTCGTTCTGCTGATGAGGCCCCAATTAGGGCCGAAATAGCTATACAGAATATGCTCGCGGGCCCCATTGCAATCCTGCCGACTTGCAACCAACAATTTTACCCTGTATATTGTTTAAAACTCACTAAGGCGGTATCAAATAACAGGGAATTAAATGCTTTCGGAAGTATCTTTATTCGGTTGAATAAAAACTTTTTTCAGGATTTCAGATAATAGATCAATACCTATTCCCGTATTGTTTGATCTGCTGTAATTTGTAGGTCCTTGTTGTAGGGCTATATTATTATTATTCTTTTAATAATAGTCTTCCAAATAGAGTGGCCTATTAAAATATTATAGGGAAGGAAATATACAAAAATTCTGAAAGTTGGTATACTGTCCGAAGACGTAGTGATCTTTCCGCATAAAATATTTTCACTCTTACATTACTTCCGGTTATACCGGAAATCGCTATTAACTTTCTTATTTTAAATGAAATGTTACATTTTTTATTACAAATTCTGATTCTGCACATTATTCTAAATAAAAAATTTTAAGACTTCCCTATGCCTAAATGTAATAGATTTTGAGATATCTTTAAATTTCTTTAAAAAAAGTGTGGGTAACCTTCCCTTTAAAAAATTGTATCTGACACTTTCAAATTTCAAGATTTAAGTTGCATATCGTTTGAAAGTACAATCTTAAGGCTTTCAAATCATATCGTAGTTGTCCCAAAAAAAATCACAGGCTGGTTACAATATGGTGTCCAATGTCATTATGTTTAACTGCCCAAAATTCAATTTTCTTAAATCGAACACCTGTATGTTTTTACATCATCAGATGCAGAATCAAATTCTGCATCGAATAGTATTACATTGCCCTATACCTGTTTTTTTAGTTTTCCTGTTATTAATAACACAGCTATGCAACTAAAAAATTTCTGTAATCGTGATAACGTTTTCTGCTAGTTATTTGTTCACAGATACCAGGAAAAATAATATAAAAAATTCATCACATCAGGATTTTTTGTAATACATAATTAAAGGTCTTATCTCTATAGGGTTATTCACGCAAATGGTTCAGTAAAAGTTTTCTAGGAAGAAAAGTAGATAGAAATTTGAAATTTACGAAGCAGAGATGTTTCAAAAGGATCTTTTCAAATAAAGCAAAACTGACTTCAAGTCACTTCCGCTTATACCGGAAGATGCTATCAATTCGCTTACTTTAAATAGCATGCTACAGTTTTCGATACGTTTTTGAATTGTGGGACTAATGAAGCAATTTGTGAAAGTTTTACCGAAAGAAAACTTTTTCAAGTATTTCAGGTCAAAATTCTCAAAATTATCTGACGCTAAAGTAAAAGAAGGCATATTTACTGGGCCAGATATACGAAAATTAATAAAAGATGTAAACTTTGTGTCAACGATGACTGATACAGAAAAACAAGCATGGAAAGCTTTTATAAATGTAGTTGAAATTTTTTTGGGAATCAATAAAAGTGACAATTATGTAGAAATTGTTAAAAATATGCTAAGTAAATTTGAAAAAATTGAGTGTCGTATGAGTCTAAAGGTACATTTTTTTACATTCGCACTTCGTCTATTTCTCAGACAATTCTCTTAACATTTAGTGAAGAGCAAGGCGAAAGATTTTACCAAGATATTGTAACGATTTTAAAGGTTCTATTAATTTTTATTTTAAAACAAAACACGAAATAGTTAATAAACTAATTTATTTAAAAGCAAACTAATTAACACTAAATTATTTACAAGCTTATACATAATTTATTTTTAACAACCGAGCGAACGTCTACGGAACTTTTATGCCGAACTGTCTAACGCTGAATTCCACCGAACTCTGTCCCACCCCCGGCCGCGTGCATTTTATATAACGAAGCTGTTGTTCTAATATTTTCTGGAGGGCGACAGACTGTCTGATCTAATTTATTCCGCCGTCGGAATTCTCTAGGCTGTGGCGCGTCGGCTAGACGGCTGTGGCACAAGAGACAGTCTGACGCCGGCTGGTGTCGACGAATCATTACAATATCAAAGATATGGAAAAGAGGTACCAATGGAGCTGAAATATTAACATGCTAGCTGATTATTGTTGGATACTAAAGAAGGGTGATGACGGATATGAACATATGAGAAAAAGTTTGAAAAGATCATTGTAACACCGAAATTATCTAATCGCGGGACAAAAATTGTAATTTAGATTTAAGAGGTATTTCATATTTATATTTAAGGATAGGTCTCAACTTTGTATTTTATTGCACCAATTTAATATGTATTTTTAATGTCAAGAACGTGGCGTTTTTCTTTTAAACATTCAACCTCCTTTTGTGGGCAATCCTGGTGTGATAGAGAAAAAAGTGCAGCAAATTTGAAATCAGCGTATTAAAATTAACAAAATACAGGTAATGTAGTATCAGAAATTTTTCATGACTTTTCAATATGCATAGTTGTGTAATTGTTTATTTTAATTGCATATCTGGCTATAGTTAATCCAATTTTCGACAGTTGGCTGAACAGTTAACATGCTAGTGTCACATTCTAACTGACAGATAAATTTACCTAAGTATAGTCCATTCACAAAACTCCCGGTGACGTTTACATTTTCATATTGAAAATTTGGAGTGTATTTGATAAGTAGTAATGTATTTAAGAGTCAATATCGACGCTATTTAATAATAGCGTCGCTATTTAATAATTATTATATTTATAATAATTATTATTTTTATTATATTTGATAATAGCGTCGATATTGACTCTTAAATACATTACTACTTATCAAATACACTCCAAATTTTCAATATGAAAATGTAAACGTCACCGGGAGTTTTGTGAATGGATTATAAATTAATGTCTTATCCTAAGATAAGACGATGAAGAAATCGGGCATTAGAAAAGCGGTGTTTTGGAAACGTTTAAGATAAGAAAAAAAAAACAATTACAAATTGTAATGTTGCTATAAGTCATAAGTAAAGCACGAATTTAGGTGCATTTGGAGTCCTCTCTTTAGTCGTGCGTACGCCTTTGTGGAGTGATGACTCATCACCTAAATCCGTGCTTTAGCCATAATATTCCAAAAAATAAAGTTTGTGCAGAAAATCAGAAAAACGGCAACGAAGTGGGACATGAATAACAAATGAAAATAATATCTTAAAAACTTACGACAAACCAGCTCCAAAAAGAAATAATCTGCTGTCACTAGAGCAATCGCAGAACCATTCATATTGTCATTCTCCTTTCAAATTTTGCCAATCTCTATTGCTGACTGACCCATTAATCTTTTTAGACTTCACAGGAAAGGGAATTATGGACTTTCGCCAATTTGAATTTAGCTATAGTGTATTTGAGAGGAAAACGAGAGACAGATTTTAATGCTCTTTTGGATAGAATAAATCCAGAAAATTTGCCTTCTCATTCTCATAGTTTACGGGCCGCTGCTTATTACGTACAGGGATTGCAAGCATTTTTTCAAGGTCGTTACAATGAAGCTAAGTAAGTAAAAATATTTTGTCTTATTTTTTCTTAAATTTTATTGTGTTTATAAGGAGATACTTACGAGAAACATTGAAAATGGCAAATGCAGAAGATCTAAATAGACTGACTTCTTGCTCATTAGTACTTTTAGGACACATATTTCTATCATTAGGAAATAGCAGAGAAAGTATGAACATGGTAACTCCGGCCATGCAATTAGCCAGTAAAATACCTGATGTTCACGTGCAACTTTGGGCGTCTGCCATTTTGAAAGGTAAAAAGTAAAAAATCCATAATTTAAATGTTAAAATAAATTTCTTTTAGATTTATATCAATTATGTGGTGATCCTCAAAGAGAAAACGAAGCGTTTCAACGACATTTAAATTTTTCTCAGATGTTGTTAAAAGATCACTTCCAGGCTTCCCAAATGCAAGAACACAATCTCATTCAATGGATACACGGTCCTTTTCCAGAAAACACCACGAATTCGCCGAGTACATCCAGCGTGATTATTGAGAGTTAAAATAAAAATTTATGAAATTTTATTATCCTAAGTCTTTCAACTTTTAACTTATAACCGTATCAAAATTTAAGATTGGGTCAAGAAGACTTGAAAAAGCTGAAAGTTTTATTTTGTGTTGTGAGATTTTTTACTTGAAATATTAAAGTTATTTTTAAATAATTTAAGTTTGTAAAATCGAATAAATCACTTGAAATTACTTTTGTTATTTTAATAAAAAAACAAATAACAATATTTTAAATCGGAATTAATTTTTTAATTGTTTTCCTATGTGATAAAGCCCGGATTTTTAGGCACTTAAAAATATTGAATTAGGCAGGCAAATAGGCTTGCTAATGTCTAAGAAATAGGCACATTTTAAGGCAACCTAAAAAAAATTAGACGTTTAATTTCTCTTTTTTCGTCGTGTTATAATAAAAACATATTAATGCTTATTTTAGTTACTTTCCCTTCTAGAGCTTTTCTATTTCCTTATGGGGCTCTAGACGAAGGGCCTTTTTTTGTACACTGTCACATCACCCACACCAGGAATATTGGTGCAGAATTGCACATGTAGATGTAACTGAAACAGGAATGCAGAAAGGAAAAATATTGCATGAAACTTAGCCCTAAAAATACCCTTTTGGACAAATTTGGAATGAAATACATGGTTCTGTTACGAACAATGAAATGCAGCGTGTTCATTTATTGTCGCGAAAAGATTTATGGAGCATCGTAGATTTTTTCAATATAAACTGTGAATCAATATTAGATAAAAATGATTATGTGGGTGGAAGTAATCAAGATTTTTTTTTTCATGTTTCCTTCTTACATAGGAAAGTAAAGTCGGTTTATTTTCAAATTCTGCTTCACATTATACAGGGTGGAACAAATTTTATCAGTATGTAGGAAAGACTCTTGAGTAAAAAAGTTCCTATAAACCTATGTCCTAATCCGCTCAGTTGAGGAACTACAAGAAGTCAAAGTTCTGTAATAAACAAATATTTAATAATAACGTCAACTGTGAAAACTGTTAAAAAATTTGATAAACTGTACAAAAAGTGTTCAATTAAATCACAGTATTACAAAAACTGTTCAAACTGTGCTCCTTGAGCTCTAATACAAGCACTTGTTGCGAATTTCATTGACCGCGTTAAAAGTCCTTTGATGCAGTTGTTCACGTGTGTAAATTTCAGTATTGTATATTAACTGTTTCATATGTCCCCAGAGGTAAAAATATAGAGAATTTAAATCGGGACTCCTCGCAGGTCAAGCACGTCTGATCCATCTGCCAGGATAGTGAGGATTCAGCCATCGGATGACTTGCCTTCCATAATGACTTCTTGTAGTTCCTCAACTGTTCGGCTTAGGACATATGTTTATAGGAACTTTTTTATTTAAAAAGTCTTTCCTACATACTGGTAAAATTTGTTCCGCCCATATTGATAGGAGATTTCAATTTGCACAATTGTATGATAATAATGCTTTACAGTCTCACAATTGTGCAAATTGTAATCTCCTATCAATATGACTTACAAAATTTCGTTTTATGTATCTCCTGTAAAATTTGCAGTTTGGCACTTACGTGATTTGCGAATTAGGGTGACGAAATGGACCGACTAATCGAGTTTGCCTTGAATGAACAAAGGAATTTGGCTTCTTTTGCCGTAAAGATAATGTTCTTTTTTTAGATTACATTATGAAAATATTTGAACATTTTGAAACAGGTACTACTTCAAAAAATCTAGTTTTCGGACTACTTAATTCAAATTGCACTTTTAGACAGTGACAGCCGCCACAGCTTACACGAAGAAAGTGAAAAATCTATTCAGAACAAAGAAGACATCAAGGAAGACGATCTAAGAAGAAAGTACCTAAACGAGCCTTCGGCAAATCAAACCCAATCTGACCATGAAATTTTAGTAAAACATAGCAAGCCCCAAAAGCAGACCACTTTCGTGGGTTACTTGAGGGAGATGTTCAAGTTCAAAAGCAAGGAGCGACACCGGTTGGAAAGGGACGTCGATGGCTATGTAAAAAAACTTTACTCCGAAATAGACGATTCTTTTCCCAAATCCGATGAGACAACTAATCTAATGACGTACATTGAATTTGACAGTGAATTTCTTGGTTCTAAACCGAAACAACTTGAAGCTTCAGGGGATGAGAAAGAAGGGCGGTGAAACTTCGGCGACAAAATACAAAAGCTATTGTCCAAAGTGATCGCCCACCACGGAAACGAATGGTTTCAAGAGTTGGACGACGCCAACAACGAAAGTGGAGACACGAAACGCCATAAAATTATAAAATCCATCTCGAATGTATCGCTTGAGGTGGACGAAGAAGACGACTCGATTAAAAATGAATTGGATGGAAAGCTATTGGCAAAGAACCAACATAGAAGCGAATGGTTTCATGACATGGGCGAACGAGGAGATATAAATCTTGAACAAAGGGAGAAGCAAGCAGAAGGCTTCCTAAAGCAGTTATTAAAGACGAAAAAGCCTGCAAAAGAGGAGGGCGCCAAATTCAAAGGTCTTCAAATTTCGGAAGTAATCTTGTCTTACTTAACAAACCTGCTGGATATGAAATTGAACAATCCCCAAGAAGAAATGAAGACGGATAAACAACGCAAAAACAATTTCATGGTGATCGCCTATTTGACGAAGGTGTTCGGAATGAGAAGCGAGAAGTTTGAAGACGCAGAAAACGTGCAGGTAAAAAGTGAAGACCCTGTAACTCTTAGTGAAGACACAGAGCAAGTTAAAGTTCCTCAGCTCAAGAATGAATACGATGCGAAAATTCGCACTTACCTAGACGGCCTCTTCAAGTCAAAATCAGAAAGTGACGTTTCACTTGTTAAATCACCCCCTTTTCCGGAAGAAAGTGCAGAAATCGTAACGACTGCAACTGATTTTGAGGGAGAAGCAGGTGCTGAAGTATCCGGAATTGTTGAAAATGAAATTATAAGTTATGATGGAGATGTTGGGCAAGAGACCAAATCCTTCGACTGTAATGAAGAAAATCTTCTCCAAGCAGATCAAATTGCACCTTCAAACGGATTGATTAAATGCGCAATGGATGTGGTAAAGTTATTTTCCAAGAGGAATTATCCTCCTGAAAAGGGAGAACTTGCTATAAGTCGAGCAATTGAAGAGGAGGATTACGTCGAATCTGCAGACGAAGAAGACGAGTTCGAAGAAGCCCTGGATCAATACAGTGATGAAGGATACAGTTTGACAAAGCCAATCAACCTGAAATCCTTGGCAATAGACGTGATTCCGTCCCACAAACGGGGCTCGATTCTTCACAAAATATACACTTCAGGTTACCAGCACATCTTTCCCCACTCAATCGAAGAAAATTCACTTCTCCATCAATGTCGCCAATTCCTGAGTTCTCCAAACATCACATCATTAAATTTTGTCACGGAACCATACGTGAACGTGGAAGAGGACGATACAAAAAATAGCACGGTCAATTCAGTGAGTGAGAACTCGAAGAATGAAGATGTGTTTGAAGACGCGCAGGACTTTTTGTCTGACAAGGTGAAAGAGGGTAAGTTTTAGCTTGAAGACCTAAACTTCGACTAACCCAACGTTTTTAGGTGCTAACTCGTATGTAAAGGAAGAGGTTTTTCAACCGGGTGCAGGGGTGAAAAACGAAATCAGGTTTTTGATTCGTGGAGAAGGTTGCTCACAAATCATCGTCGCAGGCAAGAATGAAGAAGAGGTTACAACTGTACAAGGTTACGAATTGTATTCGTAGTACAATTATTTTCAAATTTTTTCCTTTCAGCTTTGTATCATTTACTCTATTACTCTATGGCCTTTCTCTTCACTTCTTCTTCATTCAATGTACACCCGCCGACAAAAGTAATGCCCAGGCCTACTTATTTACAATGTAGATAATTCATTCATTCTCGAAGTAAATTTTATTATTTAGGGTCAGTTACCTGCGAAAGCAACGGCGTAAACCCCCACATCAGTGCAGAATTTTAAGGGTTGTCCAATACTGATGCACCACAGTTACCAGCGTCACTAACCTGAGCTAACCTATGTCGGCGGTTGTACATATATTAAAGCTCCTTTCTGAGTTTACTATTATATACTATTTATTATTTTTTGTTCTTTACCTTATCTATAATTGGGTTCTTCTCGTTCTTCTTCCCCAAGAATCTTATACTTTGACATTTCGATTTCTTAGGTCTGCGCCATCTTTTATGTTTCTCGTAAATTAGTTATTTTATTTTTTGTTTACAATTTCTTATAACACGGCGTTTTTTAAATTTTTATTTTGTCTTCTTTCACAAGCAAACTATCTTCATCTATCATCACACAATTTTAGTTCAAAAATCAGCCGCGAGATGGTGCTACTTCAACTAGTATTTATCACAGTCACTTTGTTTTCTGGAAATTACGTTTTTGTCCAAATTACGTTTTTCTTTCATCCAAAAGTATAACTAGGTCTTCAGGCAATATGTGATACCTCTTCTGTTTCTGCTGGAGATGGCGTGTCAAACGTCTAGTGTGATGGACCTAGGCACCCGGTTTGATTCAAACATATCGGGCTTTCAAATAAAAAAACTTCTCAGGCAGGCTATGACTTTATTTTACTCCATTAAATCAAATGTTTTCATGGCCTGCCTGAGAAGTTTTTATTTGAAAGCCCTTTACATATAAAACAAACTATTTCTATCACTTATCGTGTTACTGCTATTTTGATATATTTCTTATTTTCTTAAGATGAAGTTCTTACCGATCATTATCATTCTTCTGCTCACGTTTTCATTATCTTGCCTTGTAACTTCTGAATCGAATATTTTTTAATATTTTTTTCCTTGGTTACTCTAATAAAAGTTTATTATTCTATCTGGAGACATAACTACATCTAGAGGCTTCTTTTGTGTTATAAATAGCAGTGGCGGCTGGTGCATACGAATAGACAGGTCACAGGACAAGGCCTCAACTCAACTTTAACTTCTTGTAGTTCTTCACCTGTGCGGATTAGGACATAGGTTTACAGGAACTTTTTTACTTAAAAATGTCTCCTACATATTGGTAAAATTTGTTCCGCTCATTATGACTCACCCTGTTTGTTAATACGTTCGTGTTCGTGTCAGTTAGTTCTAATAACAGAAAAAATAATTACTAATGTAAAATATATACAGAGTGTCCCAGCGAGACCTTTCATTAGAAGTTTATGGGGTTCTGGCCAAAATAGAAACTTGAACATTTAGAATTAGATACAAGTGATTGCGTTCTCTTCAGCTAAAATATTTTCAGATGTTTAGCACTTCCGGTATAACCGGAAGTGCTAGACGTCTGAAAATATTTTAGCTGAAGAGAACGCAATCACTTGTATCTAATTCTAAATGTTCAAGTTTCTATTTTGGCCAGAACCCCATAAACTTCTAATGAAAGGTCTCGCTGAGACATCCTGTATGTTAATTGAAATTTGTGTACCTAATAGTTCTGTTGTAACTGCCGTCGTTACTTATTTTTAAAACATAACAGACAACTTCACTATGAATTAGTAATAATTTATATAATTATAATTTTATTCTTTTTAATCTATTAACGGACACTAAAAATCGCACAATCGCTCAACGTTTCACTATCTGTTGATAGCTTCGTCGGGAATGAAAAATAAAACAAACAAAGTTGTCAAGAGAAACGTAAAGATAATACGATCTTTTTAATTAAAAAAATAAATAAATATGTAATTACATTCTTAGTAAATATAATTTTTAGATTTAAAAAAGATTCTATTACCTTTACGTTTCTCTTTTTAGTTTCTCTTTTATTATTTATTTTTCACTTGTGACAAAGCTATCAATCGATAGTGAAACTTTGAGCGGTTTTCAGTGTTCAGTATATTGATATACTTCATATTTGACGAAATAGATTACTCGCTTTCACATATTGAGTAAGGTATAATATATTTGTGTTTAGGTACAGCTTAGAATTCTTGATTTTAAAAACACCCAACACCATAATTAATTTGAACTGTTTTCTGATGTGAAAATCTAAAACGATTTAAACAAACAGTGTAAGTATCTATATGGAAATAAATTTTTATCACAGTTTCTTTATCAGCCACTCGACTAATCTGATTTCCAATTGAACTCCATTTTATGAACAAATAATTAACGTGGAAGCTGTTAAATATTACACTTTGAGTTAAAGCAACAAAAATATTTTTTTAATCAAAATGTAAGTTTTTAATTAACATTTAATAATTAATTTTAGGTTCTATTATTTTACCTTTATCTTATTTGAGAATATTAGAAGTACACGTGTTTCAGGTTGAGCATCTTATGGTTTTTCATAATAAAATGTGTGAAAACTCTGTTTTCCATTAAGAATATTTTCTTTGCCACCGTGGTGGGTTCCGCGCTTTATCACCTACGTAACACAGCAAAAGGAACAGAGTTTTACACGGACTTCTTCGTTATTATCTGCTTAGTCTTCTCTCTTGGTGTTTCGGCAATAAGAGCGATCAAACCGTACATCTTACGATTACTCGTAACTGGACTTGCGATGGCAATTGCTTACTACAAACATCCCTTTTATTGGAGCACTTTAGCAATAGTATCTGTTGTCCTAGTTTATTAAAAAATAATAAAATATTTAACACACTTTATATTTTTTACCTTTTAAAAGCGAGAAGAAATTGTTTCAACTGTCTTGGAAAGTATTAAATACAGTGCAGAAAAAATGTCTGGAACTCCTTAAATATTTCCTTTTTGCAAAGACTCTTGGACTTGTAAATTGTTCAACGTCGCTTTGCCGCCATTTTGAAGAGGATTCTTCTAACTTTGGATTGGATTATAACGATGAACGAAACAGGGATCCTGCACTGCGATCCAGAAACGAAAGAACAATCAAAAGATTGAAAACACACTGGTAACGTGTTAATCTAAGTTATTTAATCAAGCTTCGGAAAAAAAATATGGAGAAACGCTTTGAAAATATTTCCGAAACTGTTTTTTTCGCAACACAATGCACTCTCTCACAAGTCGCTAGTTGCTTTGCGAGAAATTAATGAAATTGACTTTGAATTGACCTAGATTTAGCCACTTCAGGCTATTATCCATTGAAAATAAAAAAAAATTAAAAAGTAAGAAGTTCTGGTCGAATGGAGCAGTATTAAGTACTGTGAAATAGTGGCTTGCAGATTATCATAAAATTTTTTATTCGGTAGGTTTAGAAATACTTTAAGAGTATTGTGCTAAGTGTGTAGAGTTAAAGATAAATAACAAAAGTTGTTTTGAAATAAGTAACTATGTTAGGCTAATAACTTAACAATATCTCCTCGTATGTATCTACCGGATTTTCAACAATTTTTTGAGTTCCAAGTGATCACCCAAATTAGACAACTAATGGTAACCATTATGGTAATATGTACTACAATAATTGGATAATCATTGGGTAATAGAATTAATTTTGTCAAAAAAAGTGAAAATAGTATATTATACAGGATGTTTGTAAAATAAGTGCAAAAATTTTATCCACATTACCGTGAGAGCACATAGAACACGGAAAATTTTTTTTTTAATTTCATAACGGGGGAAAATTATTTTATCCGCCCCTTATACGACGGTCATGAAACAACAAAAAACTTACGGAACCTGCTTCGCTGATCGTAGGCAATAAATATCGCAGGCGTGACTAATATGCAAAGGCGCACTCACTCGCCGAATAATATCTGTGTGGAAGAACACATTCAAACGTTCACTACAGTAATTTAGGAATGTTTATAACAACTGTTCAAAGTGGCAACCATCATTAGCGACACACACACGAAACGTTCCATAATCGCGTAAATGCTGGGACATTAGTTGTAAATGTTCTTGCATTGATTTGGAAATGTGTTTCCATAAATCCGCCGTGCTTCTTCAGTTCCTCGAGCTTCGCCGTAGATGAGGAGCATTTGTTCTCTCGCCGTTCGTGAATTGCGGCATTTTAATAAGTAATACTAAGCATAAAAGATAGTAATCGTATTTAGCTTTAACCCGTTCAACCACTTTTCACAAACTAAACTGTTGATCCCAAAGGATACGGAGTAATAAATTGTGTGTCATGATAATAAAAAAATGAAGCAAATTTCTTGGCTACGTTACAACTTACTGCGATGTGAAAAAAAAATGCTTTTATTGGCCACCCGACTTCGGCAAATGTCACTGCTCGTTTGCAGTTCTGTTTTTTGTTCCAACAGATGCTTTCTGCGGTCGCAATAAAATTCCCTTTTCTTGACCTACCTCAAAGGTATAGACGTGTAATTAATTCTTGCTCGATTTTCAACTGCGATTTTCTCGAAATGTGTAAAACTTTTGTTAAGGACATATGAGTTCAATCGTTGCCATTTATGGTGATGCATTACAGGTTTAAATATTTGCATATAGTAAAATAACACGCTGTACATCGAGGGAGAAAAATGACATTCTCTCTTGAGGTGTATATACATACTGTGACGTTTGCGGTCCCAGCCCGTCTGATGCGTCAACAACGACGCGCCTTAGACGAGAAGCTTCGAATCTGCAAGACAATGTGGAAGAAATATTAATCCAGCAGGACAACAAAATTAAGAATCTCGAACAAATCATGACAGGGTTGCGAATGTTCGGGGATCCGTCACCAGCAGAAGTACCAGAAAATAATGAGATCCAAACTGTAGTAGGACCAGCGGAAATTTCTAAATTGAAAATAAAACCACCGACGTTCGATGGGAAGTCTTCTTGGCCTAACTACTTCAAACAATTTGAAGCTGCAGCAAAAGCGAATGGATGGACGGCCAGTGAAAAAGCCACTTCGTTAATTGTGGCCTTGAGGGGGGACGCTATCGATGTGCTACAAATGATGCCCCTAGAGGAACAAGAAGACTTCAACAAGCTGGTGAACCGGCTGGAGATGCGTTACGGCCAGGCGCATCTGACCGACGTGTACCATGCGCAGCTGAGAAACCGTTACCAGAAATCCGGAGAGAGTCTTCAGGAATTCGAGGCTGATGTAGCGCGCCTAGCCCGGTTGGCATATCCTGCAGCTCCTGATGATTTCCTGCAATGTTTGACGCTGCAGACCTTCGTGGTTGGAATCCGTGATCCGGACAATCAGCAGGCATTGAGAATGGCCCACCCCAAGACATCCCAGAACGCATTGGCCTACGCCTTGGAATATGAGGTGGCGAAGCAAGTCTCAAGAGGGCATGCCAAGGTGCGAGCTGCCACGGACTCCCAAGAAGAGGAACCCGCCAGCGTCAAGGTGCGATCTGCTGCAGAGGAGCGGCCCAAGGATAATACCACAGAGGAGGATATTCGCCGCATTGTGGAACAAGTCTTGAGGCAGAAGAATCCTCTGGTCTGTTGGAATTGCCAGGAAGAGGGACATGATAGCAGGCGGTGTCCCAAGGCCAGGCAGGATTCTCCACGAAGGAAGCCACAGGGGAAACTAACTCTGGTCGCTGCAGATGGACAAACATCGACGCGTATTCAAAGGCCTCCAAAGACAAAGGCCACGAAAGTAATAGCCCTGCGGCGATTAACCAGCAGTGTCTTCGTGGATGCCACCATTGATGACATCCCTCACACCATGCTACTGGATACGGGTGCGTCGAAGACTATCTTGAGGCCCGACGTTATCAAGTCATCAAGACGCACTGAGCCGACTAAATGGAGACTGAGGACGGCAACGGGAACATCAGCGACTGTCCATGGTGAAGTAGAGGTGACCATTACCATTGGATCGACCCCCATCAAACATCGTGCGCTGGTAGCAGAAATAGAGGATGAAGCGATTCTGGGCATGGACGTCATGTGTGCTCATGGGTTTCAATTGGATCTGAAGCGTGGCGTGATGGCGGTTAACAACGAGGAGTTGGTTCTACATCAACGAGAGGACGTGGCCGCTCGAGTTGTTCTCGCAGAAGATGTCGTATTGCCTAGCAGAACCGAGGTTATAGTCGACGCAAACCTGAACGGCGCTTTCCAAGATGGGCAAGTCATTATGGTCGAACCTAACACTGACGATCAGAAGATTGGAAAAGGAGTTCTCGTTGGAAAAATATTGTTGACAGCAAAGAAGGAAATACCAGTTCGCCTAATGAATGTGAACTGTTTCCCTGTCAACATCAAGAAAGGTAAGATCTTGGGAAGCTGTGCCATGGTGTCCTCCATCTCCCGTCAAATAGAAGCAAACGTACAACAAGAAACGAAGGTCCCGAAGAAGTTGTTGGAAATGGTCCTGTCGACGGCCCAGGAACTGACTCCAGAACAGAGGACAAAAGCGAAGAACCTGATCTGTCAGTATCAAGATGTGTTCGAGGTAGAAAATGGACCTAAGGGAAGAACCGACATAGTCAAACACAAGATAGAGACCGGGGAAGAAAGGCCCATCCGTCAAGCTCCAAGGAGGTTACCATTGGCGAAGCGTGAGGAAGCAGAACGCATTATCCGTGAGATGGAAAAAGACAATGTGATTGAGCCATCAAGCAGTCCATGGGCGTCACCGGTGGTGCTTGTGAAGAAGAAGGATGGATCCACACGGTTCTGCGTAGACTATCGATTGCTCAACAACGTCACCAAAAAGGATAGCTATCCTCTGCCACGGATTGATGACACCCTGGACACCCTAGCCGGTTCAAAGATCTTCTCGACCTTGGATCTAAAGAGTGGTTATTGGCAAGTGGAACTAGCGCCCGAAGATCGAGAAAAAACGGCGTTTTCCCTTGGTATGGGTCTATGGCAATTCACGGTGATGCCGTTCGGGTTATGTAATGCACCAGCGACATTCGAGAGGCTAATGGAGACGGTTCTGAAGGGTCTGTCCTGGACAACGTGCATGGTATATCTGGACGACATAATTGTGGTGGGGAAAACTTTCGACGACTACCTGAAGAACCTGGAAGGAGTGTTCCAGCGGCTTCGCGGAGCTGGACTAAAGCTTAGTCTCAAGAAGTGCCACCTGTTCCAGAAGGAAGTGAATTATCTAGGCCATATTGTTAATGGGAATGGAATCGCCGTGGACCCAGTGAAGATTCAGGTCGTGAAGGACTGGCCAACTCCCAAGAATAAACACCAGATAAGGAGTTTCCTAGGCCTATGCACTTACTATCGGCGCTATGTTCCCGGATTTGCGGACATCGCTAAGCCGTTGACAAAACTCACCGAAGAAGGTCGTCCGTTTGAATGGGACCAACATTGCCAAATTAGTTTTGAACAACTCAAACAGTACTTGATAAGTGCTCCTATCCTAAGTTACCCTCTCCCAGAAGGCAAGTTCATCGTGGACACTGACGCTAGCAATGTTGGTATCGGTGGCGTACTGTCCCAGATACAAGAAGGGCAGGAGAAGGTGATTGGCTACTTCAGTAAAGTCCTGTCAAAGCCGGAACGAAATTATTGTGTCACTAGAAGGGAATTGCTAGCCGTGGTAAAGTCCATAGAACATTTCTACAAGTACTTATATGGCAGACACTTTCTCCTGAGGACGGACCATGCCGC
Organism: Dorcus parallelipipedus; assembly: GCA_958336345.1. Classification (NCBI taxonomy): domain Eukaryota; kingdom Metazoa; phylum Arthropoda; class Insecta; order Coleoptera; family Lucanidae; genus Dorcus; species Dorcus parallelipipedus. The sequence goes on from OY284479.1 coordinate 14,208,740, forward strand.
TTTAAAATGGCTCCTACGATTCAAGAATCCTGAAGGACAAGTCGCACGATGGATCGAACGACTTCAGGAATACGATTTTGAAATCCAGCATCGGGCCGGAACTAGCCATAGAAATGCCGATGCTTTGTCGAGAAGACCTTGTGCCGAAGACTGTAAGCACTGTAGTCGGCTGGAGGAGAAAGTTGCCACGACTGCGAGGACGGCCGTCGTAGACGACAAATGGCAAGGTGAAGAATTGCGACGAGACCAAGAGAACGATCAGGATTTGAAATTGGTGCTGGAATGGAAAAGTAGGAAGGCAAGGCCTACTTGGGAAGAGATAGCACCGTGTGCACCATCCGTGAAATCGTACTGGGCGCAGTGGGACTCCATAGTGCTGGATCATGGTCTTCTGAAACGAACCATCGAGAACCAGGAAGGCACGGAACAGAAGACACAGTTACTGATCCCCAAGAATAGGGTGCCGGAAGTTCTGAGGGAACTTCACGATGGAACTTCGGGAGGGCATCTGGGAATCAAGAAGACTATGGAAAAGGTGCGCGAGCGATTCTACTGGGTGCACTGCAAGGAAGACGTAAAGGACTGGTGTAGGAAGTGCGTAGTCTGCGCAGCTAGTAACGGCCCCCACAGACGAGGCAAGGCTCCTATGAAACAGTACAACGTAGGAAGTCCTTTTGAGAGAGTTGCCATAGATGTAGCCGGCCCATTTCCACAAACGAATAGTGGAAATAAGTACATCGTCGTGGTGATGGACTACTTTAGCAAGTGGGTTGAAGCATACGCCTTACCAAACCAAGAGGCGATGACTATTGCTGAAGCCCTTGTCCGTGAATGGATCAGTCGATATGGCGCGCCCATGGAGCTCCATTCAGATCAAGGAAGGAACTTCGAATCGGCTTTGTTTAAGAACGTGTGTACTTTGCTCGGCATCCGGAAAACTAGAACCACTGCACTTCACCCGCAGTCGGACGGAATGGTGGAAAGATTCAACAGAACCATCAACCGACATTTGTCCAAAGTCGTCTCCGATCATCAGAGAGACTGGGACACGTACATTCCCCTTTTTCTACTGGCATACCGTTCGTCCGTTCATGAGACAACAGGAGAGACACCAGCAAAAGTGGTATTTGGGCGAGAGCCAAGGCTGCCCTGCGACTTGAAGTTCGGCGTGAAGCCCGGTGAGGTCCCTGCCGACGAGAGCTACGTTAGCGGCCTACGCAGGAAAATGGACGACATTCACAATCAAGTGCGTCACAATATACAGACGGCCAGCGACCGAATGAAGGAGCATTATGACATCAATGCTCAGAATGGGGGATACCAACCCGGAGCACTGGTTTGGCTTTACAATCCTCAAAGACGTAGAGGTCTGTCCCCAAAATTGCAGACATCTTGGGAAGGTCCTTATAGAGTGATGAAACGGATTAACGATGTCATCTACCGCATCAGGAAGGTTCCGCATGGCAAACCCAAGGTTATCCACTTCAACCGAATGGCTCCTTACAACGGAGAAGAAAATGAAGGGACAGTACAACGGACGCAAGGTTCCGAAGTAAACTTCGAAACCTTCATGTTTCATCACGCCACAGGAAGTAAGGCGCGATTCGGAGTGACCACAGAGAGACAGCAAGACCTTTTTCAAGTGTCACCAGAGTACAGTCTGGCCCACTGTGTGGCAGAAGACCTAAGGATGTCCAAGGGGATAGCCCAAGTCTTCCGGAAGAAATTTGGTCAGGTCGAGGAACTCCTAAGACAGCACCCCATGGTGGGCAAGAGCCTGCAGATCATCCACACGGAGGCGGAACGAAGACGACACGTGTACTACTTAGTCACCAAGAAGACATCAAGCGGTAAGCCTGACTATCGCAGTATTTGGAGAGCTTTATGGAGCCTGAAGAGACAGTTGGTGGAAGGCAAGGAGACGAAATTAGCCATTCCCAAGATAGGCTGCGGACTAGATGGGCTGGACTGGAGGGTCGTTCGCAGCATGATAGAAGTCATCTTCAACGGAACGGGAATTGAAGTTCTAGTCTGCAGTCACCACCCACAGGCAGCTGTTGGCAGTAGGAAAACCGTAGACTGCTATTTCTTCCAGACCGGATGTTGTAAAGAGGGACCAGCATGCCGATTTCGACATTTTCCTTCAAGGCTATCACAAGGAACGTTCCGAGACGAAACGTTTTTAAGAAGGGGGCAGTGTGACGTTTGCGGTCCCAGCCCGTCTGATGCGTCAACAACGACGCGCCTTAGACGAGAAGCTTCGATATCACGTAAGCGATGATCCGAGACTTTCTGTCGAACGAGCGAGAATGTTCGCGAGAAACAACCCCAGCATATAAAAATGCACGCAGCCAAACGGGGGACAGTTCGACATTAATTAAGCAAGTGGACAGTTCGAAATTGAAGTCGCGTTATAAATATTCGCTCGGCTGTTAACATAAATTACTTATTAGTTTATAAATAAATTATTCTTAAGTTTGTGTTAATTAGTGTTACTTTTAAATAAATTAGATTATTAACTATTTCGTGTTTTAATTAAAATAAAAATAATAGAACCTTTAAAAATCGTTACAATACTATTTTATTCACGACGTCTAAACTTTTAGGGTAATAAATCCGAGCGTCACCTCTGACAATCATTTAATTTCGAAAAATTGTAGTCCTTCACATTCATTTCATTTCTGGGACACCAAAACTGTGATAGAAATAACATCTTTACTCGCACGGGAGCAAATTTCATTTTCAATTTAACATCACTTCACTCGCAGCGTTTAGCATTTCTTGCAGTACCTCCTTGTTCTTTCATTTTCACTAATGTTTCACACCTTAGAACCTCTGGAGAGGTCATTTTTCTCCCTCGATGTTTTTGTAGCCCTCGAGCTGCGCCCTTGTGCTACAAACAAACATCTCGGGAAAAATGACGGATTTCTCTCACTCGATATATAGTATGTGTGTCTCTAAACCTATATCTTTAATTGAAAAAGTAATAATAACTCCGGTAAAAATCGGTTTTCGTTTTCAAAGAAATTATTTTAGTAACGCTGGTTGGCGATTTAAATGGATTTAAATGTCTCAGCTGTACAGAATTGGTGTTTTTTTTGTGCCTATAAACGAATAAACGCCGAGATACGTTGGGCTAGGTCATGTTTGCCCTTCGCAAAAAAAATTCGCCAGGATTCTAACTACAAACGTCCTCACGCGCGCCCGCGCGACTTTCCTTACAACAATTGCAATTAGTTATTACTATTTTATTTATGCTTATTTATCACTGAACAAGCGAGAAATAAATATCATGTAAAGCAACGAAAAACGCATTTAGCTATGCCAGTAATTGTCGGTGAAATACAGATGGATCTAAAAAAAAATTGCTGATGACGCGCGCGCGGCTTCTGAGACGTTGATCTAGCTCTTTCAAACGTAAATAAAACATTTTTTGCAGTTTTTTTGCTTTTTATTGAAAGTTGACTTGCCTCAACAAGTCATAAACTAAGCAGAGGTTTCAAAACAAAGGAACTGCACACGCTTGTGGGTTGGTCACTTTTTCATTTTTGAGCAATACCGTTCAGATTTAGCAAATCAATCTCTTTTACAATGAAGAACGTACAATTTTAATTAAAGGCATAGGTTTTGAAACACCCTGTATAGTTAAAAGTAACCAATTTATTATGACATTTCCACTTTTCTTTCGTTTCCGGTTTGACAGGAAATTCTTATACTTTTCTTTTTTAAATGGGATTAATATTTTTAAATTTTACACGCCCTTTTTCTATGAAAGTCTCGATATGATCATAATTAACAATGGTATTTATTTCTATGCTTTTGTAACAACGTATTTACATATTCATAAATAAATTTAACGTTTCATGTAAATGTAAAAGCAAAAAAAGAAAAGAATAAATATAGGGTGAAATAGTGAAAACTTGATTGAACACTAGAAACAAAAGGTTTTTAAATTTTATAAATATTTATAGCCGCAGCAACAAGCAATAATTGCGTCGTAAACTTGCTCTTTGTACTTAGTATTGTCGGTGATTCCCCTGCCTGTACACGGAGAGTATAAACGCCGATGATTTCATAAACTTTACTAATTTAGTTTATGTTGTGAGTCGTAAACATGGATCATAGTAACACTACATATTCCAAACAATTGAATCCAAATAATGATTTATATTGGAAAAGTCGTGGTTACAGGCGACGGCCAGACAACTGGAGAGGTAGGTAATAATTTAAGAGTAAAAATAGAATTATTTTAAAATGATTCTATTTTTACCTCAATTATTTAACATAAGGGAGGTACGAGGCTCCTGAGTGAACCAAACTGCTGTTTGCTTTATGCTCTATGATATACAATAATAATACGCGAAAGTAATATTTACACGCGTTCTTTTTTAGACAAACAATTTATTTAATTTTATTTTCTTAATCGTAAATCCGTAATATGTGCGCTCCTTAAATGATTTCCAAGGACGTTGTCCTTTTTAGAGGTTTCTTGTTTTCTAGTACTCTATTATTTTTTAAAAACTATTTAAATATGTATCTACTCTAATATTTACATTTCACTTTTGACGTTTCATGTAACTTTTTTTGATGAATAAATATGCTATTATTATTATTATTATTATTATATATATATATATTATTATTATTATTATATATATATATATATTATTATTACTATTATTGAGTGATCAGTGATCGAGTACGGACGTGTTTGTATTTGCTCTGAGATCTTTTAACTTTAGTCTATGTTTGCTCTCCACTTACGTGGATTTAACTGTGTCTGATGGGTGAGATTTAATTTTTCTAATATGACTGTGACTTTTAATTGCCCAAAACAGTGCAGAAATTTAGATAAAAATTGATAAATAAATTGTAAACCGACTATAATTATCCAAAATTAAATCTTTTTGTGACACTCGTTTCGCAAAAACGCACACCGGTCAACTGGTTTTCGACCCAAAACAAGTGCTCACTCAGCGAGCGCGCGGCGATATTTCCCGTTGCTGAGAGATGAATTGCGGTAGATGTGATCTACCTCTCCCCAAGGATAGAGCACACGCATATTGTTCTGGCTGCAAAAATGGTATTCATTTTAAATGCTCGGTTAAGTCTAGTACTTGGAAAGGTACGGACCAAAATAGGAGGGAAGCTTGGCGTTGCGTAGATTGTAGGCAAAGCAGATTAGAAGGAAGTGATATTACAGATTCTGAGGAAACATCGGTTCTTTCAGCAATAAATGAGCTCAAACAAATAATTTTAAATGTCCAAAGTAACCAAGAAGAGCTTAAGTTACAATTAAAAAACTATGAAGCTCAAATAATTACTCTTAACAAGCAAAATTCTGAAAAGGCCAAAAAAAATTAAATCCTTGCAAAATAGAATTGAGGAACTTGAAAGATTTAATATCAAAAATAATATTGAGATAATTGGCGCTGCTGAAAAGGAAGATGAAATTGTCGAAGAACTTGCTCTGCAAATTATTCAGAATATAACCCCCGACATTGTCTTAGATGACATAAAGTATGCAACCAGATCATCCTTAAAGCATAAAAATAGTAATAAACCTCGCCCCATCATTGTTGAGCTCAGATCAAAAAATGTACAATTGAAAATTCTTGAAAAGAAAAAATCCCGTCAGTTAACAAACTAGGACATCTACAAGGACAAAAACAATACTAAAATTTACATATATGAACAGCTGTCACCTTTCACAAAGAATTTGTTATGGCAAACACGATTGAAGTCTAAAGCAAACGGGTGGAAATTCATGTGGACCAAGGGTGGTAAAATACTGACCAGAAAGGCGGAAAACTCTAAAATTATTAACATAGCCTCTGAAGAAGATCTTGAGCAAATAATCTAATTTTATTATCCTGTTTTCATTCTTCACTTTTTACATTACCCCCCGTCACTCACCTTTAGTGGTTTTTCTCTTTTTAATCTTTTCCGTACCCATGGCATTAAATAATTCAGATTGGCTTTTAACAGAAGATCTCCCCGTGATTCTTCAAAATATAAATCAACTTGGTAATACAGTAAATAAATCTAGCAAGCCTTCTTTTAATATTCTTTATTTAAGATCCTTAAATATAAGATCCTTACCAGCACATTTTGATGAACTCTTTACTTACAGGATAATTTAGATCTCCTAGATATTATAATTCTCACTGAGATAAATATTAAGCAAGATTTTATGATAAATTACAATGCGATTTTTAATATTACTGGCTTCGATTCACATTTCAAATGTAGACACGATAGACGTGGTGGCGGTTTATTAATCTATTATAAACAACATTTGGAAATAAACATCATAAATGAGGATTTCCAAAATTGGGAAGGAATCCTCTTCAGAATTAGCTTAGAGGGGGATCTTTTTCTCCATATACTTGCCATCTATAGACCCCCTCATCCAAATTATAACATTTTCCTAGAAGATCTAGAGATTTTCCTACAAAACGCACACTACAAAAAATTCTTAATTATAGGTGATACAAATATTAACTTGTTGGATATCTCAGACTCTACGCAACGTTATGAAGATCTCTTGGCGACTTTTGGCTTCATTAAAAAAATAAATAATCCCACTAGAGCATTTTTTTAGAGATGACGTGATAACTTCATCCTGTCTTGATCACATATTTCTGAGAGGCTTCGTTAATCAATCCTTGGGTATAACTATTGAAGCAACTATTTCAGATCACTTCATGATAGTTGCCTCAGTTTGTACAGGTATTCTTTCTCAGATCCTTCCTGTGCTCCATCATAAAAATATCCACAGGGTGAATCCGGATATATTTAAACTCTCCCTGGCTGTCTCCTTTCGCCCTGAAAACTATGAAAATATTACTGTAGCAGATGACATGTATAATTTCCTGCAAAACTCGTACCATAACGCGCTACAAGGCTCAAGTTACACTGTAACGCAGAGCAGGATGAATAAGCATCAGAAGGAAATCAAAAAACCTTGGCTAACTCCCGAATTGCTTCGTGACATGGAATTTCGAGATCTGCTCTTTAAACTATGGAAAAAGAGTTCTGAAAGAAATAAAATCTTTTACAGAGACTTATATAAAAAAAACCCGTAACAACATTACCTCCAAAATAATGTTGGCAAAAAAGAATTACTACCACCAAATGTTCAGTAGCTATCAGGATGATATGAAAAAAACTTGGAATGGAATAAATGAGTTACTTGGTAAAAATCCTCATATCGAAATGGATGACAAAAATATCTAAGCAGTTTAAAATTCCATTATATGATATCTGCAATAATTTTGCTAACACATTCAAAAACCAAGTTAGCAGCATTACACATACATGCAATAAAACCTTGTTGTCTCAAGACATTATAAAAATTCAACCGCAGTCTATAATTATTTCAAATGTATCTAAAAAAGAACTACAAGACATCATATTATCCATCAACTGTAACAAATCATCTGGTACTGACAATATTAATATTAAACATATACTTACTTACCTTGAAATTTTCCTGGATCCGTTGCAAAAATTCATCAACTTGACACTCCAAGATAAGCACATCCCTGAGGGACTCAAGTTGGCGATAGTTCGACCAATACATAAAAAAGGTAGTCTAAGAAATTATGCGAATTACAGGCCGATATCCATACTATCCGTAGTAGATAAAATCATGGAAAGATACATCTGTAACAACTTAATAGCTTACTTAAACAAATACAATATCTTGGACCCTCAGCAATATGGCTTTCAAAAAGGTAAAAGTAGAACCCTGCTACTGGAAAACTTTGCCGACTTAGTCAATCAAAAGCTTAACATAAATGTTCACGTACTAGCCCTTTTTATTGACTTTAGCAAAGCATTTGATTGCATAAACCATAACATATTAATTGATTGTCTGGAAAAAATCGGCATAAGGGGACATGTACTACAATGGTTTATAGATTACCTAAAAGGACAAAGATATGTTGTCAAAATCTCCGATACTTACAGTGTGGAGCATCTCATCGAACGGGGTGTGCCCCAAGGCAGCATCCTTGGGCCCATTTTATATCTAATCTATGTCAATGATGTAAAGACATGTTTTAGTTCATGCAGCTACTTCTTATACGCGGATGACACAGCCATTGTTGCTCTGCATAAAAACATTGATACTGCTATGAATATCTATCACAAAATCTTTTAACCGGACACTAAATTTCGCACTAAACACTTAACGTTTCACCATCGTTCGACAGCTTCGTCAGAAGTGAAAAAGTTAAAAGATTTTGTGATACAAATTTCATCGGACAAGAACCAACTTTAAAGCTATAAATACCCTACAAAAGGATTTTGATCAATTCCAAAAATGGGCCCATGATAAACAACTTACCATCAATCACGGCAAGACAAAGCTTGTCTACATATCGTCTCCACATATGAAGAGGGCAAGTAATGTTTCCATTGCTTTGCATACTACCAGCTGCCTACACAACAATATTCATCTTTGCAAGTGCACCCAAAAAATTGATCTGGTCTCTTCATACACTTACTTAGGTGTAATGCTCGACCATCGCTTCCTATGGCAGAATCATATGGATAACTTGGCCAAGAAACTGAGAATACTAGCCTCACATTTTTACTATTTAAAATACATCATTCCCCATACAACGCTGCAGTTGGTGTATTACTCAATGGTGGAATCTCTAATAAGATATGGTCTCACATCTTGGGGTTGGGCCTCTGACTCCCATATCCAGCGCCTACAAGCAATTCAGGACCGCATTGTAAAGCAATTATTGCCAAATCATACAAGGACTGAGAATGTGTACAAACTGTGTAAGTTGCTCCGAGTAAACCAACTACGGGTGTTCATAGTAATATTAAATAATGATTACTCCCACAAATATAAACATGTCATGTAACATACACATTCTACAAGGGCTCAGGAGACTGGGCTTCTAAGTGTGCCCCAATCCTTCAATAAATACGGTGATAGAATCCTCCAAGTGACTATTCCAAAAATATTTAATACCTTGCCTGTAGAACTACGTGGCCTAGAATCGATTAGTTTAGTTAAAAAATATGTTAAAGCATGGCTATTATCTACTTAATCTTAATTTAAAATTTGTTACTTTTAGGTGTTTTTCTCATTTGTTTTGTGAGGTTATATTGGTTATACTCAACTATATGCCTTAGCTTTGTTTTCAACCAAAATTCTACTTTGTATCATTTCTGTTTTGTTGCCGATTGTTAAATAATATTTTCTGTATGTTTATCACTCAATAATAGACGCCACTGACAAGTCTTGGACTTAGTGGCATTTTTGTTTTTGTTTGAAAAAAAAAATACACTTTCGAGTTGCGCGTAAACTTTGAGATGAGAAGAGAAACTTTTTGTCTATTACTATACATTATATAGGTACTTATAACTTATAGTTAAAGGACGGACATTTGTATGACTGTTCACGGTCACTTCGCCTCGAGGACTCAACGCGCACGTAAAGTAGCAAGTCCATGAGCGTCGGGCAGAAGCCGAGTCAATATATTAATATATTACTTTCAAAAAAGTGATTAATATGCTATAATAAACATAAAGTTATAATCCGTAAATTATAATTTCTTATTTTGAAAGGATTACTATATTTATTTAGAATTTAAACTGTAGTGATGCGAACACCAAATTTTACGCTCGGGATATTAAGACGACCAGTTACCGCGCAGGGCGTGCCGCTTATGTGAACGACATTGAATTCCATCATTCCGTCCGTTGTCTGCTTATAGTGCATTCGACTGGCAGCACTATTGCGCATTTAGCTCGAACTTGCAACGAATCTCACATTCGACTGGGTGATTCTAGTGGAGTGCATCCTCAAACCTGCATTCGGCTGGCTTGTATGACGCGAATATAATGTAAGATTTGCATTCCACTGGCGAGTGTGCTTGCTCGAAATTCGCAATTTTTGGAACTGTACTTTTTCACAGTGCAACTGTCAGACGGTAACTTTGAGGTTATCGCGTTGTGAAATGAACGTAGTTAGCAATAGATTATTGGAGGAAAAAACTGAAAAACCTAAAATTCGCGGATATGTTGAGGTTGTTACAAGATATTCTGAAAAAGAAGTAATATATTTTCTTATTAATAATGCGTTGGAATTCTGTTATTGGCGAGTTATCGCAACCATCACGTTAACTTACGGTAAACGTTAAAATTACGTGGTCCCATTCATTTTCCATTGGATCACATGATCTTAACGTTTACCGTAATTAACGTGATGGTTGCGATAACCCGCTATTAGCTCAAGAGAAATTGATACCTACTCATTTGCAACTTACGTATACGTATCAAACAGTAAAGGCGTCTTTTTTGCACTGTGGTTTAAGTGTCGGTATTGGGTAATTACTTATGCAATTTGCACGTTTGTAAATTGCGGACAGAAAATTTCGGATGTCACTGTCATTCCGCCGACAGTAATGACCACAGATTACAATACAAATAGATGTCTAACTTGCGTGATACCAACTTGAAACTGATTTGCGCGCCCTACAAAGTTTGGTAGAGGAACTAAAAAAAGAGCGCCAAAATTTAAACCACTGTCCATTTGATTTATTTAATACAATTTATGAATAGTAATAGATTTTCTCCTTTTCCACTATTTTATTTTTTGTTTATGAATATTTCGATCTGCAATGTGGTCTGTGTTATAGAAGATATAAATATTACTAGAGTCTATTTCTATCTTTAGTTCTTGTTAACGATGATCTATTGCAATCAAAACATACCCACAAACAATAAATAAAGTAGTAGAGAAGAAACTCTATTAATAATTAGTTTGACATAAGATAAATTCATGAAAAATAGGAAATGAAAGGCATTGAATAAATAGATATATTTATTATTTTGGCAGTAGCATCGAGTTTTAACAATATATCACAGTAATTAAATATATAACAGTAATTAAACTAGTGTTGCCAGGTTTTCTATTTAGATAGAAAGAACTATACTATCACAAATTCTATTAACAGACACTGAAAATGCGCACTAATCATTTAACGTTTCGCTATCGGTTGACAGCTTCGTCAAGTGATGAGTGCGCATTTTCAGTGTCCGTTAATAGAATTTGTGATACATTTTCATCGGACAAGAACCTACTCTAATGAGAAAGTATACTATTTATTTTGTTTTGTATCGAACATATTTGTTGTAGCGTGCCAATGCATTAAGTTTAATTTTGTCCGTAGTTCCAGGCGAAATTCTACATTTTCCATGCAAAATGTTGCTTATTGTTTTACACCAGTAAAATATAAAAAGATGTATACAATATGAAATTAATTTTTCCACAACTACTTTACCATGAACATCACAATTGGAAAAGATGAAATTATAATTCCTACGTATTGCAGCACATAATTTACGTTTGATTGCAGATTCATGGCAAATACGTTCTAAATTATTATATACCGTTTCCTTTATGCTTTGTACACAACATAGTAAATCATTTGAAGGATATCGAAGTCTTTTTTCTGTATCATATTCTCTTGCAACAATTATTTCATGATGTACCAATGTTGATGTTGCAACTAAATTGTCCTTACACTGTTGGCAATTGTTCATAATGGGCCAAATTTTTTTAAAAATAAATCCAGCAACATAACTAACTATTTGTGTTCTTACATTCACACCCATTTCATGAGGTTCATTTAAAGTACTAATTTCCAAGACATCAGATTCGGATATAGTTAAAGTTGTTTTATCTTCTATTATCGTTTGCGTTGTTGTGGAACTACTTAAGAAATGTTGTAGTATGGATATACAACCTCCTGATGAATCTTCTTCACAATTACTTCCCGACGAATGAGCATACACTAAATTATTAATCAGCAATGTCTTATAGGCATTGTTGAATGCTGTACAGGAAGGGTTTATATTTCTAGCCCCATGGCTCCCTATTGCGCCGAAAAAAATTTCTAATGGGTCTTGATTTAAATGTCTTGTCAACAATACTCCTACACCATTTTCGTTTAGAAATTTCCAAATCTGTTGAAATCCTGAAATAGTAAATTATGCTTGAAGAAATGCAATTCACTATATTTTGTTGTGATTGTAAATGTGTTCCAATATTTCAGCAACGGATTCCTTGCGGAAAATTATAATCATTTTAAGACTGACTAGCTGTATAATTCCTCGCAGTTACAGTCAATCAAAAATAGTAGTATCGTCGGTGAGTGAATATTCATAACCCTTGCAAATTGTGCTTCAGATTCAATTTGCCTTCGCATTATTCGAAAACTAATGGATTCCATGACAAACTTGCAAAGACAATTTTTAAGTAATGAATGTAGCTTTGACATTTGGTAAAGGAGAGAACCAGATTGTTGATTTATGTATTATCTGTGAGGAATTACACTTAAGTAAATGAAATTCTTTTCTTTTAATTGCCTTCAATGAATATGCAGCTGAAATTTTGAGACACCTGCAAACGAAAAATATTTCTACAAATTACCCTTGACTCAATAGTCAAAATCCAATTTTTAACTGAAGGTGGTATTGTTTTTCCTTTCTTCACAGAATCATAAAAATATATACTATGTAAAACTTGTAGAGCATAGACCCAAAATTTATGATGAATGGAATTTTTTGTTACACCGGACCGGTAGATTTTGCCATTTTCGGGTTTATGATAGTTGCTGTTTACAGTATCAAACAATTTATCAAAAAACATTAAAAAGTCAGCTGTGTCATTTGCAGATGATGACAATAATTGTTTGGCTGCAAAAAAATTAATATACTTACATTACCCCAAACAGCATATTATATTTAATGATTGCAACAATACTTACAAGTCATAAATTTCATTATCGCAGATACTCTTTGACTAAAGACTTGCGTACAACATTTAACTTTCATTTTTCGTATCTTGTCGGGTTATATATGTTGATCAGTTAACCTCGGTAGCAGTTTAAAATCCTTGTCCAGACAATTATCTTGCTCGTACATTTGGATAACATGCTCCCATTTTGCAATTTTCTCTTTTTTGTCCATAACAAAATGTATTTCCTTGGTTAACATGTTGTTCCGAATGCCCTTCATTAAATGAGGTGCATCAAAAAGAGGAATGATGGGAATCTGATCAATTTCAAACATATTTCCTCGATGTTCTTTTCTTTGCTTTGCATAAGCTTTTTGTGTGTCTTTTATTAAAATTTTGATTGCAGACTCATTACAAATGCCCTGGTCGCAAATAGTTGCCACAACATACAAGCCGGTAGATCTCACTGCTAAAATTCTCATTAGATGAGGTGTTTTTGTTGTTCCCTGGCAATATGTATAGCAAAGAGGTTGCTTAAATTTCTTCCAAATACCTCTAATCATAAACACTAATGTGTGATCTGCGAATTTTTGGGTCTTAGTGTCACCAAAATTTTCAAATCCTTCGATTTCATCATATTTTGCATTATATTGCAGATGAGGATGTAAACAAATTTCATCGAAGAAGACTGTACAGAGCCGTTCTTTGGATTTTAGCTTTTGAACAGATTCCTTTAGTGTTGAAACAACCTCTTGATTTAAGCCTGGTGTCAAATGCAATTTATGTAATAACGAGAGTATTGTCCCTCTTGATGGCAGCACAAATAATCTGCATAAATATCTATATGCTTTAGGGCTTTGTTTATACAATGAAACCGAAAGAATTTTCTCTTGCAATGTAAATCTATGACCTTTGATATCTTTAGAAGCTTCTCGTAATTGCATTCCTGTAAAAATTGTTGCAGCTAATGACATTTTACTTGAAATACTTTTAAAATATGCATCACGAGATAATGTTTCAGCTGCATGTAAACTGCTCTTAAAGCCTTTACAACGTTTTTGCAGTCTGCTGACTTTCCTTCGCAACATTTTAGCTTCACCATAAAGATATCGTGCTTGAGGTGATAACATAGCACTTCGGGTTACACCAACTTTTTGCAAGAAGCCTGTAATAAAATGTAATTCATGTTAAGAGCAAAACTTAATAGTTTTAAATAAAATAAAGCAATATTTCTACATACAATGACATTTACCTGCTTTCGATGGCTGATGTGATGTAAAAGTACTGGAAGTTGGTGTAGAGGCGATGAGTTGTTCAATAACTTCAGCCGATGGCATGTCACCTATTACCAAATGTAAATGAAATAAGTCTACATGGTATAATAATATGTACCTGTGTCTGAAATATTTGGTCCAGTAGAGGATGTAGCTACTACACACCTGAAGGCTGAATGTCTTCTAAATATAGATAAGAAACTGTTACCACGAGTTGTTTGTGTTATTTCATTTCTTTTTCTCAAGAAATTCTATTTAGACCAAGTTAAGTACTAATTATATCAATACCTGGTAAAAATAAATTAGGGACAGCATCATGTTTCAATCGTTTTGTGCCCGGACTAAAGCTATCCTCTGTAAAATGGTTGGGGCATATCCGCTTATTAGCATAAACAGTCTCGGGAGGGTTGTTCAAGTTAAATAATCTCATCCACGATAGCATTCTCGGCATTCCTCTTTTTGGGTTTGGAAAGCGATGCCTTCTTGTACCTATTTAACATTAATTATTTATTATAAGTATCTTATGATTCACATATACATTTTAAATATTACCTGTGTAGGAACAATACTTAACACAGCACTTAACTAATCCCATTGCGATTGCAAATAGTCCTAATCAATATTATTAACACCAAAATATAACTTAACGCCCTAACTAATGAAACATAAACTTAAAAAACGATAAAGATGCAATATAACTAGAAAACTTGTGGACACTATGCTGATAAACCCTAACGAGCACGAGGCAAACACAGAAACACACACAGAAATGACAGAAGTGTAATAAACATTAATTTCGTACATACGTAATGACGATTCCAATCGATAGTAGCGCCATACAAATGTTGGTAGCGTAAAGAACCGGAGAGGCAAACCGGTGACGAGTACCTCGTATTAAGTCGACATAGCATGGTAATGACCCAAAAATTGTCCGAATTCGTATTTATAACCTCGGTGCACGTGAAATGTTCGGGAAAGGCCGTAAAAGTTGAAACATTCACATATGCATAGGTACGTCAGACGGATGACAGTGACATCCGAAATTTTCTGTCCGCAACTGTAGCGCGTGCCAGCCGAACAAAACCAGCATGCGACCCAAAAGGATGCGCACTCTTTGCATACAAGTATCTGAAATGTACGAAACTGTACGAGTTTTTCCTTATATCAGAGCAAAACCAGTGCATACAAACATCGAACACGGGCGGCTCAGTCGAATGCACTATTAGGTAGATAGTTATTAAATAATTATTAATTTAAATAATAAAATAGTGGGCTTATAGTTTTATACATGTATAGAGATTAGATATTTCTGATGGTCAAAAAAAAAACTGCAAAGCTAAGAGGAAATTAAATGCATTATGGTTTAGCGAGTTTCTTATTTCAGTTTTTCTTCGATCCATTTTATTTTTGGTTTACAGTTTTTGAATTAATTTAATTTCTACTTATCATATTTTATACGTACGTATAAACGTGCGCCTGTAACTTTGGCCAGTTTTCCACATTATAATGAATTGTGTTAAGAATTTGAAATCTGTACATTGTAAGGAATATTTGTAATAAATTATTATTATTGTTATTATTAAAAAAAATTATTATTATTAAAAAAAAATTATTATTATTATTATTCGTACTAAAGAGAAGCGAAAATAATGTAGCATTACACTGATAAAAATGGTAGTAAATTTACTCTATTTTTACATTAAAATTCAATATTATTTTAAGTGAATTTTTAATGCTACATAGAATTCTACACTCATCAAAATGGTCTAGTGGACACGTCTAAAAATAAACGCTGTTGCAAATAGTGGAAGTACTATGACAAAATCTTGAAATAAATTGTAAAAGTTGAACAAGAAACTTTTATTTTTAGCATAAACCACAACGAAGTTACCATAGTTTTGTTATATAGGGTGTTCAACAAACATAAAGCAAATTTATAATTTCAAAATTATAACGAAATCGGAACGAAAATGAAAGATTTCACATTTAATACAGTGCATGGCCACCTCTGGCGTTAATCACAGCACGGCACCTATTGGGCATACTTCTAATTAAATTGTTTATATAATTTTGATCGATTTGTTGCCACTGGTCTCGTAAACAGTTTGACAGCTCCTGCTTTGTTTGAAACACCATGCCATGATTCTGGATACGTCTTTGTAGCACATCCCACACGTGCTCTATTGGATTTAAGTCGGGGGATTGCGCAGGCCACGGTAATACTGCAATATTTTGCTCATCCAAAAAATTTCTAACCGTTCTCGCAACATGTGGTCGAGCATTGTCGTGCATAAGTAAAAACTGTCCCCCGACTTGTTCTGCCTGTGGAAGGATAACAGGTTGTAGAATTGTGGCCCGATACGCGTTAGCTGTTAAAGAGCCTTCCACAAAAACGAGGTCTGTTCTACGGTCAATTCCAACTCCAGCCCAAACCATCACAGTTCCCCCTTGGTACCGCTCCACTTCCTGAACAGTTGCCAAACGGTTTTCGTTTCCAGGTCTTCTCCACACCTTCAGCCGTCTAGAATCTGGCCTCAAACCGAACCTGGATTCATCAGTAAAGAGCACATGATCCCAATTTTGTTCTTGCCAATTGACGTGTTGTTCAGCCCATTCTAATCTTCGTGCGCGATTGCCACGCGATAGCACAGGAATCCTAACCGGACGTCGAGCATGGAGTCCATTCTCATGGACCCTGTTTCTTACAATTTGATCACTGACACCTATGTGATGGACATTTTGGAGCTTCATTTTTAGTTGGTTGGCCGTAAGATTTCGATTACGAAGTACTTGCATCCGAAGAAATCTATCCTGTACAGCATTTGTTTTTCTGGTGGGGCCAAGATGTCTTTCTTTTACATCACCACTTTCTCCATAACGCTGCCACAAGCGACCGATGGTACTTTTTGTAGAATTTACAGCCTCCGCCACATTTTTTTCGAATAGTCATACCACCCTGTATCATGCCTACAGCTCTTAACTGACGACTAAGATGCCGTTTCTCCATCTTTATTAATTCCAAAAGCACTATAAATCTCAACTTCTAATCCTCTCAGACAAACATCAAGTAAATTAATGTAAAACGTATTCAGAGCACAAACAACACTTCGACACAAATGTCATTAGCTATTATAACTCTCATTTGATTACGGAGACAAAGCTAAACATCGCCAACTTGATCCTAAGGTTGCCACATTAGAGCTCTGTTAGCTATATTCGCGCAAAATTTTGATTAATGTACGCAAGCATACTTCTTACGTTTGTCCCCTAGACCATTTTGATGAGTGTATGTAGTATGAAATAACATGAAATTTTGATGTAAAAATGATGTAATTTTACCACCACTTTTAGTGGTGTAATAATGCATATAAATAACTGGTGATATAAGTAGAATTCTTCTAACGTAATGAGAATGTAAAGTAGGGAATACACGATCCAACATGTCTTAACACATGTACGCGCGTACATGTTCGCCGAACATCAACGTCAAATAGTACCATACTACACACGATCGAACATGTCTTAAGACATCATAGTCCAGTTATCAACCAAGACAATGTCCGAAGAGTTATGTTTGGTGGCAATAGCGTGCACCTAATAATAGACGTCAGCTATCTGAAAGTGATAAAGCTGTAGTAAATCCCCAGTTTAATAGTTCCAATTGCAGGATCTGCCACCACACATTGCCGGAAAGTTATTTATTAAAAATCATAAATTGGCTGTTTTGGGGTGCTGTGGAAAAGCTTATGCACGACGCCGACGTACTGCATTGAATAAATCCGTGGCGAACATGTGCGTTTGGCAACCACACGGTCGGACATGTAGGCGTGCAAACATCAACGCACGCACTTGTTTTCTGGTTTTCCTGAAAACAAGTGCGTGCGTTCATGTTTGCGCGTACATGTTCGACCGTGTGGTTGCCAAACGCACATGTTCGCCACGGACTTATTCAATGCTGTACGTCGGCGTCGTGCATACTTTTTTCCACAGCATCTCGAAACTACCAATTTATGATTTTTAATAAATAAATTTCCGGAAATGTGTGGTGGCAGATCCTGCAATTGGAACTATTAAACTGGGAACTTATCACAGCTTTATTTATTATTACTTTTTTTGTATTTTTGTTTTACTGTAATAGCGCACGCCACTGCCACCAAACATAACTCTTCGGACATCGTCTTGGTTGATAACTGGACTATGATGTCTTAAAACATGTTCGATCGTGTGTAGTATGGTACTATGTGACGTTGATGTTCGGCGAACATGTTCGCGCGTACATGTGTTAAGACATATTGGATCGTGTATTCCCTACTATATGCGTACATGTTCGAAGCGTTTCTCGGGCCAACACACGCACGTTGATGTTCGGCGAACATGTACGCGCGTACCTGTGTTAAGACATGTGGGATCGTGTATTCTCTCCTTAAAGAATACAAAAACAGCAAAACGAAATGAAGAATAAATTGATTAAAGATTTTCAAATGAACAGATAAGAATTTTATAATTACATACGTACAGACAAATTTAATATTAATTAGAAGATTAATCAGTCTTAATTCGCAGTGTTATGTGATTTATTAAGTTCATCGATAATTCGGTGATGAATCATCAATCTCCGAAACTAATTCACAATAGCTTTGTTCGTACAGCGGCTTCTGAATAGTCCGAAACTGTCAGAAGCATGCGCCGATTCAAGTTTCACATTTAATGCAGTTCTTGAAAGCGGTGATTAATTCGACGGACGAATATATTTGACAGTGTCAAACTAGTCACAAATGCTGTACGAACAGACCCCTATTATCTCCCTGAAGTGCAATTTTAGTACAAATCGTGATGGATCGCCTTTTGAATTATGTTACTTCATAATTGCCTTTCAATTACCATTTATCAAAAACAGCTCCTAGAAAGGGCTACTCACACGTGTTATAATATACAAGATGTTCCATTTGAAAAAAAAAAGCAATATTACAAAACGCGAGTTGCGGCAGCCTATATACAATACACTGTGTCTGCTAAAGTTGTCTATAAATGGGAAACATTTTTATTATTAGTTTTACGAAAAAAGTTACTCTACAAAAAGTTCTGCTTTTTGAGAAAATATTATTAAACTATTCTCTGTTCACAAATTAAAAGACCACTGGCGATGTTGCCTTGTGAAAAGTACAACCGGCAACATTGTCTTAGTTAGAATTTTGGTAACAAAATTGAAAGGTAGTGTTTGAAATAAATGTCAAAGTTCTGCGTGCTGATCAGATCCGTGGTGCTAAATTTAATAATTGTGATAGATTCATGGTTTTTACGTTATCGTTCGTAAACATTTTATAACAGACAAATTGTAATTATCCATTGTCAAGAACGTACGAATTTTTCATAATAATACGCAGGCGGATAATTATATCTGACAAATTATAAATGCTTTACCAACCTTGCTATTTTGATAATGTTTTATAGGCGACTTATGTTTTATATCAACATAATGCAACAGGTGGTGGTTTTTTAATTTGTGAACAACGTATATTCAAACTTGACATAGCATATACAGAGTGATCAAAAATTGAAAAATTCAAATTTGATTCCAGAGAGAAGTTCTAATTTTTAATTTAGAGCAGAATGTAATAACAAAATATTACTTAGAATTAAAAAATATATTTAAGTTTAGAGTCACTGCCTCCTATTTATACAGAACAATTCTTAACATTTATAAAGAAAATAAAAAAAAAATCTTTACATTCAATTATGCAAATCATCCTAGCTACTTAGTAAGGACTTATCGCTTATTTTCATTGAAATGAATAACCTCTCTGTTTCTATATCTATGTTTTGTAGCAACTTTGCGTTGCATTTAAACAACTGATAATAACATGATCATTTATTTTGCAAAATACAAGATACATTATCTTTCAAAAGTATTCGTCCGAAAAGCCGTACGAAACTGAATCTTATTGAAATACCCCTAAAATATTAGGTTGTTCGGAAAAAAATGTCGTTTTCTTTTTAATTCAGAATGTTTATATACATAAGTATATAAACTTTGATTAAACTATATAATCACCATTTGCATCAGCGACCTTTTGCCACCTTTCTGCTAGCAGTTATATTCCACGATGATATCATCTAACTTTTCTGGAATCAAAAATTCTAGACATTTTTTTTTCCGAACGATCTAATATTTTCATTCTCACGTCAACTACCTACAGGTTTTTAAAACACTGTAATTGCGAATTATCTCTGTGGGACTTTTATTTTCTAACTCTGCGGCAAAGTATGGAACGGAACTGAAATAAAATTAAGTATTTTTTAACGTTTTCATTTTCCAATCGTTTAGCAGTATTTTTGATTATGTATTTAATTCTGATCAATAATATCATAATTATCTGGGTATAATCTACTTACAAATTACAACATACAAAAAATAAAAACAAAAAACTGTTACTAGATTAATGAAAGTGTTAACTACTGATTCCCCAACTGTGCAGGGCTTTTAATTATATTTTGAAAGGTACCTACAAATGTTATTATTGGACATACAAAAAAAATGTTAAATATAAAAGTTTTAGGGATTTACTTGACCCGCCATAATTTACTAAAAACAGAAACAAATGATGATTGAACACCTGACAAATGAGTGTCAACTTTGTTATTTTAAATGAAACACCAAGTATATATTCTCGAATTACAAAAAAAAAAAAAAAATTCCAAAAATATGTAGTTTGCCTCTACAGGGTATCCCAAACCTCCGAGTTAGTGCGATAATTCCCTTTTCTATACATTTTATCAAAACATTTTCTTAATAAAAGTTGTATAGGTTTCCATTGTGCATAATTTAAAATTATTATTATTATTATTTTCAACTATACAGGGTTGTTCGTTTAAAAATTACAGACTTATGATTTTTTAAATGGAACACTATACAATATTTGATTGTAGTTTTGGTTAGCTCATGAAGAGCTGATGAAAATGATATAACATTTTATTTATGTATTTTGAGTATTTACCGAGTTATTTTTAGTTTTATGCAAAAAATGGGTCATATTTGATCGTGGTAGCCATTGTGGTAGCTAATTCTGTGTAGTATCTAACTGTCCAATTCACAAGTAAAAGGCGTGTTTAGTACGCGTGATATTTTAAGTTTCAGTTACGATTTCTCTATGATTTTCCATGAGACTTTAAACCTTAATAATGCTCTCCTGTAAAATTAACAAACGGTGACTTAACGCGTTCTTTCAGTGCCTCTTCATATTCGAAACTCTTATATACAGTGTGTAATCGAATAAGTTTCACATATTAATACTGTAAGTTCTTCATCACATAAGGAATTGATTCTGCAAATATCAATGTTCTTGCTCGAAAATAAAAAACTGACCTACCACAAGAGCGCATCGCCTTTTGTTTGAAAACCTTTGCTCGTTCGTCAGCGCCTCTGCGATTTTTATAGACGCATCGTAAAGCGATAAATTCCGCAAATGTCACGGTCACTGGGTTAGTGTCGCCCGCAATACAATTTGGAACGGAATCTTCGAACATCTGTTTCATTAAATAATCCACAATAATTATATCGTGATATTTCACACTTTGTAAACAAATAACACACTATGTGATATAATTTGTTAATTTCTTATGTTAAAATAATGAATGTAAGTTATAAGTCCATTGATAAGAAACAAATTGGTGACAGGAGAATTTAGCTGATGCGAACATTTTTTTCGGTTTCGTCAAATAAATAAATGCATTAACTGCACTAAATACAAATGTTTAGTTTAACGCTTTCCCTAATTTTGAGAACATTCTTAAATCATTTACTGTAATAAAGTAATTAGGTGCGATTTTATCGCTCGAGTTTAACAGTACGATCGTTCATTGTTTAATTAACGTATACATTACTATTTGCTTTCAGAATATTAAATGATAAAGAACGTCTAATAATTAAAAAGACAAATTTCAACACAACACTTGCAACTATCGTAATCAGCTGCCACTGTGAACAGGCGTACACGCAGTATCTCTGCGATCTTTCGGATTTTTTTTTTTGCTTAGCCTGAACGTAATAAAGAATAATAAATTAAGGGATAATAAATTCGGCGCTTTTTGTTCCAATAATACTTTTAGAATGTTACCTTTATTGAATTAATTGTTACCTATTTTTGTACTTATTGTTAGATAAGATTCATAATTACAGTTTTATTTTTAATTAAGGAAATAAAATTTTTATGCAAAAATTAGTTTGTGAAAAATCTGCATATCTATTACTTAAATATTAATTTAAAAAACAGCTGGGAATCTCCGTATTCTTTCGTACGAAAGTAATAAATGACCTGCCTCAACGTTTATTGGATCGCATCTGCGGGTTTACTCTATCATTTATTGCGGAATTATAATAGTAAATTCCGCTCAGCCGTTCGGGCCGCCCGGGGCTTTAAATCAAAGCCAGCGGTTCTCAAACGTTTTATGTAAAAACTAAACATATATTTTGCCGGAGTTATTATTGAATTTTTTTTTCAAACGTTTGTCATAACTTCGCTTCTTTTCTGTTGTATTAGTTGTGGTTACAATGTGTGAAACTTATTCGATTACACGCTGTATATAGCATGTGTGAATAGCCCTTTCTACTAGCTTTTCAATAATACCACATTTTATGGACTTAAGATTGATTAACTTGTGAATTATTATCATTTCTCGATAATCAACTTACAGAAATTTGCTGTAAAGTATTTTCATTCGTTTCAGGAATATTTTATCTGCTATATCATTTATATCTGCTATATCATCCGGACTGCTTATTTTTGTTCAAATAAACAATTCATTCATTATCGCTTTAGCAGCTAAAATTAAAATGAAAAATATATTCGATTTTCGCTAGATAATTCTAGTCATAAGTACTAGGGAAGACTTTAACAGTTTAAAAAACAAAAATTTTCAAATTCCTTTTTTTTGTAATAACTTCTTTACTGTAATCGATACGTTTTCGTTATTTGCACTTTCTTGATGCACTTTTTTATGTAAAATTTAAATGTGCTTGTAGTTTTTTATTTTCATTTTCCGGTATCGAATTTTCGCCCCTAACTTCAGCTTTTCTTATGGACCGTCAAGTAGGCTTTGGAATAATTGAATGCGCTCTTTTTTCCTCTTTACAATGATATAACATATTACGGTGTTAATAGACAATATGTATTTCTTTGAAAATTTCTTTAACATAAGAAAAAAATTTGAAAATAATAAAATAAATTAAAGGATCGTGTATCAAACGTATTTTAGAAGATTTGTTTAAGAAATTCTTTAGTTCAAGTTTGTTTTTCCAAGTCCCTTAATTTTAATTAAATATTTTTAGAAATAATCTATTTAAAATTAACTATTTATTGTAAATAAATTATTTAGATTTCTTTAAGGTATAAATACGTAGGAATTAAGTTTATAATTGTAAATGTTAGGATAATTTATTTAACGCCATAATTAATAAAGGAAACTGTAGGTAATAGTAAGAAGTTCGGAAAATAGACAAGTGAGGGCGCTGTGTTAGTTATCGCGTGAGATGGTAACCCGTCACGCTTTAAAACAGCCGACGCGCGTAGTCCGATTTAAGCAATGAAAAGCAATAGAACATTTGCTGGACGGACAATACGGAAGACAAGTGAGTAAAAATTTTAATGGACAGGTTTCATGAAAAACCTACCTAATATAATTTTTTTAAAGTGGGTTTACAAGATGACTAGTTCCGTCTAGCTTTATTTCAATGGTGAAAGTAATAAATGCTCCTTCCTCTCACTCTATATTCAAAGGTCTTGCTTAACAAGTTTGTTTTAATTTTTCTTAATTAATTGTCTTTTTAAGCGCAAATTCATTAATTTCAGATTTGAGAATGGTTGTTAAACCGAAACATGTCGTCATCTAATTCATAGTTTGTACTGATGAACAAAATATAATTCAAGACCTTAGAATTTGTTTTTTGAGATCCTCCAGAATATCGTCTTCAAAATTATTAATATCTTAATAACCGATTCACTAATTCATGGATTGGTAATCGTGGACCATGGACCTGCTCTATGGCCTGCAAGGTTTCCTGATTTAACTCCTTCGAATTTCTAGGATTATGTCAAAACTAAAGTGTTTAAGTATTTGAAAATGTTGGAGATTTTCGTGAATCCATGCTTGCAGCATTTCGCAATATTACACGTCGTAATTTTCGTAATGTAATCAGAGCACCGATTCGCAAGTCACAATTGTAATGGTCAACTGCTCGAACATCTTCCGTAAATAGTCTAGTATTTTATTGAATAACTATGTATTTGTTGTTTGGTACTAATTAATTTTTTTTGTATCTTGTGTAGGACCTTTTCAATAATTCCTTCATTAATTTGTTAGGAAATTTGTTTATTTTTACAGTAAATAAAGCTTACATCTGCGGAGAAAATATATTTTTTTTAATTTTTTTGTTATCTGTCAAAATAAATATTACGTGTTATATCATTTTCAAGAGAAAAAAGGGCGCATTCAGTTTTTCCAAAGCCTATATAGAAACCAAATATAGAAAAACTACATATTTTGGAAATTAGAAAAATATATCTTTCTTAATTCAAGAAAATAAACTGAGTGTTCTATTTAAAATAATAGAGTTGTTATGTGTCCGATCATCATTAGTTTCTGTTTTTAGTAAATTCTGGCGGTTCAGGTAAATCCCTAAAACGTTTGCAAGTAATATTTTTTTTGTGTGGAATAAAATGTGTAGTTACCGTTCAAAATATACACAAAAGCCCTGTAGAAAATAATTTAAAATACTGTATTTATACATTATTGGAGATGGCCAAGGAATCAGATCTTTAATTACCGAATAAGAGAGATATTTTTTGTTAAATTAAAGTTCACATATCTGCTTTTCAAAAATTCTTATCTCGGTAACTAAGACCGAAAAAAATTTATTTCATGCCTTTCTTACTCTGTAGTGTCTCTAATATTATACCCTGAAGTTTGTCGGAAAGATGGTGAAACACCTGGTATAAAGACATTATCTGAATTCAATTTTCTTTCATTTACCATGATTTGAAAAAAACTTGTAATAAAAGGTAACTCGAAAACTTCACATTCAGTTGTTTTTCATATTGTCGCGATAGTAAACCAGGTATTTAAAACTTTAAATGTAAAAAGGAATTCGTAAACACCGCGACAATGAATAGGTCATGAACGTTAAAAACTGTGTGACGCTAAATCCGCACAAATGATGTGTGTCATGTTATTTATGTAACCAACGATGTAAGCATTTTATTTACGAAAGTGTTACCGTTTAATAGGATATGTAGGACATCTTGTAATCTTTATGTAGCTCAGCTAAGCAATAATTTAGCATAAAAGGTCAGGGGAAAGTTCCAAAAACCAGTCATCTCCGACTCACAGCAGTCCCGTCCCAGACTCACGACCGTCACCGTAGCCGTCGTCGCTCCGCTGAGGATCCCGAACGCCGTCGCTATCGTCCCGACGCCACCGTTGATAACATCCCGCCGCTAGACACCGCTCGTCGTACCAGCCGGACCATCTCATCAGCACATCAGCACGACCCATTCCAGACCGGATGACGCCACTGCATCGACTTCGCTACATCTAGACCGACAACGCAGCCACTCCGACTGGCATACCTTGGTCGAAACCCATACAATATTTCCCCTTTACGAGTAATAAAGGTATTCATTTCTAACCCATCTTTTAGCTCTACCAACTCCCGAATCCTGTGCGGCATTACGTACTACATAGAAAAGGCCCGAACCTTCCCGAGACATGGAGAAGGCCTTTTCGTGACAATATTTGTACCTAATAAGCGGAAAAAGGCAACCAAATTTGCTAATTTGATCGATCCTGTAGCTCCAAAAATAAGAACTTTAGCAATGGTACCAACTTACTTTGACACATCCTGTACTTATTATCATTGCGAAAACATATTGCGGTGTTTATAAGCTAAACGAAAGACTTTTTCAATGAAATAATTTGTAAATAGTAAAAAGAAATTTAGAGTAATGTATAAGTTATGTTTTACAGGATTTATTTGTGTAATGTTTTCCCGGGTGCGGTGGTCAAACACAAATAACTAATCAGCTTGTTTAATGCCAAATTAAACTTTATTCTATAGACTGCTCTACATTCTATTGCCCACTAACTCAAACTCTGTTCTGCTTAATTAAATGCGCATGTACGCCTAACTCTTACCCCGCACACGCACAATCAATTCCCCTCTTTTAATAATACTTTAACATATATACATCACACCTCACCCTTTAAAAATAACTTAATTTAAACATAAATTAATCTCTTTGGAGGTTTACGTATTCTCGTAGGTCTAGTAGGAGTATATACATCTAAATTACAATCACTATTTACAACGTCCACATTCTTATCAACAATTACCGTGTTTTCACTTTCTTTATTTACAGGTAAATGCTCTAAATCTACATCATCTAACATTTGGTTTATATGCCTGCGCCACTTTATGTCCGTATTAGGTATTGTCACATCATACATCATCTGTTACCTAATTTTCTAGTAATCACAGCAGAGATCCACCTTGGTTTTGTAAATCGATAATCTTTTACAAGAACTCTCTGATTTACATCAAAACTGATATTGCGCTTACCTTTAAAATAATGCGCCTGCTTCCTTTTAGCTATTTCCGAATTCCGTTTTACTTCTTTTAAATTTACTGGTTTACTATTTTCTCCTCTGCTTGACCCTCTAGAATCGAACAGTAAATCTAACCTTGTCATTAAATTTCGCCCAAAAACTAACTTGGCAGGACTTTCGCCCGTTGAACAATGTTTCGTGTTCCTATAATTTAGTAAAAATGAATTTAACACCTTGTTCCAATTAAACTTGTCGTTTTTATGCAGTTCTTTGTAAATTCGATTTTTAATTATTTTTACAATATTTTCTGCAGCACCGTTGCTTGATGCATGAAAAGGTGGACTCGTTATGTGTTTAATACCGTTTTCTTTTAAAAACGTTTGAAACTCACCGGATACAAAAGATCTACCATTATCAGTTACGAATGTTTTAGGTAAACCCATTCGAGAAAACACGTCACTGAAAATGTTCTATGGTTACTGCGCTAGTAATAGATCTAACTACAAAAGCTTCTATCCACTTACTAAAAGCATCTACTATTACTAAAATAGTTTTCCCATTTATTGGTCCCAAAAAATCCGCATGAATTCTATTCCAAACAGAATCTGCCACGGGCCAAGGCATTAATTCACACTTTTCCGGATTATTGCGTACTTTACAACAACTTTCACACGATTTACACATTTTCTCTATCTCTGCATTAAGCATCGGCCACCAGACATACGATCGAGCCAAAGATTTACTTTTAACAATACCGAAATGACTATCATGAATCTCAGACAAAATTTTACTTTGAAGACTTCGCGGAATTATTGCGCGATATCCCCACATTAAAATTCCATTTTCTATATTAATTTCATCTCTCCGCCTAAAATAAGGGAGTAATTCCGAATCTGAGACTTTTTCCGGCCAACCATTGTAAACAAAATTCTGAATTTGCTTTAAAATCGGGTCATTTTCCAATGCTTTTCTTAAATATTCTGCGTCTACGGGTAACGCTTCTAAATAATTTAAATTATTTACTTTTGTTTCAGAACTTTTGTCATCATATTCTTTTAACGGTAAACGCGAAAGAAAATCTGCTTTATTTTTAGCTGAACTTACGTACCGTATTTCAAAATCGTAACCCATCAAAAATATCGCGTATCTTTGTAATCTGTTTGCTGCCATTACCGGTATTCCGCGTTTTGGACCGAAAATCGAAATAATAGGTTTATGATCTGTATACAAGTTAAATTTACGTCCATAAATATATTGGTGAAATTTTTTTATGCCGAATATTATAGCTGTCGCTTCTTTATCTATCTGCGAATATGACCGTTCACTATTAGAAAGAGTTCTAGAAGCAAATGCTATCGGTTTTTCAATATTACCGGAATAGTTATGACTTAAAATCGCGGCCAATCCGTATTCACTTGCATCAACCGTTAAATTTAATTCTAAATCGGGATTGTAATGCGTTAATATTTGAGGTGAGATCAGCAATTCTTTAATTTTAACAAACGCTGTATCGCATTTCTTTGTCCAATTCCATTTACTATGTTTCTTTACTAAATTATATAAAGGATACAGAACATTCGGTAAGTTTGGAACAAATTTATGATAATAATTGATCAGTCCTAAAAAAGATTTCAACTGTGTAACATTTTGTGGTACCGGTGCATCTAAAATTGCTCGAATTTTTTCAGGCGATTTTTGGAGTCCATGTTTATCGATTACATGTCCTAAATACGTAATAGAATTTTGAAAAAACGAACATTTTTCTTTTCTAACCGTTAAACCACTTTCTTTTAACCGACGTAACACTTTATTTAGCCGATCTAAATGTTCTTTCGTGTTGGCACCCGTAATTAATATATCATCAAGAAAGTAACAAACACCTTCGATTGAGCCAAACATTTGTTCCATGACACGTTGAAACATTCCCGGCGCGGATGAAATACCGTAACATAATCGCGTGTAGTAAAATAACCCTTTGTGTGTACTGATTGTCGTTAATTCTTGAGAACTATCGTCAAGTAATAACTGTTGATACGCGTCACTTAAATCAATTTTGGAAAATTGAATTCCACCTTGCAATTTTGAAAACAAATCCTCAATGCGTGGTAACGGATATTTATCAATTTTAATCATAGGATTTAAAGTGATTTTATAGTCCCCACAAATTCTAACGCGACCGTTTGGTTTTAAAACTGGTACAATCGGTGTACCCCAAGACGAACATTCACTAGGTTTCAAAATACCTTTACTCACCAACAAGTCCAACTCTTCCTCAACTTTTCCTTTTAGAGCGAAAGGCAGAGGTCTTGGTTTACAATACTTTGGTGTGGCATCGTCCTTTAAATTAATATGCAATCGGAATTTATTAAATGCACCCAAGGAATCAGTAAAAACCTCAGGATATCTGCTGATTACATAATCTGCGTCAATAGTTTCCATAACAGAACTAAGTTCAAATAAACTAATGAAATCACGTCCCAATAACGGTGGGCCGTTTGTTTTTACGATATAAAAACAAAGTGACTTTTGCATATTTTTATATGAAACATTCAATTTACATTTCCCTACAGGAGCAATTTTTCCACCTCCATAATTAAATAAACATAAATCAGTTTCTACCAAAGGAACATCATTAAATTTACCACTGTAGAGAAACTCGGATAAAACAGAAACTGCAGCTCCCGAATCAAGTTCAAATAAAAACTTATTCCCATTTAATTTAATATCAGCTAAAATCGGTTCGGTAATACTATTTTTTAAATTATAAATCGGTAAATCAACATCTAAATAATTATTACCTTGTTTATTTTTATTTCTGCAAACACTTTGCAAATGTCCTTTTTTTCCGCAAATGTTACAATTATAATCGCGAAATCGACACATTGATTTGGCGTGTTTACCTTTACCGCACACAGGACAATTCAAGTTTTCCTCACTCCTTGCACCGCCGCTGAACGTAGGGGCCTTGAAAGACGAAGACGGTACGTGTCCTTCTCGCAAGTGACCTCTGGATTTATTTCCTCGACCCCCTCGTCTGTGTTGGGTGTCCTTCCGATTTCCTATACGAAAAACATCCAACGGTTCGGTCTTGATGCGTTGTTGCTGAGTACCGCCAACTTCCCGCACCCCGTAACCCAGGATAGCCGTTTCCGCCGCCATCGCAATTTCCAGGGCTTTGGACAATGTCAAATCTTTTTCAGCTTCCACGAAGAGTCTATCCATAATTTTTCCAGGTTCCAGACCCATAATAAATTTGTCGCGCGTTGCCGTCTCTAGGAAATTACCAAATTCGCAAAACGTTGACAAACTTTTTACTCTAGCCGCCCATTCTTGCAGCGATTCGTCAATTGCCTTTCTTGCCGCATAAAAATGGTATCTTTCGGCAAAAACAGGTCGTACCGGCGTGTAATGCTTATTTAATAATTTTATTAAATCTTCATATCCGCAATCTTCGGGATCATTAGGTACAGTTAAATTAAGTTTATAGGCTTCCTCATTTAATCCGTTTAATAAAATAGCTCGTTTTACATTATTTTCGGTAATATCATTAGCGATGTAATATTGTTGCAATCGCTTATTGTGAATACTCCAGCTATGATGTTGCGGATTAAATTCATTTAAAATGCCTAGTACCTTTCCACTGCTTGGTCCGGTTTCCGCCATTTTGATTTCCTTTTATGCACGTGCTAATTTTCCTTTTTCCTGCCGGCCATGGTTGAAAATCATCCTCGTCGCCACTGTAATGTTTTCCCGGGTGCGGTGGTCAAACACAAATAACTAATCAGCTTGTTTAGTGCCACATTAAACTTTATTCTATAGACTGCTCTACATTCTATTGCCCACTAACTCAAACTCTGTTCTGCTTAATTAAATGCGCATGTACGCCTAACTCTTACCCTGCACACGCACAATCAATTCCCCTCTTTTAATAATACTTTAACATATATACATCACAATTTGTTTACAATTATTTGTAACGAAGTGACCACTCCGTTACTATTTTTGTACATAGTTAGTTAAGTTTTGTATATTATTTAGTCTGTATATTTAGGATGCCTTGCGCAGAGATACAAATCAGAGTGGGAGAACTGAAAGGAGTAGGGCTCCCCCACCACGCGCAAGCCTTTATAAGCGCGCTCGGACCGTGCTTGAGTTAGTCGCTCACCGGCTCATCCAGCCGATGGTCGTGGCTCCGCCGCTCTATCAAACCACCGGACGTGGCTTGAAGTTAGTGACGCCCCGGGCATTCCGAGCCACCGGACGTGGCTCGAATGCAGTAGTTCGCGGAGTCATTCATCCGTCGATGTTTTGACTCAAACGCGTTTAACAATCTGTGCTACGTTCGCGTTACCTGCAACCGCTCCTGTTTTTATCCTGACCTTCCTCTTACCGAGTGCGGGTGTCTCGCACTTCCTGATCATAGAACGGGAGTCTCGTTCTCTCTCTCTTACCTAAGTGTGGGCGTCTCACACATCCTGATCCCAGAGTGGGAGTCTCACTCTCTCTTACCGAGTGCGGGTGTCTCGCACTTCCTGATCATAGAACGGGAGTCTCGTTCGCTCTCTCTTACCGAGTGTGGGCGTCTCACACATCCTGATCCAAGAGTGGGTGTCTCACTCTCTCTTATCCCAATGCGGGTGTCTCGCATATCCTGACCCGGAGTGGGAACGTATGCACAGTGCGTTACCGTCCTGCGATTAGTGTCCGTAAGACACATCGTTTCCGAAACTACCGTCCTACGATTAGTGTCCGTAAGACACACCGTAGTTTACCGTTGTCCTCGAGACACACCGTATATTACCGCTACCGAAAATACCTTCCGAGAGTTTAACATTTCGTTTACCAGTCCGTGAGTGTTACCACAGTAAAAACATTCCAGTTTGTGGATACGTGTATATATGAACTATTTTGTAAATAAAACTGTATTTGCTAAGTGATCGACGCTTTTATTTCTGAACCTGGACTCCGACGAGCAAACCCGAACCGCCGTCAAGCAGAGCAACGATCAGCAACTACAGACAAACCCGAAGATTGACGGACCGTTACATATTAAATTCAAGTGTTTATCAGGTATATTAAGTTTGTGTAAATATAGGCGATTTTAAATTACATATATATTATAAGTAAATTATTTAGAATCTTTGTAATGTAAATATGTAGGATTTAAGGCTAGAATTATAATAATTAGAATAATTGATCTAAAAATAGAATTGAAGACCGGACATTGATGGAAACTGTAAGCGGCAGCGCGGAGTTCGGAAATTGGATCAGTGAGGGCGCCGCGTCTGAGCTATTTTAATTAAAGCAACCAGTGCGCATACAAAACAGGCTCCGTGTTGTTTACATTCATTCAAGTTAGGATCAAAGATCGACACAGATCTAATGTAAGTAATATCAGCGGTTTTGCGAAAAACCAACTGACCAAATAAAACTTCGACTCTTTGAACTCTTTATACGATCAATATTTGTTTATACTTCATGAATAATTGATTTAATAAACCGTTGTTTCTATCACTTTCTACGAGCATTTTTCTTTATTTACACACACACACGCACACACACGACACGTACACTGACGTGGTAATTTTGAATGTAAGGGCTCGTGAGTGCCATTTGTATTCAAAACTTATCACATAACGAACACCCTCCACGAGGAAAAAGCCAGCCTACGAGATACACTGCATCGGGAGAGAAGCAGGAGCCGTCACCGATATCAACAAGTTTAAGAACAGCAATAAACTAATAAGATATAAACAAAAATAAGATTTAGAATACTGACGAAAATTACCCTGAGAAAAACAACGATTGCAAAAATTTGCAACAATTATCAGAAACTTTGAAAAACATCCCATTTCCCCGCATAAAATTGGCTTCACCCAATTAGGGGCCATAACACAGCATTAAATTGACGCCCAACGTGGGGCCAAACATTTTGCAACAAATAAATTTATGCTAAAATCTGCAAGAATTCAGATACCACTGCAATATGTACATACAGTGACCGGCAAAAAGTTGGGCACATGGGAATTTTTTTAATTATTGATTTCTCAGAAAAATTTATTCTTTATGAAACCTCCTACATCTTCACAAACTCAAAATGCATGTATCAAAATTTGAATAGCTCTTGCCATATACCGAGGGAATCAAAATATTTGAAATCGACATAAGAATAAAGTAATTTATTTTTTCTCCATATCAGCATTCCTTATAGCTACACATTTCTTTTAATTTCTCTGTTATCAAATAAATGCAATTTTTTGTAATGGAGCTTCGGAAAAACAACAACTTTGTAATAGACTTCAGTGAAATGTCATATAATTTGATGTTCTTGTCATATCCCAGCGAAAACATGTACGTTTATTCAACGTTAATTTCACGTTGTTACGGTGGAAATAACGTTATTCGTTGAAAAATGCAACGTTGTTTTTTGGTTGAATTAGCAACCATAATTATACCACGTTTGTATAACGTGTTTTTTAACGATCAGTTTAATATGAACGTAATTATAACGTGAAATAAATATGTAATAATTTTGTCTTTTTACGACGTGATTTATACTATGAGTAAATGCGATGTATCTACCGTACGTTGATTACCATATCTTTTCAACGTTAATTCAACATCTACTATTCTACGTAATAAATGAGAAAAAAATTAACGAAACTAATACGTTAGATAAATCATAATTTACAACTAAATTTTTAACCCACGTTTTATAACGTTATTTTACATCACGGTATGGGCGTAGGTAGATGGTAGAGCTTGAAACACAGTTGTTTAAAAAAGAAATTAATACCTCTTTATCAATCGAAAAATTAAATAAATTTAGTTGCGGAGGTTCGTCTTGAAGTGTTGGGAATGCGGTCCGGGTGTTTACGGCGATGACTAGCTCACGTCGTTCCTTTTCTGGACGGAGTGGTATCGTTTCCCTTGGCTAGCGGGGGAAGAGGGTCCTCGTTCCCGGGGTCGGTACTGTAGATGGCCAGCAGGGTTGTAGCAGCTCGATGCAGTGGCGTTCCGACGTAAGACAGCGTCTTGAGGCGTGGCGTCGGTTCTGTAGATGGCCACGGAGTCGGTTGGGTGGAACGACTGGTTCCTAATTTTTTGGCCCGCATTTTTATACACCGTTTTTGGCTAGTTTGCATGTTGCATCTCTTTGTTCTTGCCCCGTGTTTCGCCCAGCGATTTCGTATGTGGCGGCCTTGTTAGCGTAAATTCCGCTGAGTCTATCGTTGCGGAATTTGAACCGATTACCTATTTATTTCGACACGGTTGCGGTGCCCTCGATTACACAAGTTCGCGTTTCAATTATTTGTTCGCGGAATACAACCCGAAAGTTCTTTGTGTTTTTTCTGGAAAATCCCTTTCGTGACTGTATGTCGAATAAATATGCATTACAAAACGTGATGTTGACGTTAGAAAACACTTAATTGTACAGTGATTTTCTAGCGTGTTTCACGCCTTTGAATTCTAATTTTACTAAAAATCTCTGAAATGTGAGGTTCTTCTCCATGCTTGGCAGCTTTGAAATGAAACGAAACAGGTATGAAAAGTACTGCTGATTTGCACATACGAGTCAACCATAACCTCTTTTTAAGTTGACGTAATCTGTCAAATTTTTTTAAGTTAGTTTGAATTTGATTCTCAAAATCTGTGATTAAAAATACTAAAGAACGCAATAGTCAATCAATTATACATACATATTGCCACGAATACTCATTGGGGACAGCTGTATACAGAGTGGAAAGTTTAACTGGAATAAATTCTGTAACTTAGAAAATTACGATTTGTAAAAAAATTCTTTGAACAGGTCAATTTTTATTTTTAATCGCGCATATTACAAAGGGACTTTTTTAACTTTTCAATTATTTGGAGGGGTGAAACGATCCCTAACTATGTTTTTTTTAATGGAAGGATATGTTGAAAAAATTGGGAATACAGCTACGTTTTATTTTTTTATTTTTCTTTAGCAGTAAAAGGTAAAAAATAAAAAAAAGAATTTTTTACTAAAACCGAAGTACGAATTGCCTCAATGAAGTTTTTCCCAATAGGTGGATAGGAAGAAGAGGACCGATGACCGATTGAGTGGCCAACAAGATCTCCCCTTTAGACTTTTTTTATGGGGGTATTTAAAAAGTATAGTTTGTGTGACTAAACCAAACGACATAGCAGAACTTCAGAACTTCAAATTCGGCATGAAATTAGGAGAGTAACGCCGGAAATGTTACAAACTGTTAGGGATGGAGTTTATAATCGATTAGGGTACTGCCAAGTGAGAGGTGGCGAGCATTTTGAACATCTGATGCGTTAAAATCGTTCTAGTCAAAAATTTATTTTTTATTTTTTCGCCTTTTACTGTTTAAGAAAATTTAAAAAATAAAAACGTAGCTGTATTCCCAATTGAACAAGCTTTAAGAAAAAAAAGTTACTCAACATAAAAAAACATTAAAAAAAATAGTTAGGGGTTGTTTTATCCCTCCAAATAATTAAAAAGTTAAAGAAATCCATTTAAAATATGCGCCACAAAAATAAAAATTGACCTGTTCCAAGAATTTTGCTACAAATGGCAATTTTCTAATTTACAGAATTTATTCCAGTTAAACTTTCCACTCTGTATAATTGTTAACGGGGTCATTTTGCTGAACTACGGATAATGGATTAATTGCGCGGGACAGTCGATTGGGAACCGAGCGGGAAGGTGGCCCAATAGCGAAGGGTGCTCAATAAAGCCTAAAAGTGGTGCGGTGGTTTTTCTGAAGAGGACCTTCCTTTTTAGAGCTGAGAACCGGGACAAAGTAAGCAAGTCTTTGTTATTCGTTTAAACTACCCCCAAGCGCCTTTAGTCCATACCTGGACGGAACCGTCTACCGTGAGCTACGTTTACCCCAACAGCTGAATTTATTGCAAGCGCGAAGAGAGCGTGACAATATTGGGGTGTTTATGAGCAGCATGTAATTTTTTTTAAATTTTCATAAAGAAATAATTTTGTAAATAATAAAGTAAATTGAGAGTACTGTATTAAATGTGTTTTATCGAATATTTTAAGTTAGTGTAAATATTTTTAGAAATAGGCGATTTAGGTGTTTATTATAAATAAATTATTTAGAATTTTTGAAATATATATATAAAGAAAATAAGCTTAGGATTGTAATAATTAGAAAAATTAATTTAATGATGTTATGATAATATGGATGTTAGAAGGAAACTGTAGGTAGTAAAGAGTTCGGAAATGGAACGAGTGAGGGCGCCGTGCAGCTATTGTAAGTTAAAGTCCCCGGTTCGGCTTTATACCACAGCCTCCGTCTGCTTTACGAATCAGTCACAGAAGCGATACGGAAGTGGAGTCACCAATTGGCTTAGCGGTCTAGTCTAGCCGACTTGGAAAGTAGTGTCACTCGGCGGCGTGGTTTAGAATTCCACCATTAGCCATGTATGTTTATTCAGTCTAATGATTTAGACTCGGCTTTAATATACGTCGTAATTAACTGATTCAACGTTACACGTGGACATCGCCGCGACATTTTTTCGTTGTTTCAACGTAACCATAACACACGAATTCAACGTTTGTTACATGTTATTCTACAACGTTTTTTATACATATGTGTGTGGGATTTAACGTTGAAATACCGTGAACAAAGACGTTTAAAAGAACTTGATTCGAGCGTTGTTAAAACGTATCAATAACACACGAATTCAACGTTGATTAATTGTTATTCTACAACGTTTTTTACACGTGGACAGAGACGTTTAAAAGAAATTGATTGTCGCGACATTTTTTCGTTGTTTCAACGTAACAATAACATATGAATTCAACGTTTGGTTACGTGTTATTTTACAACGTTTTTTACACGTATGTGTTTTCGCTGGGTATATTCTTAAATCTAAATATTAAAAAAAAAAAAACCAAAATTACTCTTGGTGTTAAGAGTTTCGCTTCAGCCCTAGAGGTGACCTGTCAGATTGCCCGACCTAATACTAATACGTTTTTAACCCTGGACTACTTTAAAGTAAATAAGTTTACAAAACTTGCAAATCAATCAGTCATGTTTAAAATTCCAAAGATACCTTACTTTTATTTGATCATTTCATATTAAAGAAGTTTTTCTACTTTGCGTTCACAATGAATCCATTGTGACACCAAAAACGAGCTTCATTGTGAAACTGTTTTTGGGGAAATTTTAATCAATTTTTAATTGAAAATATTTAATAGATTTTACAAAATAATTCATTATTTATTTGTTATTTAACAGAGTGCTCACAATGAAGCTGGGTAAGAAAAATTAATAACTTGTCAATGTGATTTTTGTTTAAAACGAAGGGTTATCAGTGTTGCCACACATTACAACTAAAATTCTCCATATACTAAGGAGATCCAATTTTTGACAGTATTTTTCATATTTTTGTTCAATTAAGTGACGCAAAGTAGAAAAAATAGTATATTTTACTCGTTTCACAAGAGGCATTGTAACACTTGTAAAATAATATACTATTTACAGATACTTTCAACAATAGATTATGAATAAAAAAGAAAAATAATGTTACTACTATTCCAAAAATTATTATGACATATAGTATTTTTGTTTAGAACTGAATGGACTTGACGCAAGAAAATATTCAATGCGAGAAAATCCTAACAACGATTTATTTTGGCAGCATCGGGGCTATCCACATCGT
Organism: Dorcus parallelipipedus; assembly: GCA_958336345.1. NCBI lineage: Eukaryota > Metazoa > Arthropoda > Insecta > Coleoptera > Lucanidae > Dorcus > Dorcus parallelipipedus. The sequence continues at coordinate 14,246,054 of OY284479.1, forward strand.
CCAGATAATTGGGAAGGTGTAGTCTTTGAATGTTTCACAAAATTTTACTATTTACACTGTTTTTCCTTTTCAGAAGTAATTGATAGGGCACGAAATAGGCAAGGATTTTAATGCAAAACAGCAGAATCGAAAGGCCAATTAATATACGTACATATCCAATGTATCCAATATATTTTTTCGTATTTTCAAATAAATTACTTTGTAGAAAAAAGTTTGATTTTATCGACCTTGGTTTTCAACCTCCTTTAACCAAGGATTTAGGTTAAAAAAACCTGCGACCTTCAAAGTCGCCATTAAAATTAGATTTTTGTTTTTATGTTTAAAATCCCTAGATAATAAAAGTATATTATTAAGCCTAAGGTTATTTATAGGCCTATTCTGTAACATTTTTCGAATAGAATCGGAATCTATGAGAAATCGTAATATTTTTAAACAAAATATTCAACCTCTTTTGTATTCCGTAATGTATGTAATGTTCGGCAATGCGCTCGGCGATTCGAGCAGAGCTGGTAAGATTTTAATCAGCTGATCACAGAGTTCTCCACATGAGCAAACTTAATGACGAACTATCTCGAGCAATCGGAGTATAGATTCTGACAGTTGAGTTTGCAAATAACTCTTTGAATAATTTGAAATACTCTATTTACTTCCAACAGTCAATGAGACTCTCTTGAAGAGCAGCTATGTATAATATAAGGTATCTGTGTACCTTATTTCTGTGGTTTTTACTTCAGCCAAATTACCTAATAAAAAATCGAACGTTGGGTAATAATTAGAGTCCGACCGATTAATCGGCTTTAGCTTCGGCTTCGGATACCTTCAGCCAAAAATTCCACTTTCGTCAAAATAATCGGCTTGGGGCAAATTAGGCTGAATGTTTTGTCAAGCCGAAGGTTCATTTAATAAACGGGCGTCGCCAACAAGTGGCGGGCTGTTACGGTTGAAAAATTCATTCAAGTTATTCATAATAATTTTCCGAACACCCTGTATCAGCGTGGGAAGTTTAACGTTCACACGGCGTACGTGTCGTTTTCGAGTTTCACAGTATGGTGCAATCTTTCGACAGTTGGGTGGTGCGCTGTTAATTCAGGCATACTATGTATCTCCATTTCACTTAGTTATCGTGGTAATTCTGTCTCGATCGTAACGACTCCTGTCTGAACTGGTGTTGGGGGAAGAACGCGATATTCGCTCGCAGCCAGTCTCGTATAGAGGAGAGCTTCCACGTTCGTTTCGTTTGTTTTGTGTTGAAATTTTGTGCTTTCTTTTCACGTGCCTTTGTGAAGGAAGAGGAACCGGACTTAGTCCGAGATTTGTTGCTATCGTACGTGGAGATAATTTTAAGCGTGCTAAACAGCTTTCCAAGCCTGTCGTCGAAATATGAAACAAGTATGTCTTGTGGCTTTGTTCTGACTGCGACGATACGTAACGCATATTTTCTTCCATTAGGCTTTAAGTTGAAGTTTAAGTTTGAGACATAGCCCCAGTTCAAGTTAGCTTGTTGAGGTAGTTTTATTTGGGCGAGAAATATCGCCGTCCCCCTTGGGTGCAGGAGAAGTACGGATTTGGCCCGTCGTTGAGAATAGACTCGCCCTGCAAGACGACGCTATTTTTGGCGGCTTTCCCGCAACATTGACTTCGCTAACCTCCACGGGAGGACGCTTCGACCTGTTGACTGGTGACAGCTGATTGACACTGACGCTTGATCTTTGGATTTTACCAGGTCGGATTAGATCTATTTATTTATTTTTGTATCAGTGTAATTATTGCGGGGTTTGTTCATATTTACCCGTCGCTGTCTGATGTGATAATTTTTGTGCCCGTTAATTTCTTTGATCGCTTTAAGTCGTATGTGTGACCGAAGCACAGATCTGTGGTACGGATTAAATTTAACGTGTTACTTATTTATTTATTTTTCGCTTTTGAGTTGTCGTTATTTCATTTTTGAGCAAGTTAAATATAAACAAGTGTGCTCAGCTGGTGCTTTTTATTTTAATCACTCTGCCCACCTTTTGCTTTGGTGTTTCGTCGAACCTCCCTTTTCCACGAGCTATGCCGAGCCGGTGCGGAGAAACATTAGTCACCTCGCACTAATTTGTAGACCTACAGGTAGGTAGCAGGGCATATAGCGCGGCTATAGCTTCAGTTTTGTAAGAAAAAAAAAATTAAGGAAGACTATGTATATTTTTAATACAAGAAAACTGCATTAAGAAATTAGATTCAATAAAGTTTACATATTAGTATTACTTTCAATTACAACTCTCATATCTAACTTGATTGATGACATATTAAAGTGAACTGGAAAATTAAAATATTAATTCAATTTCATATGCCAATAACAATCTTCACTCTATAATGCAAATTAAATATACGATAAGAAGTGAAAAAGCAAGAAATCGTCATTTTCTTGGCGTTGTGCAATTTCTTCGGCTCTGGCTTCGGCTGAAAAAACTACCTTAGGTCGGACTCTAGTAATAATCGAAAAAAAAAATTGCCTAAATTGTTTGGAACTGAGCCCGGGAACTGTCTCTTTTGCAAAATTATTCACTTTTAGAAATTAGTTCTATACTTCATCATCAAACATTATTTCTTAAAATTAATTATGCTAAAACGAAATTGATTATATTAAAACGTTTAAGGTCCAGTATTTTAGTCAGAGCTTAAACCAAATAATTTTAAAAAAATATCAGGTCAACAAGCGATCGAAAGATGTCGCTACTTAAATGTCCAAATAATTTTAGTTAATTTTCGGTTTAATTAACAATATATACAGGGTGTCCCAGGGAGACCTTTCATTAGAAGTTTATGGGGTTCTGGCCAAAATAGAAACTTGTACTTTAGAATTAGATACAAGTGATTGCGCTCTCTTCAGCTAAAATATTTTCAGATGTCTGGCACTTCCGGTTATACCGGAAGTCGCAGAACATTGTTATTTTAAATGGAACACCCTATTTATTTTTGCACTTTTAGATGGGAATCATAATTTTGAATCTTTTCTATTTTATTTTTTTATTTATTTTCTATCTATTACAGTTTTTGAGATAAAAATTTTCCGAAATCATGGCAGGTGGTTGACGTTTTCAAAATGGGCTGTAACTCTTATTTGAAACGAGATAGAAAATTGAAATCTAATTAAGTTTGTAGTTTAAAGATCCCTTTATCGTAGGTATTCTTTAAAATAAACATCTTTGCCTGAGAATAATTCTTAAATTTATACTTTTCATCAAGAGTTAAAAATGTAAAAAGATCGATTTTTTCAAATGGAATGCCAGATTTTTCGTTGCGTAATCAAATTGGTGATAAAATTTGGCACAAAGTGGTATTACATGTTCCTATACCTAAATCAAACCGTTTTAGAGTTATTTCCGAAAAACGGAAAATTTTACCATTATAAAAAATAATTTTTCAAATGTCAAGTTATTGAAACTCATTAACTAATAGAGTGCCTTTACGAAGTTTCATTTCAAGTTGCAAAATGAATAAAAGCAACGAAAATAATGTTTATACAAATCAAGAAATTCTTAATTTATTTTTTATACACGGAAAATGCGACAAAATTGTTAGCAGAACTTGCAGAATATTTAACGTAAACTATCCACACTTACTTCAGATGGCAAAAAATAGATATAAAAAACTAGAAACAAATTATAATAAATGTTCGAAATGGTGGCCGTTCGCATTCAAGCACTGTGTTAAGCGTGAAGAAACACCCTCAAGTGTCGCTGTTCGTACTTCTTGAGGAGAGAGCCTGTTGAATGCTGCTCGCACGCGTACTTCCAATTCCTCCCTCGTGTTCACCGGTGTCTGGTAGACCTGATTTTTGATATGTCCCCAAAGGTAGAAATCCAAAGGTGTCAAATTTGGAGACCTTGCAGGCCAGTTCCATGGTCCTAACCGCCTTATCCACCTGTCTTCGAACATTAAGGTGAGTTCTTGGGATACTTCCTGGGTGCAATGGGCCGGAGCTCCATCCAGTTGAAACCAAGAGCTTCTTCGCAAGTTCAAAAGCAGGCTGTCAAGAAAATCTTCTACTACAGTTCGTAATAAATGTAAGACGCCATCGTAAATGATGTAAGAGAACCGATCATCCATCATAAGGCAAAAAACATTGAACCTAAACATTGAACAACTAAACCTGCTCTGATAGTTTCTTTGTCGGATCTTATGCGGATTGGGTGACGCCCAGACATGGTTGTTATGCCTGTTAGAAATCCCTTCACGTGAAAATTTAGATTCATCCGTCCAGATAATTTTTCTCAAAAAGTTCTCTTCCTCTTGACTTCGAAGATATAGCATCTGACAGAAGTTAACTCTGTCGTCGGGTTCTTGAGGATGAAGGTTTTGCACTAACGAGAATGAGTTTCAATAACATGACATTTGAAAAATTATTTTTTATAATGGTAAAATTTTCCGTTTTTTGGAAATAACTCTAAAACGGTTTGATTTAGGTATAGGAACATGTAATACCACTTTGTGCCAAATTTTATCACCAATTTGATTACGCAACGAAAAATCTGGCATTCCATTTGAAAAAATCGATTTTTTTACATTTTTAACTCTTGATGAAAAGTATAAATTTAAGAATTATTCTTAGGCAAAGATGTTTATTTTAAAGAATACCTACGATAAAGGGATCTTTAAACTACAAACTTAATTAGATTTCAATTTTCTATCTCGTTTCAAATAAGAGTTACAGCCCATTTTGAAAACGTCAACCACCTGCCATGATTTCGGAAAATAATTTTTATCTCAAAAACTGTAATAGATAGACAAGGGATGGTTTCAATAAAAAAGATTCAAAATTATAATTCCCATCTAAAAGTGCAAAAATAAATAGGGTGTTCCATTTAAAATAACAAAGCAGATGGCGACTTCCGGTATAACCGGAGGTGCTAGATATCTGAAAATATTTTAGCTGAAGAGAACGCAATCACTTGTATCTAATTCTAAATGTTCAAGTTTCTATTTTCGCCAGAACCCCATAAACTTCTAATGAAAAGTCTCGCTGGGACAACCTGTATATAATTTTGCTATTAAAAATCAAAAGCGCAATATTCGTTTTTTTCCATACAAAGATGACCCATCCTAATGTTTATCCCATGTCCCACCAGAGATATCATGCTTCAAACTTTGAAAAAATCGCAAATTTTCAATTTTTAAAAAATCATAAAAATTAAATGACACATTTATCAGTGTTATGACTCTAGCTATAGTGAATACAGTAGTATATGTAGTTGTAGTTAAAAAATCAACTGTGATATGCCACCCCTTCATCATAAACTTAGGCTCTAAATAGTGGCATTTGTTAAATTCCGTTGCCAAACTTTAAGGAACATTTTCACCTATAAGGAGACAAATAAGGCTGTTTATACTGGACACAGAATTAAAGAGGAGGAAATGCTGAATAAAATAGTCTTTGTGTTCTAGCATAATCGCTAAGTCCTAAGAAAAATGAGTTTAGGTTAACGTCTGCAAATTCCCTATTGTTGTGCGTTGCAAAACAAAAATGGCCGCCACAAACAAACGGATTGAGATAAAAATTTAATAACATCATGTTTGTACTCCCAGTACATATGGCAATAATATATAAAAAATTAAAAATATTTAAAATGGTCGAGCAACGTTCATTGGATCACTTCATATGGAATGACCCTGTAGTAGAAATGCCATATGAAACTCGTTTTTTCCAGTGGCACTCCTACATTTCGAATCCTAAACTCGTTAATGTCCGACTAGACTATTGTAACAAAATAATGGATCACTTTTAAGTCACGTTAGCATTGAAAGAATGCCCTAGGGCATTAAAAAATTTCAAGGCACTCTATTATAGGAAAATAACAATATAAATTATAAATCTTTATTAATGTAACCATTCTTGAAAACGGAAATATCCTTTCTCGTAGTTCTTTTCTTCTGCTTTTTGGGGTACAAGGGCTTCCGCTGCCTTTATAGCCTTCAGTAAGTAGTTTCTCTGAGAGATTAAACACTTCTTATTCCATTTTAATTAACTAATTGACAGCACTTAAATCTAATTATTATAAATCTAACTATATAAATATAAAACTAGTCGGACATTAATATTGGGTTTCATAAAAGTCAATTAAATTTAATCATTTGGTTAAGAATAATCCAGATAACTTCAGCACATGTATCCATAGCAACTTTTACTTTTAACAGATGATTAAATTTAATTAACGTTTATGAAATCTACCATAAACGTTGAAGGCACCACGGGCGTTAAAATTATACACCCTCGGTCGGCGTACACCCCTTGAACCGAAGGCCCTCGGGTTATGCACTGTCGACCTCGGACGTAATAAACCTTATAGCGCCCTTGGTATCTTAATAACTATTATAAATAGCTATTTTTGTATTAAGGGCGTGAAGGAGGCGATTTTGGTCCGCGGTGGAATTATAAGCTCGAGGCCCGAAGGGCCGAGGGATTGTAAGACGCAAAGGGCCAAAATCGTCGTTCACGCCCGAAATGCAAACAAGATTTTTTGTAAAATCGTTTAAATCCACCTTAAAGCTTTGAAAAAATAAATGGCACGATTCGTTTTCAAAAATCATGTTACGTTGTTGGTTGCTAATGTAATGCAAATAAACATGTTGGTTTCTTAGGTTTTAGGGCGCAAGAGGCACTATTTACGCCCACAAATTATTGTATTTTGATACAATTTTACAAAAACAAATTTAAACTCAGTTTCTTAACATTTATTACAAATTGTATTGCCCGCCGCATTGCGTTGATTTTACTGCCACAGCGTATGTATACACTGATAGAAATGGTAGTAAATTTACACTACTTTTACATTAAAATTCAACATTATTTTAAGTAAGTGTTTAATACTACATAGAATTCTATGTATTATTACTTAATAATAGTAAAATAACATGAAATTTTGATGTAATTTTACCACCACTTTTAGTAGTGTAGGCGTTTGATTTTAAGGTCGCAGCGCTACCATGGATAAATCTGAACCTCTGTAAGCTACACGGAATTTTTGTAATGCACGTATTTAAGTGCGTTCTAATACAAATACATAAGTTGACTTAATGTGAATGTCACATATAACACAATCCTGATACATCATACACTCAGGATCGACGCCAAAACACGATTTGTTGTGTAGCATACAAGGGTTTGTTTAGTTGATACCAGGTGGCGAACGCTTAGCTGCAAACTCCAATATTTTTCTATATTATTACTTCCAAATCTGCCGTCGTCAATGATTTTATAGTACTTCCATTTATGGCAGGGCAATAGTGATTATTAGGGATCGGGGAAATTTAAATCGACGTCATCTCATCAGCCTAGTGATCGCAGGCTCGCAGCTCGATGCGTTATTTTAAATGAATAAGTTATAATTTTTTCTTCGTAGTTTTGCCAGGAAATTTTATTCTTCTAGGCCTTTATGGTTCTGACGCAATTATACGGCAAATCCAAAGGTCAGGGTACAATTGATCAGCACTGTGAGTTACGGAATCACTCCACTTTGTGAAAAGTAAATTTTACTGTGCGACTGTAATTGTTTTACGATGCTATACGAGCCACATTTATGACTTAGTTCACATCATTATTTTTTCGCGGCAATACTCAATTAATACGCTAGGAGTGTCTGCGGGACTTGTTCGCTGCAGCATAACAACTTTGCCGTTGAATTAGAATTTGAACCGCGCAAAACATATGGCACCGATCCGTAGTGATTATTGTAAGTATTAGGATTTATTTGGGTACTGAAGGCCTTATTATAAGACTCGTTTTACGAGTATATGCGACGGTTCGTCCGGACGATCCGCCGTCGGGGCTATTGTTTATTTTTATTATTGGACCACAAAAAATACGTTTATAGTGTGACAAACTGGCGAGACGGAGTCACGTCATCGCCTGGACGCCTGGCGCTAGACTACTCGAAGAAGAATCCGCTGCATTCCAGCTGTCTTCAGAATGTCTACGGGAATATAAAACTTGCCCCGTCAAACGGGGAGGACAGTCACAATTTTCCTCGAACAAGGCTAACGCGGTATAAATAAATAAATATTGTGCGACATAAATTATACAGTGCGACAAAATGAGAATTCTGAATTCGGACTTTTCAACGGAAATGGTAAATTTGAGATGAAGCAAAAGTACATCTAACGGGATTTTTCGATGTTAGGTCATTTAAGGGTTTTACCAAGGTCTGAAGTTTAGAAAATTGGACATTTTTGAAGGGAAAATTTCCATTAGAAAAGTCGCCTGGAATAGTCTATACGGGTGTTTCTTGGTACGAGAAATTAATTTTTTTTGTTGCATTTACAATAAAACGCACGAAACGCATAATTTTTAAGAAAAAAATTAAAATAAATTTAATTGGTAGATTTATTTAAAGTATGAAAAAATACACGACATGAAACACATCATTTGTTGAGCAAAAAAATTAAATCGGATTTAATCAAGATTTCAAGGGTGTTGTAATTGTTGGGGTTGGACTGATGTCGACGAGGAGAAAGATTTCTATGCTGTCATCATTTTACTGAGCGACTGGATCATCCATGGTATTTTCGAGTTCTAGGATATGGATGAGCAATTGAGCAAGGTGAAAGGTTTTACCCAGTACCCATGCCTATGCAAGTCCGATACCGTGGTAAAAAGTTAGACGTCTTATTGGCCGACGTTTGTTGTGGGCAGCAAAAATTTACCACAGAGATGACGACGAGGAAATTCTAGAACTCGAAAACACCATGGATGATTCCGCCGCCGTTTAGTGTAGTGATGACAGCTTGAAGGGCCATTAGGACCATACAGACCAGTAGCGCAGATAAGGGGGGAGCTCCTCCCCGAAATTTCTCTAAAATGTAATGTTCCGCGTTATTCATACAAAGGAGTTTTTCGTATGACGTAGTTTTTTGTTCGCTGTTTTACATTTCATAAGTAAAATGTTAAGTAGAGTCCGTAATCGTTAGATTTTTTTTTGTTCAGCCCCCCACCCCCCGAAAAAAGTTTCTATCTACGTCACTGATATAGACCATTTCAGGCGACTTTTCTGTTGACATTTTTTCCTTAAAAATGCTCTATTTTCTAAACTTCAGATCCCGATAAAATTCTTAAATGACCTAACATTGAAAAATTAGATGTACTTTAGTTTCATCCCAAATTTACCGTTTCCATTGAGAAACCCGAATTCAGAATTTCCTTGTCGCACGGTGCTATACCGGGTGTCCCACGCCATATGCTCACCCTTCTAGAACTTTTATTTTTTAACCGATTTCAATGAAATTTGGAAAATAAAAATTAAGTAAAAAAGCGCATTTTCTGACATTAAGCACCGGAGGACTTCCGGTTTCACCGGAAGTAATGTCAACTTTCTTATTTTAAATGAAACACTCTATATATTTTTACATATTTGGAATCTGCAGATCATTGCGATTCCGAATATGTATCATTTGATAATTTTGGTTTCCATGACAACTAAAAAAAAAAACTTTTTGTTTTTCAATCTAGGAAGCTTTGAATCGTGTATTTTTCTTCTAATGTGATCAAGCAATTCGAGAAAATCACCATTTTGATTGTATTTTGATTTTAAACATTTTTACGGCATTTCAAATTTTCATTAGGTCGTAACTCATTTTTTTTTAAATGGAACCTCATATGCTTCTTACCTTAGCTTAGTTCGACAGAATATTTTTTTCTGAGTACGCTGATATCAAGTACTTGATACTTTCTTTGAAAGTCATTTAAAACAGAGCGGGCATAAAACCTCAATAAACCATGTTTTGCTTTAAATGATTTTCAAAGAAAGTATGAAGTATTTGGTATCAGCGTACTCAGAAAAAAATATTCTGTCGAACTAAGCTAAGAAGCACATGAGGTTCCATTTAAAAAAAAAATGAGTTACGACCTAATGAAAATTTGAAATGCCGTAAAAATGTTAAAAATCAAAATACAATCAAAATAGTGATTTTCTCGAATTGCTTCATCGCATTAGAAGGAAAATACACGATTCAAAGCTTCCTAGATTGAAAAACAAAAACGTTTTTTTTTTTCGTTGTCATGGAAACCAAAATTATCAAATGATACATATTCGGAATCGCAATGATCTGCAGATTCCAAATATGTAAAAATATACAGGGTGTTCTATTTAAAATAAGAAAGTTGACGTTACTTCCGGTGAAACCAGAAGTCTTACGGTACTCAATAGTATATCGGAAAATGCACTATTTCGCTTAATTTTTATTTTCCAAATTTCATTGAAATCGATTAAAAAATAAGAGTTCTAGAAGGGTGAGCATATGGCGTGGGTCACCCGGTATAGCATTATAAATGAGTTATATATATTATTCATTCACGTTCTTTTTACATTCAGAGTAGGCCCTGTTAGGGTGACATTTTTGTTGGTACCTGAATATGTTCCATTTTAGTATGATGGTTATATTTTTGAAAACTGACGCCAAAAAACATTGATGATTTTGAGCATTTTGACTTAGTACTGCAAAGTCACAAGTAATTATTTGTTTTAATGCTATTATTTTACTTTCTTCATGCCATCATAGAGTATAAAGGCTGTTTTACATTATACTTTTTTCGTCTAAAAACTTGAACAAGTTTGAATACTAGAATCTAGTATCTAAATTCAAGGTTGTTTTAAATATTAGTTCATAAACCGATCGCTGGCGTCGCAGTGGGGAAAATTTAAACGTGGAACAAAACTGCCAACATACAAAATTAAAGAGAAGTTATATGCTCAAAAATGAATTTTTATAAATGAAACCAAACCAGATTTCAGAAAATTTCAAAAATTCTGCATATTTATTATTTGCAAAAACAAAATACGAAACCTAGAATTTGGCGTCAGGACTGGTTATTGCGGAGGTACTTCCAGGTTATATTTTCAATCACAGTTATGTTTATCTTTTAGGATGTTGGTAATACTGCGACGTGTACTTTATGCGCAAGTCTAGTTTGTAAACTTTGACGAAAAATAGGTTGAGAACTAGTTTGGAAATAAGTTTCTAGACGTTTCTAGTATGAAAACTTGGATGACTTTTTCTGATTTACATTATTCAAGTTAGTTCTAGTATTGAACTTGTCAAAGTTTCTAGACGAAAAAAGTATAATGTAAAACAGCCTTAAAGGCTTAGTCAGAATTGAATTAGTGCAGAATATTAGTGCAAATCGGTACTGCAGATTGGCAATGCAAATGTTTGACAGATGTATTTTGATGTGTCTATTCACAATCAACAGACGTTTTGCACTAAGTTGATTGTGAATAGATACATCAAAACACATTTGTCAGACATTTGCACGGCCAACCTGCAGTACCGATTTGCACTAATTTTCTGCACTAAGTCAATTCTGAATGATACTTTAAAAAGCATTATAGTCGATGGAACTGACGTTAAAGTGTCAGAAGTTTACATTTGTCACATTTTGAATTCTATCAAAATACATGCACGTAACCTAACGAAAAAAAATATGGCCTACTAGAATGCAAAAAGAACGTGAACGGATAATTGGTAGTGTTAGTGTTTAAGTGTTTATTTAATAGTCTTTAAGATTAACATTTTTCTGCAACCCGATATTGAATATTCTTTTATTTAAACTGAATGTTTTTTAATTTCTACGTTTTAATAAAAACGTTACAATAGTAAATATTTAAATAGAAGTTGATCAGATCGTTTACAACAATTATTAATTTTCTCTTAATTGGTTAAATAAATATAAATATTTCGTATGTTACTGCTGAGAAGATCGAATGTTACTTCTGTTTGTAAGAAGACTTTACGCCGCGACCTCAACTGGACTTCTTTAGTATTAATGTGGAAATAGTAAATTTTCATGGCGGAAGTATTTTCAGTAACCAAAAACCGCAATGTAAGTGCCCACACTTTGACTGCAGTGTAATTTTAGTCTCCCATCTGAAGAACGAGGTAGCTTAACTTTGCGCACAGATGGTGAAAGATCATTTTATAATGATCACCCATACGAATTATAATAAAAAGCATTACAGCTCAGTATATGTATATATTTCCTTCTTTGTACTGACCATTAGTAAATTGCTATGTATCACAAATCAGTTTCCGAATTACACTTCAAAAGTATCAATCAATCAATTCTTCTTAAATAAGAAATAAATATAAAAAATATATATAAAAATCATATTAAATAAAATATATTGTGTATCAATAAGATTAAATTGTAGAAGCAATTTTCACTTCTTTATTGCTTGTACTTGTCTTTTGACTGGCTCTCCGAACCACCATAGCTGGTGTTGCTACTTTGCTGATATTTCCCGCTGCTTCCATTTTTATTGGAACTTGATCCGTAAGTGGTTCCTGAAAAAAAGAGAAAGTAATGTAAGCAAAAAAAATTTGGTAATTTCTACGAATGATAAGCAAGTTAAAGTAAAGCCTTTCAAAGAAAAGTACAACGCGACACAACGCATTGCTGTACCTAGTAGTTACAATTGCGAAATAAATATAATTGGTACGGTTGCTTTGTAAAGTAGGCTGAATTTTAAAATTATATTGAAATGTTCTTAAATGCTAGAATGAAAACAACATAATACGAAAAAAAAAACTTTTATGGAACTACCATTCTGTTCCAACACATCAGCAAGCTTTCGGCTCATTGATGGTACCAATGTTGGTGTGTATTGCGGAGTGAGTGCATGTTGAACTGCCTGAATCAGTCCATCCCTATTCTGCGACTTAAAATTATTCCGGTAAATTTTTTTAACAATGTAACCCCGAATGTTTTCAATCGGATTCATATCCGGACTTCTTGAAGGCCAAGAAAGAATTTCGAGTTCATTTTCTACTATCCAATCTTGCACGATTCTCGCCTTATACACAGGAGAATTATCCGGTCAAATAAAATTCATTAGTCATTTTGCATGAAATTAAAAAAAAACACATGTAGTATCATGCTCAACCTGCTGATACACAAAACCGTCATGATTTTTTTCTCTAACAGACGGAAGCATCACGCCATTCAAGGGTTCAACATATTTTTGGCCATTTAGACGACCATCTATAAAATGAATTCAGGGCCTCATTTGAAAACCAACCCCATACATGCACGAAAAACCGCCCCCTTTATGGTGCAGGTATTCTTGATTTGATCGTTGATTTCGAGGGCGGTATACACTGAGAAAAATAAACTGTTCAGTCAACCAAAAACACGTTCAGTTAACAATATTTTCGTTTACCTATTAGCAATCACACGTGATCATTGAACCAACAGTCAAAAAATGTTAAATATTTTAGATTGAATCAACTCAATATTTTCTTTGAGGCAAGCAACAATGAAGACATCTTTCTAGTTGCTTTAATGCACAAGAAGATTGATACAAGAACTTTAGATTGTTAAGATTGCTAAATATTTTACTTGTCTGAACGCTGTTAGGGAATTAAATTTATATTTTTGATATATTTAAAGTAATTTTTCAGTATGGCTAATAAAAGCATAGAGTCAATTCAATCTAGACTATCGTTTCGGGAAACATCAATTAAATGATCACCTCTTTGCGATACTGCCAAAGTAAGATAACCTTTGTTGAATAAACCTCTCAACGAATTTTATAATGTCGGACGCACTCGAAATATGAATAATTTATGCATTTAAGAAACGATGTCGAACAACAAGGTTATGCTGAGATAGGCAGTAAATATACGTAAAGTTCTTGCAGGCGCCATCTGGAACTCGATAGCTTATTAATATGGGAATTAAACCTCGCTTTTACTTGACTAAGGGCCAGTTGCATAAAACGTAGTTAACCACTAGATCAAGTTAATCGTGTGATTAAGCAATATCATTGGAGGAAATTTAAACTTTCCTCCAATGGTATTGGTTAATCACACGATTAACTTGATCGAGTGGTTAACTACGTTTTATGAAATTGGGCCTTAACATTTATTCCGTTAAATAAAAAATCAAAAAACATAAAAGCAACAGCACTTTGAAATTTCAACTTTTTGATTTAACATATTAAACACTTTCGTTTTAAGGCAAAACATTTACATCGTTCAGTCAAACGTAATAGTTTAACATTTTCTTAGTGTTACTTATTTACTTAGTGTTACTTTATTTACTTATGTTACAATTTCCAAGACGTTCAGTTAAGATATTACCGTTGAATCAAGTAAATTTTATTTAAGTCAACGCACAAGAAGTTGACATTCAAAAAGTTGTTAACTATTTCATTTTTCTCAGTGTGCTCTTTGTCTGGCATTATTGAAAGATCTTTTCATCCGTGAAGACAACTGTTTTCCAAAAATCGTGATCCCTATTTGCGAATATATTTGCAAACTCCATTCTCCTTAAGTTTATTTTCTTCAGTTAGAAAAGGTTTTTGCGCCGCTGTGGAATTCCGTAAACCTGCTTCTTTTAAACGTTTCCTAGCAGTATGCTCTCCAGTAGGAAAGTCAATTCTTTCTTTAGCCGTAGAAAGGAATGGTTTCTCACATAATTAACAAGATCATCGTCTTCATCATGTGTAGTCTTCCGTTTACGACCCGCACCAGGAATCCGAGCCAACGAATGCGTTTCCTCTCATTTCCTCTTGAGGTTTTGGATAGTGGATTTTCTTGAATCTGGATGATCTGCTACTCATTACAATTACCATCCCTCTTCTAGCTTAGCAATGGCGGTTACTTTTTCTGCGTCTGAAAGAATCTTGTAAGGCATCTTAATAACTTACACTGACTTTTGACAGTAACAATTTCAAATTTTATATTGATTTTATGTTTTTGGTACGAAATTGCATAGGCCAGAAAGTTTTCTGTCCAACGGTTGCATGTTTTTAGGTGTTTTATACGTTCATTTTGAGTGCTAAAAACAAATTTCAATTACTAGCGCAAAATGTGCAAAATCAACAACTATCCATGACGACCGACCATGACTGCTTGACGTTTTAAGTAATGTCGCTTCAAAAATATCTTTTCAAGATTCTTTGTTGTTAAAAAATGCAACTATTGGCCAAAAGGTCGTATATCACACGTGAACGTATAATGTATAATTTTACATTTCTCTCACTTATAATATTGTAACGATTTTACGTGTTCTATTAATTTTAATTTTTAAACAAAACACGAAATAGTTAATAACTAATTTATTTAAAAGTAAACTAATTAACACTAACTTAAACAATAATTTATTTACAAACTTATACGTAATTTATTACGAAAATGTAGCCGAGCGAAAATGTAACACGAACTTTAACGCCGAACTGTCCAACGCTGAATCTCCTTCTAATCCCCGGTCGCGTGCTTTATAAGCCGGGGTTGTTTTTCGCGAACATTCTGGGAGGCGACGGACTGTCTGGTCTAGTTTATTCCGCCGTCAGAATTCTCTAGGCCGTCGCCTAAGACGCGTCGACTAGACGGCTGTGACGCAAGAGACAATCTGACGCCGGCTGGTGTCGCGAATCATTACAATATAGTCTACTATTTTTTTAATAGAGAGAATCTGCCGTACCAAACGTTTATCTCGCAATGGTATTATTTCATCCTACTGAAAGGTCACCAACAAAGCAGAATGATCTGTTCGCAACTGCCAGTGCATTCTACTAGAACATTTTTTTGGGGATTTGTCATTAACTCGCGAATATTCTAAACGGAAGTTTCAATAGTTTATTCGAAAACGCTCTGGCTAATACAGCAAATAGAGAACGCTTGATATACAGGGTGTTGATTCGTTTTTCAGACATAGGGAAATTAAATTAAAATTAAATATTTGCAAATATTGGCTCTCCTGTAAATTTTAGAGCAAAACGGTAAAGGAAAAACTTTTCAGAATTTTTAAATGCACTTAAAACCTTATTTACTTTTTTAAATTTTGTACTCATATTCTCAAAAATAGTAAAAATTTTCTTCAGGAAAGTTGACACTTTCTTAGCAGTTAGACACGACTTTTATTTTAATGAGGAATTACAATATCAGAATATAAATCTAAATTTTAGAATGTTTCTCCTGAATAACCGACTTTTTTTAATTGTGTTTAAGAATAACAACGTGTTGTGTGATAAAATTATGAGGCACATACCACTGTAGTTACTACTCTGCTGATATTTGCTGCTACTGCTGGAATCCGATCCGGAAGCTTTTGCTGAAATATGAAAGTATATGTGGTATTAGTAATCAGGGTTATATTTACCAGCATCTGCAAGATGACGATAATTATTCCGCCAAAGAAAAACCACGATAAGAAACGAAATCCGAGAGTATGGGAAAAATGTTGAAAGCATTTAGTTTTCGTAAAGAATTTATCAATAAATGGTTCCGAAAACGCCGCCGCTTTGATTCGAAACAGTCCGCATGTTTTTGATAGAGAGGACACGATAAAACAGGCTACAGTGTATGTCGATAATAACAGCTTCCATTTTGAATAAATGTAATAAAACTAAATTGAGATGTGTGTCAAAGTCAAGTAGTCAATAAAGTAATAGGTAAACATAAAACTTTATATTTCAATCTATTGCTGCATTTATAAAGCGTGGCGTTGTATTTCGTACGCAATGCCGCAGCATACATTTAGGGAAAATTTTTTAAAAATTTTGTTGCAAGGCGGTATTGATTGTGGGATGTCGCGACTTAAACTATTCGGTAAATTTTTAATTAATTATAAAGTATTCCGTAGAATTTCTTAAACATTTTTTCCGTAATCTGTAACGTTGATTTTCTAACTTGTTCTTTTTTTGGGGGAGTAATTGCCAGACACCAATAGCTGAAATAACCATTTATCATAAACAATATAAATAAATTTCTATTGTCAAAAAGTATAGTGTTCGTAGTAATAGTGCCATAAATTATAAGTAGAGCAGATCCTCATAGAAAAACAAACCTATGAAAGTTAATAAACGTGTATTGTTTTCCTTTAATATTTCGAGAACGCACAGAATAATTAATGCAAAATTTGGTAAATACTTCTTTTTTATTTTTATATATTTAATTATACACAAAACTTTGAATTGATCTTTTCACCAGACGGTGTAATTTTAGAGTCCGTCTGTCCCTTAAAAAAATGTTACGCTTCTGTTTGTTCCCAAAAATATGTACAGGCTGTCCACCGAGTGCCGTGGTCTTCTCTACCATCTATAGTATATGTATAAGATAGGAAAAAAAATTCAAACGAGCTAAGATGTAATTCAGTCAGCTCTATTTTATAAAATTATTTTTGAGTATACAGAGTGTTCAGTAAGACAGCCATACCAAAGTTATATTTTTTCAATGGAACACCCAGTATATTTTTACATATCTCGAAAGTACGCATAACGAATAGGTAATAACAAAAAATTACGGAAGTTTTACTTAAGAGTTTGTAAGATATTGATGTTTAAGTGTAAAAAAATTATAATTCGACAATATGTCGCGGATAAAACCATTAGAAAGAGAAAGTAATGTGAAGCCAAATAATTTTTAGTGATAAATCAGAGTTTGAAGCCTGTATTGGTGATTGTTATAAGAAAGTGATCAGAACAAAATTCAGGGCTTTCTATAAAAGCTGTTTTAATGAACCATAAAATCCCACAAGGGGTTATGATTTGGGAATGCATGTCTAGCAAAGATTTAGGCAAACTGGAGTTTATAATAATCGTAAACGCAGAAAAATATCTAGGTATTTTAGAAAGAAACCTTCTGCAGATTGTAAGGTTGTAGTTCGGAGCAGAAAATTTCTTTTGTCAACAGGACGAGGCTTCATGTTACACGGCCAAATCTACAAGAAAATTGTTCGGGGACAATGATATTAGTGTTGGCTTGGCCCTCAAATAGCTCCGACCTAAATGTCATTGAAACACTTCAACATGACATGAAAAAGATCTTACGAAAAAATTACCAATGAATAACTCCCGGACTAAAGGCTAAAATAGAGGAAATATAGTATTTTTTCACCCCGCAATATTATGAATCCTTAGTGGATATTATGTCAGAAAGAATCCAGAGTGCAATAAAAGCTAAAAGTAATATAACCTGTATTAATTTATTAAAGCCCAGTTTTACAATCGTGGAACAAGCTCTATTCGCCGAATAATAACTATTCTCGCTGAATATACATTAATATTCTTCCATATTTACGTCACGTTATTCCAAGGTTAATGTTATCCGACGATTGTAAAATCGAGCCATGTTAGATTCGTCCGAATATTAAATTGTCGGCATAATTTATAGTTTTTCTTTAAAAATCTGATTTCTATTTTTATTATTAGAATAAACCTTCTTCTGAATAAATTATTAGTTACTGTTAATCAATCTCCTGGTTTATATTAAAAGTTTTAAAATTTTCTTGCGAGTTAGAGAACAAATTTTATAAAATTAGTTCTCGTCCGAATATTTAGTTGTTAGGGCTCGTATAAAGAAGGCATTAATAAAAGATTCGTATTATAACTACTGGCCACAAATTTTTAGTTATCAATAACCGTACAAAAGCAAAAAATGATGTTTCCAATAGGATTTTCTCTTTCATCACTAGTGATGAAAGTAATTACTTCCCTAACTGGATGGTACAAATGTTTACTTACTTTTCTAATTTGAGTGACGGAAATGTCATGTTCATAAGCGACGTAGGAAAAAAGAATTTGTTATGCAGTTTTCATCGGACAAGAAGCTACTTTAATTCTTAATTTCTCCGTTATGATACTCCGTGTTAAATATCCGACGGGATCGGATATTAGTAGCCATTATCCGGTATCCGGTCATATAGCAAAAATTTGACCGCATTTGCATCTGTAGTATATACAAAAATATTTCTTGCAAAATAAAGAATTCCGTTAAGTCGGAATGGCATTATGCATCTTTGAGCACGCGCACTAATAAGTATTATAAGAATTCCGAATATTTTATTCGGATTCGAGTTAAAAACCGACTCAACGTACTACTGCAAAATTAACACTATTGTCGTAGCCGATATTATTTTTAAGGAATGAGTTAGCTTGTAATTTAAAATGCTTAATAAATATCTGTATATCAGGGGATGTTTGTTTATGTTTTGACGATAAGCCTAGCCGAGGGAACGTAAAATATTAAGAGTAGAGGCAGGTCAGTTTTCTCGGGATGCAGGAGAACGGTCGGTAAAGCGCGTGAGGAATTGTGTTACGCGTCGAGGTGACGGGATGTGTGACCTAGAGGGTGGCTGCAGAGTATTGCCCTAAGAAGGCAATGTTCTGGCAGAAGTAGTATCGCGGTATACCCTGTTTATGTTATTGGCAATAAGGATCATCGATGAGTTGGAGTTATTCTAATATAGCGAATATCGTCCTGATGCCGATGATCCGGGGCATTGCAGGGGGTATATTGCGCACCAGTATACGATACCCTGTGTGACTTGCCGCAGTGGTCAGCACCGCTGATGAAGTGCACGGTGTCGGCGAAACAGTCAGCTGGTATTCCATATTCATTGTGAATGGGAATTCAGTTGGTTGTATTCCTGACCTGCTGAAGCATTGTGCTCCAGAATGGTCTAACATGACATGATGTGCACTGGATCAGAAACGGAGTGTGCTGACACTTACGCGATCAGTGACATCAACTGATCCTAAGAACGTAAGCTTAGGAGGCAAGGTATGCTAATATCCATCGGGGATGCATGCGAAGATAAGAAGTCAACGTCCAAGGATAACTTCCGTAGTGTCCATTATCAATGTGAGGGAATGGTTGCTACTAGATGCACCGTTGGATTTCCGCGGGGCCACGCAGCCCCCCCGGTGAGTAGTATTTGATGTATTTTCAGACATCCAATGTAAATCGCATTGTTTGTTGTATGTATATCAGTTTCTCACGATGCATCGTATGCGCGATAAGCGAGATGAAGAGAGAGAGAGAAAGCTAGAAGGGACTAACCAGCGAACGAGTGCTTATCAGAACGAGGTATGCTCTGTTTAACGTTATTACTATTTTGACCCAAATGTACAAAAAAAAAAACGCTCCGACATCAGTCAGGTGTGGGGTCTGTAAACAATTTGTTCTGCGATAGCGCCGAGGATGCGAAATTGGACGCAATTTCAGAAACTTCGGCATTGAATCTGATAAACGTTCGTTCCAATGTTTATGAAAGACTTAAGTGTTTTGTTCACAGGAGACTGTCGCCCGTAGTTTATTTTTTAAAATAATGAGCTAGCTTTATCGTAGTTGGAAACGATGGTTTGAGTGAAAACGAATTTCTTTGCTTATTTGGGTTATGGCTATGACACAACGTATACAAACGAAATAGGGGGTACAATTTATTAGGCTGAAATTTGAGCTATTTCACTTTTTCAATGTGCTTAAGAAAGGGCATTAAATAAATAATCGGACATCAAGTTTCGACTTTGTGTATTTAAGCGATAAAAGTTTTGATTTTAGATTACCTCGACGCGTGCTTGAAATCACATTGTTAGGTAAACGATCGGTGTTGATTAGTTTCTTTGTATTTTAATTTCTTGAGCAATAAATCAAGGCAGCTGCTACTGCAAGTAATTATAAGGAACCCGAAAGCCTTCTGACCTTTTTAAAAACTTGCGACTATTCGTGTTCGAATGCATCTCAAGGACCGGCGGTAAAGTCAGGTAGACGACCGCACTCGGAAAAGATAAAATGTTATAATTGTAACAGATTCGGACATAAGCGCCAGAGCTGCCCTCAAAATAAAGCAAACACATGTTATACCTGTGGGAAAGTAGGTCATTTCTCAAGTGCATGCCCTACAAAAACAAAATCGAAACCCCAGGAAAGACGCTTATGACTAGTTCAGAAGTCCGGGAATGATAAATATTTTAAGAAAATAGCAATAAACAAGTATGAATCGGTAGCATTTGTTGACATGGGAAGTCAATGTAATTTAATTCAAGGTAAGGTTGCTAATAAATTACATCTGCCCATTGATACAAATAACAAAATATGTGTAAGGGGTTACGGAGCTGGACAAGTCAATACGCAAGGATGCCTAACATTCAGATTAAAAATTGATAACATCGAAAAGGATATTTCAGCATATGTCGTGTCTGATGACATGCAAGATGTGCCGTTGTTGCTTGGGCAGCCGTTTACTGAGCTACCGGATATTTTTGTTGTCAAAGACAGTAAAACATTGACCTTTTCGTGCGCGGACCAACCCCAAAAGAAAGTACATAAGGTGGCATTGTTATGTGATGGTGATACTATAATTCCGCGAAATTACGCCGGTAACATTAAAGTGCGATCGCGGGTGAAATATGTCGGGGATGTGTTTGTTGATAGCGCTTTGCGATCAAAACCGGGTAGTGAATATGCCATACCGCGTACAGTGTTGCGTGTTAGTGAAATCGAAGATGTTTGGCTACCTGTAGTGAATATCTCAGACAGGGACTTAGAATTTAAAGCTAGCACCCTAATAGCGCGGAGGTGGCCGTGTAAAGAAGCAACGACGGATGCGAACACGCAAGTGTTACAATTGGCCGCGGCTACCGCACCGCCACTGCCTGTGGGAGAAATAAAAATCGGTGACGTATCTGACGCAGATCGAAAGAAATCGATTGATATTTTACAAAATTATAGTGACTGCTTTGCATCGGACTTATCGCAAATTGGGAAAGCAAAATCATTAGAGATGCGAATAAATTTAAACAATGATGTTCCGTTTTCATACCGTTTAGCTCATCAAGAAAAAGCAATAGTACGAGACATTGTTAAAGATCTGTTGACGAATGAAATTATTCGTGAATCCGACTCGCCATTTTCTTCGCCAGTAATTCTCGTCAAAAAGAAAAACGACGAAGCTCGAATGTGTGTCGATTACCGAAAGTTAAATTCGATGACAATCAAAGATCGATACCCTTTACCTCGTATTGATGATCAAATCGATCGGTTGCAAGGCTGTAAATATTTCACAAGCCTGGATATGACTTCCGGTTATCATCAAATACCTGTGGCCGAAGAATCGAAAGCATACACAGCTTTTAGTACTCCAGAAGGACATTACGAATATAACCGAATGCCTTTTGGATTAGCTAATGCACCGAGTGTTTTTCAAAGATTGATCAACAAGGTATTAGCTCCTTGCCGAGATATGGCCGCTGTGTATTTGGACGATATTCTAATCCCCACAAAAGATATTGAAACCAACTGTAAATATTTAGAAATAGTGCTACAGACATTGAAACAAGAAGGACTCACTCTTAATATTAAAAAATGTGTTTTCTTAGTTAATAGTGTCAGTTACCTAGGTTTTGAAGTGACCGACAAAGGTGTGCGACCTGGTGTTGACAAAATAAAGTGTGTCAGTGAATTCCCGACGCCCTGTAGTGTCCGGCAGGTGAGACAATTCCTTGGTTTAACAAGCTATTTTCGTCAATTTATTAAAGATTACGCGGTGATTGCCCGACCGTTGACCGTGTTGATGAAAAAGGACAAAAAATGGTCATGGGATGTAATTCAACAGCATGCATTTGAAAAATTTAAAAACGCCTTGGTGACGCGACCGACTCTGTCAATTTACAATCCTAACGCGGAAACTGAAGTGCATACGGATACTAGTAAAGGCGGTCTTGCCGGAATTTTGTTGCAAAAAGTAGATGCACAATTACACCCAGTTGCTTATTACAGTAGACAAACTTCAAATTGCGAATCTAGATATCATTCGTATGAACTAGAAACACTAGCCGTAGTCGAGAGTTTGAAAAAGTTTTGGGTATATTTGATTGGACTTAAATTTAAAGTAGTGAGCGACTGTAATGCGTTAAAACAATCCGCGACTAAGAAAGAACTAATACCGCGAATAGCGCGATGGTGGCTGACGCTACAAGAATATAACTTTGAAATAGAATATCGGTCAGGTAAAAGGATGGACCATGTAGATGCGCTGAGTCGTAACCCTTGCACAAGTGATGCCGAGAGTGTGAATGTATTGCGAATAGAACCGGCCGACTGGGTTTTATCTGCTCAGCTAACAGACTTAAAATTAATGGAAATTCAGCAAATTCTTACGAAGCCTCCCGTAAATGAATACGAGCGGAATGTTTACAAACATTATGCCTTACGTAACGGACGAATTTATAGGATCACTGCCAACGGGGTACAGTGGGTTGTTCCGAAGGGAATGCGTCGAAATGTTTTGCACAGTACACATTTTGCAATGGGACATTTTTCGGTCGAAAGAACATTACGAAAATTATGCGAAAATTATTGGTTCCCGAATATGCGCAATTACGTAGAAAAGTACATTTCGTGTTGTGTGCCATGTTTATATAACAAAACACCATCCGAAAAAAAGCCTGGTTTTCTGAATCCGATAGAGAAAATACCTGTTCCGTTTCACACAGTACACATAGACCACCTCGGACCATTTGAGAAAACACTCAAGAATATTTATTTGCTAGTAATCGTAGACGTCTTTACAAAATACTTAATTTTGAATGCGGTCCGATCTACAAAAACCAAATATATCACACGATCGTTACTGAGTTTAATCAATACGTATGGAGTCCCGACACGAATTATAAGTGATCGTGGAACGGCATTCACGTCAAAATCTTTTGAAAAATTTTGTAAAGAATATGGCATAAGACATATATTAAACGCTGTCGCAACGCCTCGCACAAATGGACAAGTTGAACGATTCAACAAAACAATTACAGACAGTTTGCGCGCGAAAGGAGAATCAAATTCTTGGGATAAGCATGTTGCCGAAGTACAATTCGCAATAAACAATACTGTTCATCGCATTACGGGACGAACCGCGAGCGAGATGTTGATGGGTTACAAGTCACGACCGCCAAGTGAGGCAGTACTTCTCGCAGAAATTCAATTGAGCGAAGCGATGACAGATTTGAAAACTATACGGGACGAAGCTCATGCGAAAATAAAACGGGCCCAGGAATTAGAGAAACAGGCATATGATGCAAAAAGGAAAGCACCCCATAAATATAGTGTCAATGAACTCGTGATGATACGCAAAGCCACACACAGCGAAGGGACTAGTCGGAAGCTGTTGCCTAAGTATGAAGGGCCTATGCAGGTAAAAGAAGTGCTTCCTAATGATCGTTACCGCGTTGTAGATATGCCAGGAGCAGTGCGTAAACAAAAACAGTATGATAACATTGTAGCGGTAGATAGGTTGAAACTTTGGCCATCTTCGCGAAATATTTCGGACACCAGTGACAATAGTGATGATAACAGTGATGGTGTGCCATATTATAGTGATATAGAATAAAAACAAATAGAATGCATAAGTGAATTGCTCTGTAGACATCAACTGATCCTAAGAACGTAAGCTTAGGAGGCAAGGTATGCTAATATCCATCGGGGATGCATGCGAAGATAAGAAGTCAACGTCCAAGGATAACTTCCGTCGTGTCCATTATCAATGTGAGGGAATGGTTGCTACTAGATGCACCGTTGGATTTCCGCGGGGGCACGCAGGCCCCCCGGTGAGTAGTATTTGATGTATTTTCGGACATACGATGTAAATCGCATTGTTTGTTGTATGTGTATCCGTTTCTCACGATGCATCGTATGCGCGATAAGCGAGATGAAGAGAGAGAGAGAAAGCTAGAAGGGACTAACCAGCGAACGAGTGTTTATCAGAACGAGGTATGCTCTGTTTAACGTTATTACTACTTTGACCCAAATGTACAAAAAAAAAACGCTCCGACACTATGTGATTTGTTGTTTGGAGTATCTTCTATGTATGTTACCTATGTTTCACTTACCACTCATTCATCAGAAACGAATAATAAGCAGTTTCAGCGCATACTTTGTATGTATCGTAAATATTTACGTACATACATAAGCCGTCCCACTAAATAATGCACCAATCCATCGCCGTTATCGGTGTCAACATTAATTTCATATAGGACATTGGCTTTATCGTTTTTATTAACATCCTAAAGAACCCCAAATAAAAATACTTATTTGTTTATATAATAATTTACATAGTATAAAACTTACCAATGAAAATTATACACTAAGCCTCTTTGATGACTAAATGATTAATCATTTGCATTATTTTTTTTTTGAATAATTACAATTTCAAAATATATATAACAAAGATTATTAAACTGCTGAAATTCATATACACAAGAACATGAAAAGAAAACTTACTTGAGGTTTCGCAAAATGGATTGTTCGCTTTATCAAAAGTGACTAACTTTAAATTTCAACAACTGCGGAAACAATAAGTTACTAATGTTACTATGAAAATAAACTAAAATTTAAAGTTATGTAACTTATGATTATAAAACCGATCTTATAAATATGTAAGTACATATGTGCAATAAAAAATGAACTGTATGTAAAAAATGAAGTAAATTGATTGTAAAACATTTTATTATAAACTTTACAAAAGTATTTGTATACCGATGCTTAAAAGTATCCGAATGAAAAGCAATAAAATCGTTCGAATATGATCCTTGTGGTAAACTTCCACAGTGCCAGGTGGTCACGCGCCTGTCCACAGTGCTCATTTTAATTATTCTAGGAAATAATAAATAGCATTGTCAAATATTTTACTTTAAACTAATTTTTCTCAAGTTAAACTAGTAACTAATTTAAGATAGAGACCTTATTGGTTATACAGGGTGTCTCATAATGTATGGAGGCGCCCAGGGGAGATCAAAATAAAGTTTTTTTTTCTTACTTCTTTTAAATGTTTTAATACACATTAATAATTAACTAATGGGCATTAAAAATTATTATTAATTAATTATTAATGTGAATTATAAGCTGGACACTTCTTTGGGTGTGAGTCTGAGATTTGTTTTTCGCTACTACCAACTAAAATTTCACTTTTTTGTCAAAAAAATTTTTTTTTTCTTCCTAGACAGCCATCATTTCATATTTGGGATCTCAGAACAATTCTAAATAATTTTTCCAAATAATATTTTCGCGTATTTTAAAAAATAAAGGTACTTTGCTCTTATGTCGATTTCAAATATTTTGATCTCCTCGGTATATGATAAGAGGTATTCAGATTTTGGTATGTGCATTTTGAGTTTGGGAAGATGCAGGAGTTTTCATAAAGAATAAATTTTTCTGAGAAATCAATAATAAAAAAGTTTTCCATATACCAACATTCTTCCTAAACAAACGAAATAGCTCAGTCCTTGGCACTTTTTGGCAGCTAATTTTAACCTTATCTTAAAGCTAAGGAAAATACCTAATTAGAAAACCATATATCACTACGAACAAACACGGATATAAGTATTGCAAGTCCAATTAGTTTGTATTAAAACAAAGAAAATAACTCAATCGGAATTATGATATTCAATAGCGTTTTTCTTTAAATCTTGGTAGAAAATAAAACTAGTAATTATTTACAATTAAAGTACAAACCTTCAAAATAAATATGTAACAGAAGAAACCAAGAAAATATGTTTCCAACGTTCCTATTAACCGTTAATTGTAGGACGCATAAATCTTGACTGAAATAGATATACAAGTGAATCTTAATTTGTCAAGTGTTGATTACGTAATTACTAAACGAAATCTTTACGATTTTCTTTTTTCTTTTTTTGCAGGTACTATTTAACTATTTCTCAAATTTCTTGTGCATTCATGTTCAAATACATTTCTGACTATTCGTTCCAGATCCTCTCTACTATTTGTAGGGGTCTGGTATTTTTTATTTTACTTGATAGATAAAAATCAACTAGAGTTAGATCGGATGATCTAGGAGGCCAAACCCAATGACCACCACATCCTATCCAACGGTCTACAAACGTTTCAAAGCGCTTATTAATAAATGGACAGCATTTTGAACAACAACTATGAAAAATCAGTTAAGTGAATTAATAGGTATTTAACAAGAAATAAATTATGCATAATAAATATCTTGAAATCCATTGAAGATAAACAAAACACTGTTTAAGCAAAACTAAAAGAAAATTGTGGGATTCGAACCCATGCCTCCGAAGAGACTGGTGCCTTAAACCAGCGCCTTGACCGCTCGGCCACGCTAGCACACTTTTTGCGTCAGACGGTGAAGAAAACAATCAGTGGTTGCATTTAAAAAGTTGTTGAAAACTCAAATTAATTGCTGTGAATCCTCTATCAGCAATTTGTAAAGTATACTATTTATCTTTTATCAGAAAGGTATTACTTTGTCTTTGTGATCAAACAATGAAAAGTACAATTCTCTAGCTCTTTTAGTCGTGGAAATATTCCAATTTATTGTAAACACTGTTCTTGTCAAATTTTTTAGAAAAAACTGAATATGATCAAAACAACGCATTTTAGTGTTGATGTATGTGCCTACGAAAGATGTATCGGGTCTTCAACAAAAAAGTTCCTCGAGTTAGCCTTGGAAATAATCGTACGTCGTAGTTCACATAGTCAATTTCTTACACAGGGAAAAATACGGACACAATGGAACTCCTTTTTAACTCATTTTGGTAGTTCCCTAGAGACAATCCGTGCAAGGTGTTACATTTAAAGTAGTTACTTTTCTTAACTCCAAGAAGGAGATAAAGGAAGTAATTCCCACCGTTTATAGTGTTGACATTTAATTCGAAAATACAGTATTTGTTCCATAATCCAAGGTGTAACAGTGCTCTAAGAAGTAGGTGTTCAAACGTAGCAAATTTTAAGATTATTGTAACTCTTTGCTAAAAGATGTCACATCATCACGAAAAATTGTAACAACTTTTAGAAAGGTGTTTAACAAATTTCGGTATATAAAAAGTGAGCAAATAAAAATCAGATTAGAGTAGGCGGTGCAAAGAAAATGTATGTCTGTGATTAACTGAATTAATTAATGTAATACATTCATGGACTGTCAAATTTATTGACTTTTTATTTAATCACAGACATACATTTTCTTTGCACCGCCTGCTCTAATCTGATTTTTATTTGCTCACAGGTTACTTCCACTTTATGTACGTAAAAATCGAGTATGTGAAGCTTAACTACTTACGGCGTTAGTGTGGTGGAATTTTTCATTTCCTCGGAGTCAAATAATTCCACTTTAATTTTAACTATGTACTTCCAAAAGATAAACGTCTAACCGAAAAAGCGAAAAATATTAATTGCAAATTATGGAGGAGATGAATTTAACTAACCTAAAATTTTTCTGTGTATATATGTCAAAAATGGATAAACATGTAATTAACCTCAAAATGTGGACAAGATCTAGATTTTAATCGTTAATTTCAGTGGTTGGACGACACATATTCGTTGATGGAAGAGCCCAACACCAAAAAGATATGCTGAAGAATGTAACATCTTAGTTTTTAACTGCATATAATAAAATAAATTATGTGACTCCAGTTCCTTCGCATAACCTAAATTTCCAATTTTGACAGCTTTTGCGATACAGCACCCATACAATTCAATCTACGATACGTACTTTTGTTTTCAAGGCTGACTCGACGTACTTTTTATTGCGAATCCCAAAATGGAATAATATATGATAGTTCCGTTTAAAATAAGAAAGTTAATCCCCGTTTCTTAATGGAATTTAAAGGAGACTTTAAAATAAAGTCACATTCAGATGTGTAAATAAATGTGTTTTCATATTTGTTTTGACATCTGAAAGTGACTTTACATTAATTTAAAGTCTCCTTTAAATTCAATTATGAAACTGGGCCTTAGTATCCACTTTCAGTAGAGCGGCAGTACGCAATGGCTGCTGTCATCAATTATTACCATGTACAATTTTCAACGATCTTTGCCGTTTTCCATTATATTCTAATAGGCCACTCACCGTGAATATCCCTCAATATGCTTAATTCAAGCCAAAAATATGACTAGTCGCGCAGCTTCCAAACGCCATTATGCATATCTTATATAAATTGTAACATGGTTTTGCATATATCTAGTATACGATATAAATACGAACAATCGCTTATTGATCATTTATTTTTTTACCCTTATCATTTTAAAATAATATAAATAATAAAATAAGTTTAAAAATGTTATCTAAATGTGTTAACACTCGAGCAATTGTTATTTTACAGTATATTCACTGTTGTTAAAAATAGTCACGTATTTTTTAATATTTGTTCAAAAAATATTAAACTTTTCACAGTATCTAAGACCTACATATTTTTACGATGATAGTACTCTCATGAAAGTATGTTATTTGCCAGAATAAACAGTACTCAATTATAAACGACTGAATCGTGCAATATAACAGTACCCAATTATAAACGACTGTGAATCGTGCAATATGTAACTCGGCGAAATGATATATTTGTTGACTAGTTGTCATATTGGTATTGGGCTGATGTTAACATCTTTTTCAAAATGGTTTTTACAATCGAGGCAAAAATGTTTATAACTTATAACTAAGGAGTCTACATTTAAATCAGTTTCTTTATGCGCGTTAGTCGACCAAGCGAAGACGGCATATCTTTTCCGCGAGCTTCGATGCAGTAGCGCATTGTTCGGCTCCGTCCACTTGCAGCGGCGTCGAGCTCGCCCACTGTTATCTATGCATCGTTACGACCCCACTCTTTCGAAGCGTACGCTCGTGATAAATCAAGCTGATTTAAACCTACACACTTTGCTTATAACAAAGCATTGCATTATTTTCGCTCATACGGAAGTGGACATAGTTGACGCAAGTCTACGACTACGCTTCACCTGACGTTAAGTGCATTTTACACTATTTGATTTTTGTGATTGATATTTCTGTCTATCGAATCAAAATAAACAAACAGTTCTTTGTTTACATCTATTTGACTTTTTATTGGACTGAACTGTGATTTTCAGTTTGCATTTGTAAGTGTAAACATAACTTTAAAAATAATTAAATTTCGAATAGTGTTGTTATCTCGAAATATTGTAATTTATTGACCATGAAATATAATAACATTTTATTACAGCAACTATCTATCGCTATTTCTGCAACATTTCTGTTGTTGCAAATACAAATGACAAACTGCGCATGCTCGAAACTCGAATCTCGAATGAGAAATCAAATGAAAATAGACACCGACCTATTTTCAAAAATCAAATGAAAAATAGCACATTTCACTTCAAACGTAAAATCAAATAGTGTAAACGTAAATATTTCGTCATTTGAGCAAGTCAAATGCAAAATCAAATGCTAAATCCAAAAATTCTGAAGTGCATGTAACACTACCTGAAGTACATTTGGATGTTGAAGGAATCAATATTTCGGTCAAATCTGCCAACAAATATTGGAGATCTGCGACAAAAAATATTTACTTATTTTTCATGAACTGTACAAACCACTTTTTTATAAATATGTTCAATCTGCGCAATCGTTAAGAAGTTTGTTTGCAACGCGATGGTGCACATTTAAATTAAAAAAATACAAAATGAATAGAGTTTTCAGTTTTGGTACTGTTTATTTTCGCGAATACTGTACTATTACGAAAATGGGTGTGATAAATAGTTCTGTCATGGTGTCATGAGACATGACTCATGAGAGTTAAGTATCTACACGGAAAGAGATTATTACGAAAGTATCGATAGCAGTAATATGGCCTGACGATGAGTTAATTGCAGCAGTAGCTGCTATTTATTATTTATGAAATTATTAAAAATAATGCTTCTTTTATTTCGTCAGAACTCTTTGATGCTAGCGAGCCCTGAGAATAGAAGCAAAACTTCTGCATGATCTGTTTTTACCTTTTTTCTTTTTCAATTTTGGAGATTTTTTTCCACACAAACATGGAAATTTCTGATATTCTTCGAAAAATTTGAAGATATCAAACTGTTGCGTCATTTTAAAAATCGTAATCACAATACTCGCCTCGTGAAATATCAAATAAGAGAAATCACTATCGCAATATCATTATCAACAATCTAGTATGAAGTTTTGTCGTGTTAGGGTGAAAGCGACTGTTAAATTATTTATTTACACGAAGATAGTTGCTGTCATGAAAGTAGCTACAGCTGCAATTAATTCAAACTCATTATCGACCATGTTACTACAAGAGTTCCTTTGCAGTGAGAACTTTTTAGTGTAGAACATATGCATCCTTGCTATAATATTGAAAGTGAGTTTTTTTAAAATCGAACATAGGCTTAATGTATGTGGGCTTCGTCACTATGGATACCATTTGTACTTGTTTGTCTAGCACTGAAACTCTTTTTTCGAAATAAAGCGTCTTTCAATAGGGGTATAGATTTTTCAATAGAAATCACTCGGTTTCCTGATATATTTTGTTTTACTTCCGAGTGTTAAAATATTCAATATCAAGCAGCGTTTGACGCTTCCCGACCGTTTAGAAATTATTAAAAAATATTACCAAAGTTCGAGGTTAGTTGTGGGAAGAACTGTAATAGTCAATGGCGACCGCATGTTATTCGAAGTTCTGTGGCCAGAACTTGAGAACGTCGAGATGTGATTCCAACAAGACGGCGATACGTGCCATACAGCTAATGCTACGCTCGATTTGCTGAACGATAAGTTTGGTGATTGGATCATTTCATGACGAGGTTTTGTGAATTGGCCGCCGCGGTCATGTGATTTGATACCCCTAGATTATTTTCTTTGGGGCTACGTCAAAGTACAAGTCCATGCCGAGAATCCACAGACTTTGGATCATTTGGAAGCCAACATTCGTCAAGCTATCGCCGGCATACAGCCGCAAATGTTGGACAAGGTGATAAAAAATTGGGGCGATCGGGTGCGTCAGTATAAACAAAGCCGTGGTAGACATTTGAACGATATAACAATAATAATAATAAACGTCTTTATTTCCCAGAACAATACAGTACAATGTACAATAGAAAATGAAATATAGAACTTACGTCCTGTTTAAGAATTGTTCTTTTAAATCGGACATCTTGAAAATGTCAAATGCACATTTGGCATCCTCCATTATGCTTACAAAATTTTACCATTTCTTATCCAAATACCTTTTAATTTTGAATGTTTTTGAAAATGTACTAAACGAAAAGCCTCGATTTGTTCTTTTCTTACAATTAAATGCTGAAATACATAAGCATAATGTCAAAATTAAATTGTCAAATTATATAAAATCATGTACTCTGAAACTGGTTCCAACCAATTAAAACGTACATCATACATTGCGTAACACTTATCAGAATC
Source organism: Dorcus parallelipipedus (assembly GCA_958336345.1). NCBI lineage: Eukaryota > Metazoa > Arthropoda > Insecta > Coleoptera > Lucanidae > Dorcus > Dorcus parallelipipedus. The sequence continues at coordinate 14,278,005 of OY284479.1, forward strand.
TTTGTGTGCTCTTAATCCACCTTCTCTTAAGTGATTTCTCATGATTTCTAATGAAATCCTGGTGTTTCGACCTTTCTGGAGTTGATTTTGAAGCGTTCTTGCAGTGCTTAACGTTCTTAATTTTATAAAACGATAATCTGAAGCCAATATTACTCTCTTTCGACATTTTCTGAACGTGTAGCATAATCAATTGGTTTCCCTAAATCTTTGAGACGTTCTTGATTAGGGGTGCACGATATCACATCTTTAATATCGGTTACCGATAACTTAAAAATATCGATATATCAATAAATTTTAATAACAGAAATAATAACTTTTACCGTCAAAGCAGTTTGTGACAGTTAAGTAACAAACGACCTAAAAACGTTAAATACGAATCAAAAACAAAATAAAATTTCCATTGTATTTTTTTAAGGTTTCTTATTTTTCCAGATTACGTTTAATCATTTCGTTTTATGTTTTATTTTTTATTTATTTTGTTTTACGTATTTAGTTGTTTTTACTTTTCCAGAATAATTAGTTTCGAGCTTCTTATGTTTTAAAATTCGATTCGATTTTGCTTTTTAACGGCTTCGATTTTCTTGAATTGTTTTCGTAATAAAATTCGATTCGTGTTTGTTTTTTTAACAGTTTCGATTTTCTTGAATTGTTTTGGTAATGAAATCAACCGTCTTTTCCTTATATCATGTCAGATTTCTAAGATTTATTAATTTATTCGTATTTCTTCGATCATCTTTTGTTTTAATAGTAATAATAATTATTAACGCCTGAACGGTCCAGTGATAAGAGGACCGGCCTTGCAAGCGCATGATCGGCGGTTCGAACCGCACTCGGGATTTTTCTCGAGAGTGGTCGGTATCGACTTCAGGCACCCTTCAGTGTTGGGGATAAAATTCGATACTGCTTCCCCTTGAACGGCGAGAAGGTTGGAAGTAACAAAGCCATGGGACACTTTACGCACACTCAAATACACTCCCGCTCCTGAGGTCCTGACAAGTCTTTGACTTAGGACCTCGTTGGGCAACCACCACAGACAAAAAAAAATAATAACGTTTACCCTCGAAGCAAATTTTGACAGCTAAATAACAAACGGCTTTTGTCATTAAACATGAATTAAAAACAAAATGAAATGTTGGTTTTTTTTGTTTCGAATTTTCCAAATTAATACTTTTCGAAGTTCTTATGTTTCTATTCCAGTTTGTTTTTTAACGATTTCGATTTTCTTAAATTGTTTTCGTAATAAAATCGACTGTTTTTGTTTATATCGTGTCAAGTTCCTGACATTTAACACTACTTTTCGTTTTATTTCAATCGCCTTTTGTTTAAATGCTAATAATAATAACATTAATTAACTTACAAACAAAACAAACTAAACAAAACAAAACAAACTAAACAAACAAAATTCCGAAAGATGGCGGAGGTACTGTAGGTACACCTGTTCACAGTGCCAGTTGATTATGATAGTTCATGTCTTGTGTTGAAATTTTGCATTTTTAAATATTAGATATAGTTTATCATTTAATATTTTGAAAGCAAATAGTGATTTATACGTGAATTAAACAATAAATGTTCGACTGTTAAACTCGAGCGATAAAATCGCACCTTATTACTTTATTACAATAAATGATTTAAGAATATTCTTCTAAAAACTCAGGGAAAACGTTTTTATTAAGTGCAGTCAATGCATTTATTTATTTGGCGGAAGCAAAAAAAAGTGTTCGCATCCACAAAATTCTCCTGTCACCACTTTGTACTTAATCAATGTACTTTGTACTAATCAATGTACTTAAAACATGCATTCATCATTTTAACACGCGAAATTAACAAATTAAATCACGTACTGTCTTACTTGTTTACAAAGCATCGAATATCATGATGTAATTATTATCGATTATCTAATGCAACAGATGGACAAAGATTTCGTTGTCGAATTGTGTTGCGGGCGACACTGATCCAGTGACCATGACATTTATGGAATTTATTCTGTTACGATCTGTTTATAAAAACTGCAAATGCACTGATGAATGAGCAGAGGTTTTCAAAGAAATGCGCTCTTGTGGTAACTCAGTTTTTAATTTTTGAGCAAAATCCCAGATATTTGCAGAATTAATTCCTTATGTGATGAAGAATTAATAAGTGAAATTTATTCGATTACACCCTGTATTTAAGACAGCTGCATGACAGCTGTCAACTTTTGTTTTTAAATGTAATGGTGTAATTATATTATGTGTTCATTTAATATTGCGGTAGCATTGGCTATGAAAATATTTTGTTTTCGTAAACCCATGTCGTAATTGTTATTTTATGATTTATGTCATGCTGACATTTAAAAGTCAGATTATGTTCGACTTTAACACTGACATACTTTTTCCAAAACAAAATGTTTTTTCATAGCCATGAAAAGGGGCGCTAAATTGTTTGTAAATCAAAACGAGAATTGTTTACGATTAAAGCAGTTTTGCTACATGTATGATTTCAATAACAAATGTAGGTCCGCATCCGGGGTAAATGTTTTCTGTCTTTCAAGCGAAAAGCGACGGGTGACGTGCATTCCTCCGGCTAATCGTAGAACGCACACACAGCTATAAATCTGTTCAAGAAACGTACTGCTGTGGACACCCAGGAAAGTGCAGATGTTTAAGTGCAAATAGGAAAACTATGTCCATATATGTCATTTGGAGCCTTATTTATGGTTGCAGACTTTGAACCGGCCATATTCGACGCAATGTGGCGACGCAGGCATCATAAAGCAATAGATCTTGACATTTTTAATTGTTTCCTGAAGTTTCTCTATACATTACCGTGTCAAAAATTGCAGACGAACGAGCCATGTGCGAGAGATATCGGGTTGCGGGCTGAAGTCTGTTTTCGCTTCACGCAGATAACGTAGGCTTTAAATTTGTCAACTGACACATTTGAATAGTAATTTATAGAGCTGTCATGTACTACATCCCGATGCGTTAATGGAGTTATCGCTCGTTACATTTTGCTGTGGGAGGCGTCGTGTGAATTTAAGACGAGAGTTGCGATTGGCCGAAAGGAATGCACGCATCCTGTTAAAAATTATAAGGGCGGTCTTTAATTGTTTTTACGGGAAGTTGCATTTGGAACAAAGGGCAGATGAATTTGAACCGCTAGCAGGCTCGGACGAATCAATTCTAATTATCTGTATTGTGTTCAGGCGCTTGTAATCTGTATTCAGATTTGTATTTTTTTCATATCATTCGTTGTTTATTAAATCAATTATTCCAGTACGGTAAATTGAGTGATAATAAGGGCCCTTAACAAACACGGGCGTCGCGGGTGATTAAACAAGGTGTGTGATGAGTGCGGGAGTGTTTCACGGATTAACGCATATTGGTAATTTGCATTTATTTGTATTTCTCCATCATATCTTTGGTGGCATAAATAGAGCTAGAATAATTTAAATTGCATTAATTCGTTGTCGAAAGAGTCAGTAAAGTCCATTATTATCATTACATTTAGAGAACTTAAATCAAACTATTTTTTTACCTCACTGCGAGTGTTAAAAACGCATTAATGACTTTCATATTTAAAAGCTTTGATTGGTCAGCGTTCGTAACTTGTAGCCGAGTTCGACAATTTAGTTAATCAACGGCAATTTGTCATTCCCTACATCTACTTGGGCTTTCCATACAGTGTACCTTAGAAACCACCACACTCTAGGGGGAATTTTCTCAAGCAAATTGTAAACTAAACAATTTGCAATACATTCCTGGCCACTTTTCTTGACAAAGGTTTTCACACCCTGTATATGTGGAAGGGTAAAACTGTTGCCTTGGCTGAGAGATTTGTCGGTAAATTAGAAGCAATTGCACAGAGACTGGAAGGTCATAAACACCCATAGTATAGTATCGAAACCAGTCGACCTGGGACCTCGCGCTTTTTAAACTGATTAGTTAGCTAGCCGTCGAAAGAGCAATATACAGAGAGTCCTGAAACAGGCACAGGCATCGGGCAAAAGCGCCGCTCTCAAAATAACATTAAGCTCTCATTAAGAGCTTTTTTCTGCGTTCAATAATGTGCTAAAAATACCCTGTTTAATTTATATTTTATTCGAACATCCGTTTTAAAATGTATAGGTAATTTTCGATGTCAACTTCTAATAAAACAGGATTAATTTTCTTTCTCTTCTAAATTTAACTTCTTTTTTATGTATTATTAGTGATTTCAATAAATGACAATACTCCTGTAACAGTGTATATTATTTTCTTCTAGTGGGAATTATTTGCAAGTGGACGATATTTAAAATAACAATTTCATGACACACAGTTCAAATAAACGAGTTAAATTGAAAATTCTTAGAATTGATGTCCTATTCGAAAACATGGCACCTTGACAAACAGACTTTAATAGATAAGCAAGTTATTCATCCATCTGAATTACTGTTGATATTAGTTGTCGCTGTAGTAATACAGTGCGACAGTACAAAAAAAAACAACACTACAATTTCCAGTTTTGGAGTTCATGGCAGAAACAATTAAACTACAGAAAAAAACAATCCCGGTGCTTCCTAGTGTTTCATGCGTGTATTATTTAATCTTTTTGTAAATAATTTCACTAATTTCTTAGTTGGAACAATTTTACCAGTACTTTTTCTTTAATTATGAACCCCTCTATCTAAAATATGCTGCAACAGTTTTCTCTTTCCTTAAATTTAACACAATTACTCATGTTTTACTGTTTGTTTAAGATTGTTCATCGTCTATGTAATGGATTGGATTCTTTTGAAAAAATGTGATCGTGTTGTAAATGCCATGCCAGTATGTCCGAAAAACACTATATTGAAAGAAATTCACAGAAATTACAGAAAGTTTCTAGACGGACTATAATTTAGTTTCGAAAATCAATTCTTCTGAGTGTGCAGTTAAAAAATAATAATACATTTCAAAACTATAGTGTGCATGAAAATGAATCTTAAAAAGAAAAAAAATCAATTCGAGAAAATTTCAATCAATTCTATACTACCATTGATTATAAGAGTATATTAAGATACCCAGCCTTACGCCTTTAAGCGTGACCGCCGATGCAAGAGAGATATAGATGGCACTACCGGTATTTTACAATTGAGGGATAGATGGCGTGAAACTTTAGCTAAAATGTGGCGATCTGTAATCTCTCTTGAAAAATGAGACTTGTACAAGAGGTGAGCGGCCAAAAGCTCTAGACGATTGTGGATTGTGGGACCTGCGCAGACAATTTTTTAAAAATTTATTAGTTTATTTCATTCAATTGGATTAGAAAACTTAAAACGTCGCGTTTAAAATACCGAATAAAAACTATACTTTACACAATAGTGTAATACACATATCTGATACCTATACCTAAATGTGTTTCGTATTATGTCATGTAGTCCAAAAGTGATTGCATTAGGTAATTCATGAAGTATTTTATGAAAATGACTAGAAAAAGTTTCCAAATTTTTAAATGTTTGTTTTATTCTTAGAATTTAACAGAAAAATTTCACTGCATAAATAGTGTAATTAAAAAAAATTATAACTCTTAAAACAAAAGTTTAAAAAATAACTCCAAAATTTTAAATAATTAGCCTGTAAAAGAAAAAACTGCCCAATTAACTGAAATTAATAAAATAAAATAATAAAATCCAACCAAATATGACTAAATACATATTTAAAAAATAAAATGAGACAATCGCTTGCAAAAATCAGCCAGAAAACATTAGCAGATATTCAACAGTCTCCAACACGCTGATTAAAAAGGAATATTTCGTTTAGATTTAATAGATATATACCGGTGTCCCACGCCATATGCCCACTCTTTAGAATTTTTATTTTTTAATCTATTGCAATGAAATTTGGAAAATAAAAATTAAGTAAAGAAATGCATTTTCCGACACACTATTGAGCACCGTAGGACTTCCGGTTCCGTCGTATGTGACGTCAACTTTCTTATTTTAAATGGAACACCCTATATATTTTTATAAATTTGAAATCTGCAGATCATTGCGAATCCGAATAGGTATCATTTGGTAATTTTGGTTTCCATGACAACGAGAAATAAACTTTTTTGTCTTTCAATCTAGAAAGCTATGAATCGTGTATTTTCCTTCTAATGCGATCAAGCAATTCGAGAAAATCACTATTTTGATTGTATTTTGATGTTTAACATTTTGATACACCGTGTATTTAACCAAAATAAATAATCTCTTTTATTTGAAGCAAAATATATTACAAACCTTATAACTCTTATAATCATTGAAAGCGCCTTATATTGCTTACCTGGTACGTGTCGCTAAATTATTAAATATGCCGACGTAGAGTACTTCCATAATAAGATAGGTGTAGGCGTGGCTATGTGCAGGAGACGAATTCGAGACAGACGAGTCCAATTTAGAGATGTTAGGTATGGTCGGTAATTTATATATTTTATATATATTTATATGCAAGGTAAAACAAAAAAAATTACAAAATTGGCCGTTATAAGCAAGTTCTCGTAATAAACGTACTCGTTTTATCACAAAATCTTTAAACCGGACACTAAATAGCGCATAAAACACTTAACGTTTCGCCGTCGTTCCACAGCTTCGTCAGAAGTGAAAAGTATAGAAAATGTAGAAAATGACCAAAACTTTGATTTTGCAAATACTAATATTTTATATTAAGAGTCTAATATTTTCAAAAGACGTTTTATAGAAATGTGTAAAATAAAAATGCCTTAGGTTTATATTTTTCACTTCTGACGAAGCTGTCGAACGACGGCGAAACGTTAAGTATTTTGTGCGCTATTTAGTGTCCGGTTTAAAGATTTTGTGATACAATTTTCATCGGAGAAGAACCAACTTTAAGTACTCGTTTTAAACAAATATTTACCTATACACCGTGTCCACAGAATATGGAATATGTTATATACTGCAAAAAATACGCGTTACATCAAAAAAACCTGAAAAAGGTAAATATTTGATTTTTCTTGCGGATCCTATGACATGATTAAAATTTTAATTTCGCTTGTCATTTGTCATTAGTGACGTCATTGACATTTTTTTTAAATGGCATGACTAGGTTTCATTTATTTCAAAGAAAGCACACTACTTTACTCTTTACAATGGTATCGTACTTTTGAAGTTTTTCACAAAAGTATTCTAGTTATCCATGTTAAGGCACTACTGAACCTTCTTATTTATCAAAACATTTGCATTCTTCTAAATGTCAGAGTGGTACTTGAACTTAAAGTTACGCTTGTGATTTGGAAGATTTAAAGAAGCACGAAAGTAATAAAACTTATGGCGCATTTATCTGAAAAGCATCGAATTCAAATATTGATGATGTTGGGATATGGAGACAGAAGAAGACGACAGGAAGAAGTTTGCAATTTATTTAATAACGTATACCCCGAGCATCATATTTCCCAGTCTACTGTTAGTAAAATCTTGCAAAAGTTTCAAATGACCGGACAAAGACTTGTCGAAAACAGTAAGAAATTTATCTGAAAATAATAGAGAGATATCGGTAAAGCGTATAACGCTTACGTTCGTAAATTACGCAAAGCAGTAGTGTGTAAACGTATTGCAGTATTTACTTCCTATATTACAGTTATCGGAACATTGAATACCGCGATACACAAATATATCTTATAAGTTTTAACTTAACTTTTTATATTTGTGTAAAATATAAATTTAATTAAATTCTCAAAAACACAAGCCTTTTTGTCTAAAACTAAGTGATAAACAAATGTAAACAAAAGCCTGCCGTCAAAAGTTACAACAGTGCGCATGCGGGACTGATACGTTATGCAAATAACGCACGGAATTATCTGTTCGTAAATTACTCCGTGCGGTAACGGTATTAACGTTTTCGTCGTTAAGAATCGAATCGCGCATGTCTCAAATGCCAAATTAGCGCAGCGTAAATACTGCATAACGTTATTCGCTTTACCGATATCTCTCTAATGAAAATCGTGAAAACGTTATGTTACCTGTAGTAGAGAATCCTCATGTTTCTATTCGACAAATTGCTCGAAATCATAACTTAAAGAAGTCAACTGTACATAAAGTCATAAAAAAAGAAAAGTGGCATGCGTATCGACCCTGCGTTGTTCAAGAATTATTTGAAGATTACTTTGAACGACGAATTGAATTTTGTGAAAACATAACGCATCGACTTGAAGCAGATAGAAATTTTCACAAAAATATTCTTTTCACAGATGAAGCAACGTTTTGTTTGAATGGAAAATTAAACAAACAAAACACACGTTACTGGGCTTCACAAAATCCTCGCTGGTATGTAGAAGGAACAGCAAAAAATCAATGTTTGGGCAGGAATTATTCGAAATCGAATCTTGGGACCCTTCTTTTTTGAGAACAATCTAACTGCAGAAACTTATTTAGACTTTTTGAGATATGAATTAGTTCCTGCTTTAGCTATTTTATATCCAAACGAAGCAGATCCGGATATACCTCATAACAGAATTTGGTTGCAGCAGGACGGGGCTCTTCCTCATTTCGGTATTAACGTCCGTCATTTTCTGAATGTTACCTTTGCCAATCGATGGATAGGGAGAGGAGGTGCAATAAAATGGCCAGCTCGTTCACCTGATTTAAACCTGTTAGACTTTTTCCTTTGGAGCTATCTTAAAGACAGAGTATACATAAATAAACCAGAAAACATTGAAATCTTAAAAGATAGCATAAGAACAGAGATGAGAGCTATCACACCAGAAATGACTGATAATGTCATTAATGGATTTGAAAATCGAGTTTATCATTGTCTAACAGTAAATGGAATACAATTCGAACATCTTTTGTAGTTTATGAGCGGCAGTTGGATTTTTTCTATTGATTGTGACCCTCGTTTGAAGATTTCATTTATTATTCGAAGAATCATTTAAATTTGTTACATTGTTTACTGTTTACTGTTTTCTCAAAATTGATGAAGGATAAAATAATAGTTTTATATCATCGAAAAATCTCTGTCAAATGAGTATAATATGGGGGTACCTTATCAATTAAAAATATTTACTTGTTACTCGTTGTGCTTTTGTCTGTGAAAAAGATAACGATTGGCTACTGTTTCATGATAGAAAACTAAATGTCAAACAACTCTTATTTGAAACATTTTTTGATTAATGCATATTTATTAAAGTAGATATCTACTATATTCCATGCTTTTGGGACAAGGTGTAAAAATTTCTATTTCACGTGAAAAAAGAATGTAAACTTCAAAAGTAGGATACCATTGTAAAGAGTAAAGAAGTGTGCATTCTTTGAAATAAATGAAACCTAGTCATGCTATTTAAAAAAATTGTCAATGACGTCACTAATGACAAATGACAAGCGAAATTAAAATTTTAATAATGTCATAGGATCCGCAAGAAAAATAAAAAATTTACCTGTTTCAGGGTTTTTTGATGTAACGCGTATTTTTTGCAGTATATAACATATTCCATATTCTGTGGACACGGTGTATATGTAAATTACCATATCTAGAAACAGGAATTTTTAATTTCCTCGTTATAACCGAGTTCTCGTTATAACCAGTGCTCGTTATTAGCAAGTTTCACTGAAATAAACGCGACTTTCAATTGTTTTTCTGACTGCGTCAGTGTAATCAGTGTGAAAACTACTGCTAGTTTGTTAATTTAACCGAATTTGTAGCTTTTGTAATAACAAAGTTAGTAATAGTACGGACTTAAGTTTGTACAGAATGGATAATTATATAGAAAAATTTTGTGCAAATAGGTTTTGATTACAGCAGATTCCTCGAGCATGCTCTGTACAGTTATTTCAGGCCTAGTTGGACTTTCGTCAACAGAACCGTAGCTCGAGAAATCCACTGCAAACCAAACCGATCTGTCCAGGTTATTCGCCCTTGCGATGTGAAAGTAATAAACAATTTAAGTAGCGACATCTTGCAATCGCTTTTTGACCTAACATCGCGATTGCAAGATGTCGCTACTTAAATTGTTTATAATTATATACTTATTACATAATTTTATAGTTTAAAATGGTTGTACAGAAACACACTTCGCTTCGGAACTTCAGGGTTGCTCGAGGGCTCCCTTGAGTCTGAGGGCCCCGGTGCACTGCACCACTTTGCCATATGATAGCTACGCCACTGGACATACATAGAGATTTAACATGAGAAAACAGAAATTATTTTATTTTATCTGCCTAAATTCATATGAATTTGTAGATCGTAATCGGAAAGATTTTGATTATTAAAGCATTTTGGTATTAAACTTATGACATTTTAAGTGTTAATTATTTATAAATTAAAGAAAAACTAATTAAAATTTTTAATTGTACTTAATAGCATATTTTAGCAACCAAAATTAATAATTCTCGTGGTCAAGGTGTTTAAGTTCAAATTTTGTAACCGTAGGGTTGTGAGATCAAACCCAGCCCATCACATTTTTTTTTACTTTTGACATTTTTTCACACTCCATTTTTTCTTTAAAGCGTTGGAATATTCTATCAGCCTTATTTTGTTTGTTTTAGTTTTTTTAAATTTTTTATTTTTATGAACACAGATTTATATTTCGATATCTTAATTTCTAATTAATATTACCATTAAATATGCATTCAGGAACATTTTTACATAGCCATCCCTCTAGCGCACAATTCAAATTAAGCGCCAACGCCCTCCCATCACACGAAGTCATGTACAATCTACGATTTTGGCCGCTCGTTATATTTGTGGTCTCATTTACATATAATTTTCCTTACAAAGTAGGTACGGTTCTTATCTAGCATGTCGATGTTTTATATCGTTAGAGGGAGCCATCAGCTTACCGGCAAAGTGTGGGCAAGACGCGAAGGGGTGCGGAATAGGTAGAGTCACGCATTTTTATATTGGGTTAGGTATCTTAATACTCTTATAATCATTGATACTACTTAATAAAGTGAATAAAAACCAAATGATTGTTGTTATAATAATAAAGGGCTTTCAAATAAAAAAACTTCTCAGACAGGCCATGAAAACATTTGATGCAATGTAATTTTAATGGAGTAAAAAAAAATCACAGCCTGCCTGAGAAGTTTTTTTATTTGAAAGCCCGATATTACTATTAATTACTAATTACTATTAGATACTTAATGTTTAGTTAATCATAAAATCAGCATTCACGATAGATAAGTTTAAAGAAAAATAATTGGCGAGTTTTATCATACAGGGAGTTTTTTTACTGTGTGCAAATAAAAAACCTCAGTATAATAATAATAATATATATTTATCTACAGATGTGTACAAATGTTTAAAAAATACATATTAGTACCATCAAGAGATACGTCCGCTGTGATGTGATAATTGACAAGTGATGTAAACTTTAATCAGTATTGTTCGATGAGTGGTAGGACAGTACACGAGCCATTCTGGAGCTGTAGACGAATATACTTGACGATGAGAAGGTGCTGTAGAAGTAGTCGAGCGCAAGAACAAGGTTTCGGAGACCAGTGAAATCTAAAATTATATATTATAATTATATATTATGAGTAAAGTAACTTTACGTACATGATTAGAATTTGTTTTTATTTAGGAGTGTCTTCAGATTGATGCTAGAAGTGACGCTTGAAGTCTGAATAATCTGGATTCGTAACAAGGACGGATTTCGACGCAGACTGACTTTTCACCGATGTTCTTTGGTCCCCGTTCGCAGAGTTTCGGTGAAGTATTCTTCAATGGAATAAAACGGATGATGGACGAAATGTTCGCATCACATTTTTTTTAAACACTTTGTAATTAGCTTCTAATTTTATGCACTGAGGAAGATTATTAAAACATTTTGGTCCTAAACAATCCACACTATTTTGACAAGTTTTTAGGCGATGAAATTTAGGTCTTAAGTCATCTTTATGACGTGTTTCGTGTTCATGGATGTCACAATTTTTTAATTTCTGTTGTTTGAATGTAAAAACCACTAACTGGTATATTAATAAAGAGTACACTGTCATTATTTTGTATTTTTGAAATAAGTTCCTACAGGTTGTAGCCGGATGAGCACCATCAATTATTCTTAAAATTTTCTTTTGAATTCGAAATATTTTATTCATATGACAACTAGTTCCGTAGAATCATTAGACCATACGATAAAACAGATTGCACTAGACCGAAGTACATTTGAAGCATAACTTGAACTGAAACACTGCAACGTAAGTTTATGAAAAGGTAGGTAACGGAACTGAGTTTACTAGCGACTGTTTCAATATGTGAGTCCCATTTAAGTTTTGAATCTAAGGTAAGACCAAGAAATTTAACGATGTTTGTCTGGGGAATTGATTTATGATTCATTTTTAACAGGAGGCTTTTGGTTATGGTTTTATTGAGCGGAAAGAATTGAATCATTTGTGTTTTTTGAACATTAAGAACAACACCGTTATTCTTACACCACAGTTGTATTTGTTGTATAGTTTCATGGGATCTTTGTACTAGTTGTTGAATGTCGTCAGATGTTATTATAACGCTTGTGTCGTCTGCATACAGATAAATATTTGTATCCGCTGTTCGAGAACATTCTATCGGTAGATCGTTTATCATAACGCTGAATAATATTGGATCTAGTATAGTTCCTTGGGGAATTCCCGTTCTTGAAGCCTGTATTGATGATGTGTGCCCATCTATGCAGACTACTTGCGTTCTGTTTTCAAGGTATGATGAAATCCACTTCTTAGCTGTTCCCCTAATACCTGCACCCTCTAGCTTTTTAAGCAGTAATGAGTGGTTTACCGAATCAAAAGCTTTGCTCATATCGAAAAATAATCCCACAATATGTCGCTTTTGATTAAGAGCTGCATAAATTTCATGAACAGCGTGTTGTATTGCACTAATAGTAGATTTCTTTTTCCGATACCCATGTTGTGCAGGACTTAATATTTTATATTTTTCTAAGAACTGATATAATCTCTTATGAAAACAGAATTCAAATATTTTTGATATTTGCGATTGTACTGAAATTGGCCGATAGTTTGTAAGATTATTCTTGTCTCCTTTATTTTTAAAAATAGGTATTATTTTTTAACACTTCAACTTGTTAGGATAAATTCCTTGCTCGAAAGATTTGTTTATAACTACGCATAGGGGCTTTATTAGGTATTCACTAGCTATTTTTATTACGTTGCCTGGTATCTTGTCCATGCCACATGTTTTCTTCTTACAGCATTTATATATGGCTTGATACACTTCCTCGCAAGTTACCGGTGTTAAATACATACTGTTCAGTAATTTATTATTTTTGGGATGTGTAAGCTGCGGGGGTGGATGTTGTTCAACTATTTCTGCAAAGTATTTATTGAAGAGATTTGCTGTTTCTTGAGGTGCTAAAGGCTCTCCATTTCGTTCGATAATAATCACCTTTCGTTTGTCTATATTGGATCTTTGTTCATTTATAATTTTCCAGCACGCTGAACTTATATTATCAGATTCCATAATTCTTTTGTCGTTAAAAGTACGTTTAGCTTCTCGTATTTCCTTCTTACAGCGTTGTTTTAACATTTTACATTGTTCATTGTAGAATTCTCTGCCGGTCTGTTTTTTTTGTCATTTGGAGAATTAATTTTTTTTGTTGTTTCAGTTCTGAATTATACCAGTGTTTATTGTTTCTTTGTAATTTTAGGGGAATTTTCGGATAAGCAGTTTCAAATTTTTTTAGCAGAATAGATTCTATGATATTGTATGTTGTATTTACATTTTCGTTTTCTATATCCCAGATTTCCTCACTTAGTGAAGCTAGAAATTTTTTTTTATTTATTTCATTATATCTTCTTATAAGTTTCATTTCCGTAGGTTTTGTTATAAATTCTGTGTTTGTTTCAATAACTTGGTGTTTGTGATCAGAAATATGTATAAGTACTGAAATGCTACTTTCTGCGCGTATTTTTGGGTGGCTACTGTACCATAGCCAAACAATTTTGGAGGTACCAATTGTTTGGAACTGGTGAAATGTGCGAGAAAGAAAAGTTATATTTAGCAAGGTCAATGTCGCCTTCCTCTGTAACTGCACAACGCCAATGTTAAATACTGACCTACCTTAAACGCGTCACTTAAAGAAGTCGCCGCCACACGGGCAAAAAATTGCCGCGGTAAAAGGCATCAAAAGAACTGCGAAACTGCGACTTCATAAAATGCATGCGAGAATACTTTAAGATATCAATCAATTAGTAAATTTTGGAATTTGCAATGCGAGCGCGTTAAAAATGCTTTGCTTGAATTTCATAATTTAATTAATAGAAATTGTAAATTTAATATCAGTCATACTAGTAGTGAGCACATATCAGTGAACCTTCTATTTTATTCTCCCTAGTTTGATTACGTAATGTGGCCGATTTTAAACTGTACAAACAGTAGATGAAATACTACATTATTTTAAAATTCCTTTAGTTTAATTGATCATAATCCAGTTTAATAGGAAATGGAAAGGCAATTTATTACTTGTGAGGTGAAATATGCGAAAAATAAAACGATGGATGACTATGATGTCATTACTTAACTCATTCGCATTTTTGAGGCGCATTTTTCGCCCAGTAATTATAATCATCGGTTTATAATTTGAAAATACTTAAAATTGCAATGACTTGGGAGTGACGGTACATTTATTTATTTTAATAAATCCAGGCGCTTTGTGAACGCGTTTAAAATGTTTTGACTGACCGAATGATTTCGTAATCGAATTAATGGAAACTGTAATTTGTAAGATCGATTTTTTTTAATACATGAAGATGAATATTGTTACGATTTTAAGGGTTCTATTAATTTTTATTTTAAAACAAAACACGATATAGTTAATAAACTAATTTATTTAAAAGCAATACCAACTTATTTATAACTTACACTATAACAATAATTAATTTACAAGCTTATGTCTAATTTATTTTAACAGCCGAGCGAAAGTCTAACGCGAACTTTAATGCCGAACTGTCCAGTGCTGAATTCGTTACATTATACGGCTGCTGGCTTTTATAAGCCAGGGCTGGTTGTACGTGAACTTTCCCAAAGGGTTCCAGAGTGTCTGTTGTATTCCGCCACCGGAATTCTCCAGGCTGTCTGCAGAAGCCTCTAGTCTAAGGCGCGTCGGCTGTGACGCAAGAGACAGACTAACGCCGGCTGGTGTCGACGAATCATTACAATATGAACTCACGTAAAACAAAAGTTCTCAACATTTGTTTCCTTCCGCATTCAGAAATTTGCCAAATGAGTCTTCCGGCAGTTTTTTTTTACCTGTTTGCAAATGCCATTACGATCTGTTAATACGCGTCATACGAATCAAACATTGTGCAGTGATATCTACCTGGCATGTCATAAATTATTTATTCATCGTATGCTGTTTCCAACAAACTTCACATCTTACAATATTTCCCAAAAATATAAAAGTCTTCATAACAATATTCCTTATAAAAATACAACGGTCTTCATCATCTTATTCCACAAGAAGAGATATTCTTCTGACAACATTCTGCAAAATACAACGTACTTCGGGATGCAGAGTCCCTCCAGATGCAACGTTCTTCGGGATGAGGCGTTCTACAAGTGTACTCCCGGATGCAGCGTCCTACAAAGTACAACGTTTATAAAAGTTAAGATTTTAATTTTTATTATAATTCAAATGTATAGATTGTTTGTTAAATAATTTAAGATATTGTTAAAATGTTAGTATAATTGGATATACTTACTTAATTTAATATTAGGTTTGAAATATTTAAGTTTTGTGTCAAGATTAAAGTTTTGTGTCAAAGGAATGTCATATTGATTGAAGTATTTACAAATAATATGGAGGGGTTGGTCACCTGGGAGAATCAATAAACCGAGGTGTAATGGGAAGCAAAGGAACACAAAACGTTAATCTTGCTTTAGCAACCATATCATCATCATAAATAAAAATCTCTGATCTTATAATTTAGTTGTCAATATATTTTAAAAAGAATTTATTTTCTTTGATTTATCAATAACAAATTATCTGCAATTCATATCCAGGAATGTCTCACAGCATAACGCTAAAGTAAGTGTTTCATTCAAGGAAATTCCTTTGGTTTAAAAAAAAACACACATTACATCTTACACATACTGTCATTGATCACTCATTTGAACTATAAATACACATATACAAAGAATCCTTAATATTATTAAAAAAATTTTGCAAATCGGTTTTGATTACAGCAGATTCCTCGAGCATGCTCTGTACAGCTGTTTCAGGCCTAGTTGGGCCTTCGTCAGCAGAACCGTAGCTCGAGAAATCCACTGCAAACCAAACCGATCTGTCCAGGTTATTCGCCTACTGCGATGTTAGGTCAAAAAGCGATTGCAAGATGTCGCTACTTAAATTACTTAATATTATAGAAGAGTTATTGTTTGTTTTGCGATTGATAGCATCATCTGGCAAATCCAACTCTGTCTATAATAATAATAATAATTCCAATTCAATATTTTACTACATCTAAACACTATAAAACTCTAAAGCATCATAGGAATTTTATTGTTTGTTTTGCAATTGGACATCACAGATAGCAACATCTGGCAAATACGAAATTACCTTTGTTTTCTTTAGAATTTGTAGACATACATTACAAAATTAAAAAAATAAATTACTCATCGATTTATCTTCAAAAGAATTTTCTTCCAGATTATAATAAAGAACTGGATTTCATTTGACATTGAGAGTTCCCACACTGTACTGTCACATTTAAAAATAAAATTAATAAAAGACTACTATACGTAATATACGTAATTGTGTAGCGGATGCGGTTAAACGGATAAAATAAAAGAGAAAGTCAACAATTTTGATACTTACCACGTCTGCAAGAAACGCAACACTACAATATGTTCGTTTACGACATCGGTCGTGCACAAGGTCAATGTTAAACATTGACCTATCTTCGCGTCGTCATTCAAACAGGTAGATGCGTACGCGAGAGTTAGGCAACTATCCACTCGTTAGCTATGCCAGCAGTTCTCAAACGGTTTGTTGAAAATCTGCCAATGCATTTTTCTCGAATATTTTTAACTTTTTGTTAAGGACATATGAGTTCAATCGTTGCCATTTATGGTGAGTATTATAGGTTTAAATATTTGCACACAGTAAAAAAACAGACTGTATATTAAGAAAAATGTTTTGTTGACTATGAGCAATTTATTAATTTCAATTAAAGTGTATTATTACACATAGATCAAATAAAATTTTTATTGTTTCAAACAATTTTAAGTTTCCATTTAAGTAAATAAATTGCAATGCTTATATTCAACCTAAAAGTAAAAGTACGGTTGATTTAACTTCTTTATTTTCAGTGTAGAACATCATTCCACGTGCCATGTGAAACTGTCAGTTACAAATATTATTATTGCAGAAATGGTGAAAATATAACTCCAGAAATTATGTTTAAGAGGCATAAAATATTTCAAAAAAATGTTCTTGTATGGTTGGCAAGTTCTCCTAGAAGGACAACGACAGATGTCGTACGTTCGTATAACCTTGCGACAAAATTTTATTATTTCGCATGCGCTCAGTGCGGGTTTGGTTAAATTCTGCCCACGACTTCAACCGACGCAATGCGTCTGTGATAAATAAGTATATCAAAGTGACGTAAATCAGTCATCGTTAAAATCATTCAGAGCCATTGATTCATTTTAAAAAATGTATATTTTTTGCATCACAAATCCTTCTTAATCTTTAACGAACACTATAAAAATGTTCACGGCTGATAACCAAGGAGTCTACATTTAAATCAGTTTCTTTATGCGCGTTAGTCGACCAAGCGGAGACAGCATATCTTTTCCGCGAGCTTCGATGCAGTAGTGCATTGTTCGGCTCCGCGCACTTGCAGCGACGTCGAGCTCGCCCACTGTTATCTATGCATAGTATACATGAGTAACATTCAGGTACCGCTACGGAAGTAGGTAACATACTGTTACCAGTATTTCGAACACGCGGGCCTTAATATAAAAAAATAGGACAAGACTTTTTTAGCGGTCTAAAACTGCTACCGACCGTAAATATAAAACTATTTGAAATTGTCTCCTTCAGTGATGCTTAAGGTAATGTTTCAATAGTTTTATAATTCTTACTGTTGTTATAGTTTATTGATATTAAAATTTGACATGACATAAATACTAATTACTGACTGGACAAAAAACTAAGATTCAATATAATAAAATAATGGAAACGCATAGCTACTGGATTTAAAAGTTGTTCTAATTTTAATTATCAATAGTATATTTTTTTGGTAAAAATTTGAGACAAAAGGAATATTTTGAAAATTTGTGACAAAATGATGAGCGAGATCAAGGAGAAGAGCAAACAAGAAGTTTTGCAATAAACTACTTCAGAACTATGGAGTTAGGAAATGCAAATTGCGTTCTTATTCACTAATATCAAAGTACACAAAGTATTTAGTGGACAGTTTTATGCAAAGTTATTAGCTCACGGCAAGTCTCCGGATATGACCAAAGGACTTTTCTTTGGAGTTACTGACACCAATGGTGATTCCGAAAATGCAGAGAAGTTAAAAAACACATTTTTTAAATATTACCGTGAAGTTTGTAATTTTAATTGATCGGATTGTTCATAAAATCAATAAAACATCGACATTTCGCTGTACGTTTAACAGCTTCTGCGGGATAAATAAGAAATGTCCACATTTATATTGATTTTACGAACTGTCCGACTTACAAATTATGCGATAATTTCCAACGGACAAGAGAGTACTTCAACTAAAATATTACAATATCGATGAATATTATTCGAAATCAGTTCTGCAATATTTATAAGGAGAAATTATTTGAATATCTAGTTCAAAACATATGATCATATCATTCTTTGATTTTTCTCGATAAGATAGCAAATATCAAGATTTCTTTTATTTTACAAATGATTTGTAAAATTATTGAAACGAAAAGATATTCTGTTAAACTTAAAAATTATGTTATTTATAAGATTTACACAGTAATAGTTATTTATTTATGTAGAACGAAAAGTTGAGCTTTAAAGTATGAGCAAGTTGTTTACAGCGGAGGCTGAAATTAATTGCGAATACAAGGTATTGCGAGGTAAATACAAAATTTTATTTCTTATTGGACTCTTACCGTGTTAAATTAATATGAAAATAAATTTTGAGATTTGTTTTACACAGTGATGTTAGTCGTAATTTACAGCGTAAATTACGATATAAATTACTGTAATTTATCTGTAATTTACCATTAATTACCAGATCACATACGACGCGCTTTTATAATTTTTTTTTTGTTTACAAAATCTAAGATTAAATAAACAAAATTTACAGAATTGGCAAAAGAAAATAAGCAAACTAGCAATATAAATATTAAATTTTATTTTAAGCTTTTACACCTGGCCTTCGTTTTTTAGTTAGTACGTAATGAATTATTGACTTATTCAATAGTGTAACTTCCCATTGATTTGTTGTATTGCTTGTGTTTTAGCTTCTCTTTTGAGCTTTTGCACCTAGCTTTTGTAATTTAGTGTTGGTCTTTAGTTAAACAACAATTTTTTTAATGTACTTTTCTTGTACTATTGTATATTGGTGGTGAAATAAAAAAATAAAAAATTGTCCTGCAACACGTGTGTCACAGAAAGAGCATTTTCTGCTTTTGGCACAATTTATAAAAAAAGGAACAAATATATTGACAAATGATTGAACTGCAAAGTTACTATTTGTTAACTGAAATCTAAGTGGATCCAAAACTTTGTTGCAAAAAATGAACCTTGCACTCCTCAGGAATCAAATCAAAGAAAAATAAATGTGGAAAAGGTTTCACCCATACATTAATTTTATGTTATGCTTATTTTTAAATTGTAACTTGTGTACTCAATGCTTTCTTTAACCAAATTTTCTTATTAACAAGTTGCAAATTATTTTATATTAAGTTTATTTTTCTTTTTTTGAAATCGTAAATTGATGTTTTTAATTAAATTTTCAATAAAAGTTTAACATTTACATACACACAGTTTATTTTCCTACATATTACATAGAAACGTGAAACATGGTCAATTATCATGGTAAATTATTACAACAATAAAATACTGGAGAATCTAAAATGGTAATAAAAAACAGTAAATTTACCAAAAATATAAATTACGGTAATTTTACATCACTGGTTTTACACAAATAATCCGTAATAATTAAAGTGCGCGATAGCAAGGGAATTGTTTATAAAGGACAAGCGAATTAAAGTAACGTCAGGTTCTGTTTTATTATGACAAATTTAATGTACTAGGACTTTAAAGATGCATTTTATAAATGTCACTTTAGAAACCAGTATGAAATAAGTACATATTGCGGTGTTTATAAGTAGAACGAGAGATTTTTTTTTCAATTTTTTCATAAAGAAATAATTTGTAAATAGTCAATGAGGGCGCCGCGTGAGCTACTATAAATTAGAACGACCGGCACAGGTATCATTTCCGCCCGTCTACGGTCAGATGCATTCAAGTTAGAATCAAATACCAACTCGGATCTAACGTAAGTAATCGCTGGTTTTGCGAAAAACCACGCGAACAAATAAAGCTTCGACCCTCTGAACTCTTTTATGATAGATATTTGCTTGTACGACTCTTCCTGAAAATTTGATTTAATAAACCGTTGTTTCTATCACCTTCTACGAGCATTTTTCTTTATTTACACACACACGCATACACGACACGTACACTGACGCAGATAATTTTGAATGTGAAGGCTCGCGAGTGCCATCTACATCCAAAATTCATCACATAACAAATACACTGCACGAGGAAGCATCCAGCCTACGAGATACACTGCAAAATACATCAGGAGAGGAGCAGGAGCCGTCACTGACATCAACAAAATGAGAATAGCAATAAACAAATAAGATTTAAACGAAAAACAAAAATAAGATTAGAGAATAGAATAATTTGAAAAAACTCTGAGATTACCAAATAACATTGCACATCGCATCGTTTAGAACTATAAATTTGTCATACAGGGTGAATGACAATTGTACCGACAAAAAAAAACGCAGAAGAGAATCGATGTCACAGTTTATGGGAAAAATGTTTAAAAAATTCTTGTGAACAGTTTTTAATTAATTAAAAAATTACCCTAAAATCAAGTTCCGGCACTGCGTACGAAATACGGCGGCCACGTTCTATAAATGCGGCAGTATTATAGGAACTATAAAAGTTTTTATAGACTCTCGCTTGCTCACAATGCGACCTTGACAAACATCTAAATTGATATTTCATTACTCGTTTAACAGCTGGGGAAGGCAAGCTTCTTTTACACGACGTAATTATTAGTAATTTCTAAAATTGCGTATGAAATACGAATAATAAATTCGCAAATAATTGTGTAAATGATTGTTTGTTAATTTGTTATTTGCTAGAGCGGAATGTACCAGTAGGTACATTCCGCAAATAACAAATTAACAAACAATTATTTGCGAATTTATTATTCGTATTTCATACGCAATTTTAGAAATTACTAATAATTACGTCGTGTAAAAGAAGCTTGCCTTCCCCAGCTGTTAAGCGAGTAATGAAATATCAATTGAGATGTGTGTGTAGCTCTTTCGTTCACAAAAAAAAAATCGCAAGGATATAACTCTGGAGATCGTAGAGGTTAAATGCACGGCCCGACAGGCAGCTGATAATAAATGTTCGTCTCGTTATTGCACGGAGACAATAAAACTATTAGGCTACAATCGGTTTTGTTTTAAATGTCACTAGTATTATGCGTAATACTAATTGGTAATAAATAATTATCGCCACAAAAGAATGATTGTTTGATTACATTTACAAAATATCGCTTAAACGAATTGGTTTTCTCCGAAAATGTGAAACAATTTATTAGACCTGAAGTTCATCGCCAACTATAGAAATTTTATTACGTACAGCTGTTTTAAAAACGACGTTGGTGATATGCGTTCAGTTTCTAATTAAATCGCGTATTGAATGAATGTAATAGATTATGGAATCACGTTTAACAAATTCAAAGGATAGTTCATAATTAATTAAGAATTGAATTCAAAGTGAAAAGAATGTGTACGGTAGAATCAGGAACAGTGTGGCAAAAATACAGGATGTGAAGTAGTGGTGGGCCTATCGATAGTGTTTAGTATGGATAGTGCTATCGATAGTATTTACTAGTGCTATCGATAGTATTTACTATCGATAGTACTATCGATAGCAATAACTATCGATAGAATTAGGATTATCGATAGACTTATCGATAGTCTCCTAGCAAATACTGTCAAATCCTAGCAAATACTATCGATAATCCTATCGATATGTATACCGTAATACCTCGCTAAATATGAACTTTGTTAGGAGCTGTTACTCTTTATAAAAATACTTAAACATTGCTCGCCCGCGATAACAAAATCGTTACTAGAAACTACTCGATAGTTTTTGATATTTTGCTATTCTTCTATCAATAGGATTATCGATAGTATTATCTATGGTTTTTGCTATCGATAGTATTATCTATAGTTTTTGCTATCGATAGTTTCCTATCGATAGTATTTACTATCGATAGCACTATCGACAGGCCCACCACTATTGTAAACGATACAATTTGTTAAAATTTTAATAAATTTGTGTTAATAATTCCTCACACACAAAACGAAATTATAATAATTAACATTCGAAACAGATTACGAATGAGTTCACTGATTTATTTGTTTACCATTTGTTCAAAGTGTTGTTATTCTTTGCGTGGAATAATCTATTTCAGGTAATTTGCTGCATGCATTATTTGTCAAGTAAATATTTTCGAGTTCATATTATACATGTCGGGCGTTGACCTAAAAATAGAGTTGTGAAATTTCACTTAAAGGTCAAGTTCACGGAGCCACGCTGCAGTATCATAAAACTATAAAAAAAACTTTTACGACAACATATATTTCGTTCATCTGCTCCTCGACTTTTACGCAGGGGTGCATCGTCGTTTTGGGGTTAATTTTTGATTAATTAATTCTCGAAAACTAAAGTAGAAAGAACTTTTTTAACATTTTTCCCATACACTCGGACATCGCTTCTTATCGTGGTTACATTTTGTCGATATAATTAACAGCCATTCTGTATTTTGGAGAGATTCTTTTATTTGTACATTGGCGTACCGTTGGGATTCAATAATAATTTTAATTTTTTTAATTGAAACTCCCATTTTTTATATTTTATATTTTTATACATAAAAAAATTACAGGGTCCCATAAAAAGTATTGAGAAAATGCAGTTAGAAACTAAAAAGGAAAATAACGTCTATCTAAATATTTTAATAAATTGCTTAATTTTAAATTTAACCAATAGTTTAGGTCGTGACATCTTGCGGTCGATTTTTGACCTAAAATTGTTTTAGAAGACTGAGAAGTGACAAATAAGTTGCGTTCCTTTTCCCACAAATCTTACCTCAAATCACTTAAACGTCATTTCCGTTAGCATGTTAGTTGGAATGAATATTTCGACGTAGCAACTAATGGGAGTGTTCGAATGGCAAGGTGGAAGATCGAAATCTCAATTCAAACTCATTTGTTCATGCTAACGGAAACGACGTTTCTCTGACCTGAGATAAGATTTGTGGTAAAAAGAAAACACCTATTGTAACCAGTTTGCTGCCTATTAAGCAAATTAAATTCAGTTTTCATTGGCATGAGTGTATCGCGATTAGCTGCGAACAATAAGCGGTTCGTTCTTCATTATTCCTTACACGGCTCTGAATCATCTGAAGTGGGGTCGAAAACTCACCTAAAGGTAGCCACACAAAGAAAGCAGATTGCCTGCTTACTGGTAATCGGCGCCGATAGGTTCAAGTTTTTCACACATACGGATACATAGTGAAAGCCGATAAAAACAGATATCTATTGAGAAAAATCAGGAAAATGACCTACTTTCATTGTGTTATAACTTATTTAAAAAATATGTGTTTATTTTAAAAGTTTATAAATGCGCATCGGCGCCGATTGCCGGAAAGCAGGCAATCCGCTTTCTTTGTGTGCGTACCTTTATGAATTATTTCCGAGTCTCTGCTAATAAGTCATCCCACACAAAGCGACCAAATAATGCTCATACAGCAAATTTGTAAATGTCTAAACTTGTTACAAGTCGGTTATGATTGTACTGGATTCT
Organism: Dorcus parallelipipedus; assembly: GCA_958336345.1. Classification (NCBI taxonomy): domain Eukaryota; kingdom Metazoa; phylum Arthropoda; class Insecta; order Coleoptera; family Lucanidae; genus Dorcus; species Dorcus parallelipipedus. The sequence continues at coordinate 14,302,059 of OY284479.1, forward strand.
TCGAGTATCCTCTGCACAGCTGATTCGCTCATATTTGGGGCCTGGTCAGCAGAAGAGTAGCTGATGAGGTTCGAGGAATCCGTTGAAATCAAAACTGACTCGCAACAAATTTTAAATTTAACAAAATAAAAATTTATCTAAATAAGATGCTCAACCCTTAGGACTTCGTTGGACAACCACCACAGATAAAAAAACTAGTGAATGGGCAACGCTCACTAGTTGACAGTGACTCATTCGTGAAACAAATGCATTTTGGACATTGTTTATTACTATTTGTACAATATATCCGCTTTTTAAGTAGCGTGACAAAAAATAACCCAGCGTAAGGTCTAAGAATGAGGTGGTCACTCTATAAAGTTCCATCGACCTATCCATCGCTGGGGAAAAGTGTATTCAGATAAGTACAAAATATGGCTATAAGCAATGGAATGAAGTCATTTTGCATGAACTGCAAGTACCTTTCACTAGTTAAATTATCATTATTACCAGATGTTAAATTTCCTTAGGTGCTGAATGTAAGTTTCCTGCATCCAGCGTGGGTTTTTGAGGCTCAATATCTGCAGTTTTGTCTATTAATAGATATATTTACAAAAAAGTGGCTTCATCAGAGAAGATAATATTAATTTACATATTATCTTTATCGCAGCGCATTGCTCTAAAAAAATCCACCCGGCGATCGTAGTCATCTTCCGATAATTCCTTAATCAAAGTAAGTTTATAAGAACAATTTTGTGCAAATCGGTTTTGATTACAGCAGATTCCTCGAGCATACTCTGTACAGCTGTTTCAGGCCTAGTTGGGCCTTCGTCAGCAGAACCGTAGCTCGAGAAATCCACTGCAAACCAAACCGATCTGTCCAGGTTATTCCAGGTTATGTTAGGTCAAAATGCGATTGCAAGATGTCGCTACTTAAATTGTTTATAACTTTATAGGGATGATATTGCTTTCTATGTAAGGTACTAAGCCTTGTTTTATGACTTGTGACGTAAGTTTCTTTTTAAAGCAATCTGGTTCGTCGTTATTAATTTTTCTACGGCCAGTACTGGGCAAATCGTGGTCAATACCATATTCTCTATATTCGTAACAATACCTAAACGTGCCAACACCGGTCATATTAACCGGCACTAAAACATGTAACAATTTTGCGATTTATATAAATTATTAGAATTGTGTCGAAGAAAACGGATACGGAAATTACAAATAAAAATTATAATGCGCATGTATTTTGTGATTCATTCCTTACTTATCTTCTACCATGAAAGCAATCAACAAGTTCTGTTCAGTAAGGATTTGAAAGAACAGATCAAATAAGAGTTATAACTAAAGTTTTTACCGAATTTTGTTGCAAGTCGGTTTTTATTGCAGAAGATTTGGTTTGCGGTGAATTTCTCGAGCTACGATCCTACTGACGAAAGCCCAATTAGGTCTGAAACAGCATTGTACAGAGGCTGCTCGAGGAATCCTCTGCAATCAAAACCGACTTGCAACAAAATTCTTTAAAAACTTTCATTATGCTTGACAAGCACGCATGTCCGCCTTGCATGGGATGACTTATTATGTAGCAAACTGGCTTCAATTTGTCAATCCTACTGCAATGTTATGCCAGAAAGTGGTCACGGAATGTCGTGATCTAAACTTTTCATTATAGTTTTTACAATCAACATTGAACTAAAACGCAAACAGAAATAGAACTAAACTATAAAAATATTTATTTGATAAGGAAAAATGTATGTTAAATTAAACTTATTATCACTGGAGAGGCGGTTTCAGGTATGCATTTTGAAATAACTTACACTGGAAAAATATTAAGACCAAATTTATTTTACGACAAAAAAGATTACCCACATTAAAGAAAAGTCATAGATGCACAAAAGTTTAGTTGCCAAAATTAAAAAAAATATGATGCTACGAGATCTAAAATCGATCAAAAAGGCCGGTACGGCAGTTCTAGTGTTAGTTCTGTTCCAACATCACTTTCTGACCGTTTCGAAACCGTCATAATCAGTTGCCCACCGAGATAATGAACGATTTTGACAACTTTATCAAGTGTAAAACTTTGATGAGTGCATGCTTGTGACGGTCTCGAAACCGTTAGAAAGTGATGTTGGAACAGACCTATTGACAAACCAGTGGCAATACGCTAGACGTCTGAGGTGATATGCCGGCAAGAGGGCTTGATATGATTGCATCTTATATGGATGCATGCCCAAGTTCTGCTTCACAATCGTCCGGCAGGTTCCATATGAACGTCCAATTTCTTGACACAGACGTTTTATTTTTTCAGGATCTTCTTCCATACGTTGACGAACGTCATTAACAACTTCTTCTGTCTGTCTGTGCTTGGCTTACCAGCACCTTTTTTTATGAGTCACAGACCCAGTTTCTCGAAACACATGAACAGAATTTGTAAGGCACCCATAAAAATCCTTCGGCATTACAGCCAAGTCTGGAAAACGTTCTCGAAAATCATCCAAACATAAACGCTGACTGTATTTCCAAATTCAATTAACAAGCGCACCAGTTCGAAAATAGGATTCAATCATGTAAATTTTTTGTTCTGTGGTGAAAACCATAACGCAAAAACTTAAAAACACAAATTTCAAAACCAATAAACTCAAGAAACTATTAACAGCAAGTAGAACCAAGAAACTAAAGAAACAACAGCAAGTAAACTTTGTCAGAACTGCTTGACAAATTTTGACAATCAAAAAATGATACATGATACAATGCACGAACCTAGCTCCGACAAAGTGCGTGGACGTGGTCGAGTTCAGATCGACTGGTCAATGCTGTCTGCATTTTATTAAATTTACGGTCTTTCCTACGTGAAATGTACAATTTTTTTGTGAAAAAGTTGTGGTTGACTAGTTAACTGCTACTGGAATAATTTTTATTCATCTATGTGCGTACTATTTTAAATTAGAGTGTACAACAATGGTCTGTGAAAATCTACTTAAAATTTCCGATCTAAAGAAAGATTAACTAAAAACTGAACTTGCTAAGCGAGGTGAATGCTGTGCGGGGAAAAAACCAGCCTTAGTTGAAAGACTGGAAACAATATTAAACTCTAAATATGTAAAAATTACTTCGTCTAATAATGACCCTGACGACACCTTGAACGCATCCTTTAATAGCACAAGTAGCACAACTACTATGACAAACTCCGGTACCATTACAACAAAAAGATCCAGCAAGAAAATGTTTTTTAAACTCCTTAACAAAATTAATCTGATCGAAAAACAAATACGAAATCTTCAAATTACAAACACAAAATTAATGAAGCGTGTAAATAAATGTTGTCAATGCAGCCATAATTCCGAATATTTAGTACCACGGGAGACGGCCGCAGATACAGATAAAAAGCTCGACAGTGATATGAAACCTATACCCGAACCTAAAATAAATACCAAGCAGAAAATATTAATTTTGGGTGACAGTAACAGTGGAGGTTTAAATCTAGGACTTAGAAATAATATGGGGGCAAATGATTTTGATGTTTTGTCCGTTGTCAAACCTAATGCTACGATTGAAAATGTTATCGAAGGAGTGGATACTACATTATCTACTTTAACTAAACAGGATTTTGTAATAATACTCGGTGGCGTAAATAACGCGCTTAAAGGACAAAAAGTTGATGTTGAAAAAATTTTCAAAATTAAAGACTGGTGTGCAAAAATAAACGTTATTTTGGTGTCTGCTACTTATTGGAGAAATAGAAAAGTTCTTAACAATTTCATATGTGAAATAAACTCTACAATTTATGACGAACTAGTTCGCAAAAACAAGAACATCACCTACGTTGATGCCAATGATATATTTTCCACAAATGATTTCACTGCTCACGGCCTTCACATGAATGCTGCTGGCAAAAGAAAATTATGTGCCCACCTGTTAACATTAATCAAACTACTGCGGACTGAAACAAATAAATATTTCGTAAATTGGGACTACCTCATTAACATTCATCTGAAGGAATCTAGAAACAAAGTTACCACCACCACAAACTCAAACAAACAACATACTTCAACAGAACGCCAGCAAACCATAAATTGGGGGATACGCACCAAACTCCATCTAAAAAATGATACACCATCTAAGAGGTTCGTAAAATATTCACATGAGGACTCGTCTTTTCAGAAAACATCGCCGCTATTAGAAAAACCGTTTATGAGTGTAAAATAATATCCCTAAATGTTCAAAGTTTTAATAACAAACAAGAGCTTATTGATCTATTTTTAATTGACAATGAACCTAATGTGTTCTGCATCGTTGAACATTGGCTCAAAGTAAATGAAAAACCAGTTTTAAACAAAAATTGTTGGTTGCAAGTCGGCAGGATTGCAATGGGGCCCCCGAGCATATTCTGTATAGCTATTTCGGCCCTAATTGGGGCCTCATCAGCAGAACAGTAGCCCGAGAACTCCATTACAACCCCGACGACCAAGAAGATATCATACCTATCATGCTATTTGCTATTTACGATATGAATTATAGGTCAGAAATTATCCGTGCCTCGGCGCGCACAATTCACACGTTTGCATTTACGCGCTACCTGCGTATAATATCTTGTTGGTCGTCGCGGTTGTAATGGAGTTCTCGGGCTACTGTTCTGCTGATGAGGCTCCAATTAGGGCCGAAATAGCTATACAGAATATGCTCGGGGGCCCCATTGCATTCCTGCCGACGTGCAACCAACAATTTGGCAGTTGCGTTGACACGCTTTTGTCTGCTATGACCGCCATCTCGTGTGTATTAGCTCATGGGGCAGCAGTATAGTTGCTATTTGCTGTTTACGACACGAATTATAGGTCAGAAATTATCCGTGCCTCGGCGCGCATAATTCACTGTTTTAAACAATTACACACTTGTAAATAGTTTCAGCCGCTCTTTATATAAAGGTGGAGGTGTAGCTATATTTACAAAATCCACTATTAATGCATCAGAAGTCTATGTCAATGTTCACTGTAAAGAAAAAGACTTTGAATACTGTGTTTCCCAATGCTATGTTCATGATTCTGGATTCTGGATTGGTGAGGGGGGTGGAAAAAGAATTCACACGCACTTAGGCGACAATTGGGCCCATTGTACTACTCCCATATTCGGCAGTGCAGGATTGTCAGCGTTATTCAAGCCATCGCACTCTTTCGATGAAGCGAAGAACGTCTGACAGAGGGGCACTCCGAATTCCAGCCATGTCAGACCAGAATTCCCCTAACATGGAACCTCTAATCGAGGCGAGTGCAGGGCAATCACAGAGGATATGCTCAGCTGTTTCTTCCTCTAAGTTGCAACCCCTACAAATTGGGCTGTTTGCTAAACCTATGCGGTGCATGTGTTCAGTTTGCAACGGCCTGAAAGTATTCCTACGAATAGACGTAGTCTTCTTCTAGGTAGTTGCGTGCAGAATCGTGTCAATTTAGGCGAGGGGGCCGTTATGGCCTTTTTCGCTTGGTGACACTTGTCTAGTTTGACCCATCTATCGATATGTCGATTTTGAGATCTTTGTTTCAGTAAGGCATTGAACAGGCTTGATGATGGTGCTATGGCCGGTTCAGGACCCCAAAAGGGCTGCCCCGATCCTTGCCTGGCCAGTTCGTCTGCCTGCTCGTTGACAAATGTTCCAGCTTGTCCTTTAACCCAAGTGAGTTGCAGGGTATTGTATTTGACCACTTGTTCCAGTGTGCCGTGGCATTGGAGTGTTATTCCTAGGGATATTTTGTTGTTATTTAGAGCTAAGAGTGCCGCTCTGCTGTCGCTAGTTATCCTAACGATTTTGTTCAGAACACCTTGAACCAGAATTGCTCTTGCACCTTCTATGATGGCAACTAGTTCCGCTTGAAAAACAGTTGTCAGTTGGCCGAGTGCTATACTTATGTGAAGGCCCAGGTCATCGGAGATAATTCCTGAGCCTGTTCCTTCCGAAGTCTTAGATCCAACAGTGAAGATGGATATGTCGGGTTTAGGTGCGTCTTCAGCGTTCAAGAAAACGTTGAAGTGCTTCCTAAATATATAAGTGGGTGGGAGGGAGTCGACTTCCGCCCCAAGAAGAGGAGTCTCTTGTAGAGCCTCCTCCAAAATGAGGTGATGTCTACCTCCGAGCCCTCTATTGTTCCACACCTTTATTGCCCGCAACCTCAGGGCTGAACCCAGTGCCACCTCCTCCACATATATATACAGTGGATGCAGGCCAAGGACAGCCTCTAAGACAGCAGTGGGAGTGGATTTAAGCGCACCGGTAGCACTTATACATGCCAGTCTTTGAACATGCGAAATCTCCGATGCTGTTGTCGACAGTCTGACTCTGGGCCACCAGACTAACGCTCCATAGCAAAGCATGGGCCTAATTACGGCAGTGTACAGCCAGAAGGTGGCTTTTGGTTATGGTCCCCAAAGTCCGCCCATCGCACTGCGACAATGCCAGAGAGCGACGCATGCCGTTGCCACTTTTACATTTACATGTTTACACCAATTCAGTTTCCGGTCAAAAATAACTCCCAGATATTTGACCTCATCTGAAAAGGTTAGCTCAGTTTGGAAAAGTTTGGAAACTCTGCAGATCTCAACTTTCCTCTTTTTCGTGAACAGTCTTTGAGGGATTGATTGTCAAAGAGTGTTCTGCGCACCAGTTTTCGGTCAATTGGAGTGCTGTTTGCATTAGGTTGCACAGCACTTATTCATATTTTCCATTAAGCAGGATAGTTATAACATCTGCATATCCTACTGTGTAGAAGCCTGCCTCATTAAGTAGACGGAGGAGGCTGTCTACTACTATGTTCCACAGTAGAGGTGATAGAACGCCACCTTGAGGACAGCCTCTGCTTACCGTTCCTCTAATAAACACGTTTCCTACAGTAATGTGTACCGCTTTGTGTTTCAAGAGCTGTATAATCCATTCCCGAAGAATGTGATTTACTTCATGTTCACGTAGTGCCCGTTCGACACTGTTGAAGGTGGTTTTGTCAAACGCGCCCTCTATGTCTATGAATACTCCTAAAGTGAACATTTTGTTATTTATGGCTTTCTCTATCCTCCCGCCTACAGAGTGTAGGGCGGATTCTGTGGATCTACCTGCTAGATAGGCATGTTGGTTAGAATGCAACGGTTTGTCGACCAAAGCCCCCTCTCTCATGAACCTATCGCATAGTCTCTCCAAGGTCTTCAAAAGGAAGGATGTGAGACTAATTGGGCGATAGGACTTAGCGAGAGAGTAGTCGTTTCGTCCTGGTTTAGGTATAAATACCACTTTTATTTCCCTCCAACTCTTAGGGATGTATCTCCAGGCGATACACCCTCTAAGAATGCGTATCAGGTGGGGTAAAATAGTTTCTAGCCCCCATCGGAGGAGAACAGGAAAAACACCGTCCAATCCTGGTGATTTAAAGGGGTGGAAGGATTTAATTGCCCAGATTGTTCTTTCTCTCCCTACCACCCGGCCGGCAAACTCCCAATCCTCCTCCGTCAGGAGTGCATCGGGAGCCTCCACCCATGCAGGCACGGGATTGATGTTGCTGTTGATGTTGATGATGATTGATGATGATGAAGTGCGTATTCATCAGTACCTTTGGTGTTTCTTCAACGTTGGTGGTAAAGGAACCATCCTCACGTTATAGGCTAGCTGGTTGCTGATGTGGGTCTTTGGCTAGTATTTTGTTGGGACGAGCAGAATCTCTGGTAGTCTCAATTGTATTGCAGAAAGATCTGCATGTCTCTCTCTGTCTTTCCCTAATCTTCTTTTTATACAGCCTCTGGTGGCGTTTGTACGCAACCCAGTTGTCTGTATTTCTAGTATTTTTTGCTTTATTGAACAGTTTACCCAGGGTAGATTTCAGTTTATTAAACTGTCTACACCATCATATGATGGGCTGACGTGCCTGGAGTGTTTTTACCGGACATGTCTATTTATAAGATTTTGTAATAGAGTCTTCAAGAAAATCAACTTATATTGCAGCTCTACTGTTTGGATTTTATCAGAGGTAGGAGGAGTCCGGAGTCTAGCTTCCAGGCACTTCATCGATCGCCTCAGTCTCCATGCGGCTGATGGGGGCTTCTGTCTGCTGCTTTTGCAGTTGTTGTTGCTGTTGTGGCGATTGTTGCAGTTGCAGTTTCTGTGCTTGCACCTGCTCAGTTTCTGCAGAAGCCTTCCTTTGTTCGACAGGCTTCTGAATTTTGATTTTTAAGGAGGTGAACTTGTAGTTTAGTTTCCCTCCTTTGTTGTTGATTTCTCCTACGGCGTCGTCTCCAACGTCAAAAACAATCAGCCTCCCTTGAGGTTGATCGCGAGTGGCAGTATGGAAGACGCACCATCTGGAGACCTTTGTCCAGGGGTTCTACACCTCCAGGCGCCTTTGGACAACATCCATTTCTTCCGGTTCGCCCGGAATCTATAGTGCCGCCTTGTAGAGCTTGGGGAGCTTGTCTACTTGAACCACTTCTAGACGTGCAGCCTCCCATGGGGGTGAGCGATTGCCCACCGTCTTGTTCAACCAAGTCAAGGAATGATCGTCCTCGCATGTGATTCTTAAGATCTCACCCGGGTACGAACATCCCTTGAAGGTTGGTGGTCTTAAAGTTTCAGAAGGGCTGGAGAACAGGTAGTTGTCCAGAGACCTTTCCAGCTCCTTTTGAACAGCCTCGTTTTGGGGTTTTGTTAGTTTACCCCACGGGTTGTTCCTGTCGATCTACATGGAGCTACATGGATCAGCTACATGGAGGTGTTTGTTAACAGCCTCTCTGTAGCTACCACCCGATCTTTTAGAGGGTCCTGCCGTTGTTTTACCCGCAACAGCGATCCTCTCCGTCGTTGAAGGTAAGGGAGGCTAGTTAGCAGCACTGCCTTTCTTCATGGGCCTTTCTAATGGTGGAGTGTCATCTGATCTTGTCCTCTTTTTGGCCTGTCCTTCCTTCTTCCCCGGGTTAGCCGCGTGGGCCAGCCTCTGGGTTGAAGTACCAGGCTTGGAAGTGGGTGCATTCAAGCTTTTGGCACGTTACTGGTAGGCTGTCTGATCGTTTGGCCAGCCTGCTTTCCAGACGCATCCGCAGCTTTTAAGCGCGCCAACTTCCTTCTTTTTTGTTCGGCTCCTCTGATCCGTTTCCGGCGAGCCTTTCGTTGTTGCCACTCTTGCGGCTTTTGTTCTTGGCCCTGCCGTTGTTGTGGTGAGGCCTGTAATTGGGAGGGTTGAGGGGTATCCGAAGACGCACCATCTGTTTGTTTTGATACACTTTTCTCGGGATCCATGCTATATAGAAAAAATTTTTCGTCCTCCTAACTCCCCACCCACCACGGAGTCCAACATGGGGACGCCAGGGCTACTAGTCAGGTATAGCTCCCAGAAACAGGTTGCGCACAGACCGGACCTCTGTTTCGGCACACCACACGTGTAAGATGCCCTGCGCACCTACAGTGCCAGCCCACACACCCCCCGCTCCCAAGGAACCCACCCGGTCGGCGGTCTGACCCGACAACTTAGACGTTTGATCGAAGTGGGTTAGTTTCGACCTCCCGTCTACGTGAAATCCAAGCCAAAGAGATGTGTTGCTCCACTTCAGGGTACTCAATCTCCAGGATCCTCTCATCCACCGTCACGGGTCGCCTCGCACGGCACGACACGAGGGTAATCAAACTCCTGTGAAAGGGGGAGGAGGGGGAATGGTCCACGGTGGATGTCCACCATGCGGGAGTTTAAGCCCGGGGTTTCATTACCACTAGCCATGGTCACAAGACCTTGGCCGTACCCCCACGTGCAATATGTCTAAATCTGCATGGAAGATAATCAATGAAAATAGCAAGTCAATAAATCATGAAAAATTATTATCAGACATGAAAATGAAGTTGTATCGAATGACACTAAAGTAGCTCATTTATTTAATGAACATTTCACTAGACATAGTACACACTCCAACGTACCTCTGTCACCTAGAACTTCGGTAATAGTGCAATCAATGTACTTAAAACTTGTAGCTGAGATTGAAATCATCAATATATTTCAATCGATTGCAAATAAAAATTCAGCTGCAGTGGATAATTTGCCATGTTTGCTCTTAAAATCTGTAGCAGATATAATTTGTAAACCACTGGTTCACATAATTAATGAATTCTATTCCCTTCTCTAAAAATTGCAAAAATAGTACCTATATTTAAAAAAGGAGATAAAGGCTGCATGTCTAACTACAGGCCCATTTTCATCCTACCAGCAATATCGAAAATATTTGAAAAGTGCATGGCAATTAGGCTACTTAATTATTTAGTTAAATACGAAATCTTATCTCCTTCGCAATTTGGATTTTTACCGAAAAAGTCGACCGTGATGGCTCTTCATAGTTTCCTAAATTACATATACGAAAGCCTAGATGTTAACAAATCTACAGTAGGTGTCTCCTTTGACAACAGCAGCGCATTCGATACAGTCAATCATAAGATCCTTTTAAATAAATTACATAGTTATGGAGTGCGAGGTCCGGTTATAGAATGGTTTCGATCATACCTTTAAGATCGAACTCAAGTGGTGAAGGTTAATAATGTTTTATCAACTCCACTGGCCATCACCACTGGAGTTCCCCAAGGTTCCATTCTTGTTCACTATATTTGTTAATGATTTAAATTTGTCAATTCAAAATGCTGTAACTTGCCAGTTTACTGATACAACTTTAGAGTCAAGCTGGTTGAGTCAGCTACTAATGCTGCCAACAGTATGGCAGAATATTATTATCAGCATTCACTTATTTTAAATTCTAACAAAAACACACTTAGTTCACTTTAAAGCCGCCAAAGCACCCCCTTGTAGCTTACTGGTTCGTATGAATAAAAACCCTATTAAACAAGTTAATGTAATAAAATTTCTGGTTCTTCATGTTGATGAGTATCTGAAGTGGGATACGCACATTGACGAACTCTCTAAAAAACTGTGTTCTTTAAATCACCTTATTTTTAAAATCAAAAACCTTCTTGAAATAGACAGTGTAAAGTTATTTTACCTAGCAAATGTTGAATCTCGAATTAGATACGGAATAATGTTTTGGGGAACATCTTCCTACGTGACTCGCCTATTTCGAATTCAAAAGAGGATTTTACGTAATATGTTAAATAAAAAGTTTCTCGCACATTGTAAACCTCTTTTCCAAAAACTTTCAATTTTAACTGTTTGACTGATATCTTTATTTATGAATGTTCTGTATATGTTAAAGAGTAATTCGTCACTATTCATCAAAAATAAAGACATACAACAACGTCATGCAACAAGTATTATACATAGATTGTGAATAAATAGTTTTGCGTTCATATTAGTGCGTTTTAATGCGACGAATAACTGGCTGGGTCACCACAAATTGGCGACGCAGGTAAATATAATCTCATAGATTGTAGGTATGAAGAAAAAAGAGAAAGAGAAAAGGAAATTGTACAGGGTGGATTAAGTTCTACCCAGAGCGGATCAAATTCTGCTAAGAGAGACAAAGAGTAAGACAAACTATCAAGAGAAATTGTTACAGGGTGGATTACATTCTGCCAAGAGCGGATTAAATTCTGCTACTATCAGAGGGTGGATTCGATTCTGTGAAGATCGTGGGGGTGAATTAAATTCTACCAAGTATCAAAACGTATAGGAAATCTGAAGAAATTGACTCAAGGTTATGGATCAATCATCCACCAAGCATTTTGCATGTGATTCAATAGATAAAGGACTCCTGGCCGTGGAATGGAGGAAGTGGTTAAGATCAGTTAAATTATACCTAGATGCCGAGGAGATTACTGGTGTTGTGAAGAGGAAAAATAAGTTACTACACCTTGGTGGCCTTCAGTTACAAGAAATTGCATTTGGCCTGCCAGGAGCAATAGTGGATTATGACCCCGAAATTAAAAACGAAGTTTTTCAAATTTTAGTGGAAGCACTTGACAGTCATTTTTCACCACAACAAAATTCCTGTTTTAAAAGGCATGTTTTTCGAAATATGAGACCTGAGCAGGGGGAGAATTTAAACAAATTCCTTATTCGATGCAGGTCACAGGCAAATAAATGTTTGTTTGGGAACACTGAAAAAGAAGCTCGGGATATCAATATCAAGGATAAGTTAATCGATATGTGCACCAGTCGATTTGAAAAGAAAACTTCTGGAGAAAGAATTGCCGCTAAATGAAGTTATAGATCAATGCCAGATATATGAACAAACCCATACTCAGAGTAGTATCATGCAACAAAAGGATATCTGCCAATCAGATGGTACCGGTGCCCAAGTTAATCGCATTGAAAACTTCAGGAAACGCAAACATTGGGAGTCCTCGAGAGATCAGGTGTGTTTTCGATTCGGATACATTCATAACACGAATGAAACCAAAAATTGTCCAGCCTTAACTACCAAGTGTCACCAGTGCGGGCGCATTACATTACAGTACGAGACATTACGCCAAGAAATGTAGAACCGGAAAAGGCAAACACCCGTCTACGCAAGTAACGCCGAATTCTCGAAGCAACTACCGATCAGAAAACACAAGACGAGTCAACCAAATTGATGACGCATATGATATTCCTTCCACCAGTGGTACTGGTAACTTCGAATGCTTTAAAATCGAGAATCCAGGAAATTCTAGTAATCGTTTACGAGATGACATAATCCAGGTATCGATAGGTGGCATAAGCTTAGACATGTTAATTGACTCGGGTGCTTCCTGCAACATAATCAACGGACATGATTGGAAAACGTTAACTAAAAGCAAAGCGGTGATGATGGACGTCATGCAAGATGTGACCAGTACAATTAAATCATATGCATCAAACGAACTTCTAAACATCAAATGCAAATTGACGGCTCTGGTTTGTGTGGGAAGGAGCTCAGAACTCATCACGACATTCATGGGGATAGAAAATGGAACAATATCCTTACTGGGAAAACAAACGTCAATGTCGCTTGGAATCTTGAAACTGGGATTATCGGAAGAAATTAACAGTGTAAGTGAGATCGACCTGTTTCCAAAACCTCATGGTATTAAGGTGAAACTGACTATCAGTCCGTTAATAAAACCAGTGCAGCAACCAGTAAGAAGAGTACCCGTTGCCGTGGAAGCTAAAGTTGAAGAGAAATTGAAAGAAGCCTTGGCCCATGATACGACCATCTGAAGAACCTGGAAGGAGTGTTTCAGCGGCTTCGCGGAGCTGGACTAAAGCTTAGTCTCAAGAAGTGCCACCTGTTCCAGAAGAAAGTGAATTATCTAGGCCATATTGTTAATGGGAATGGAATCGCCGTGGACCCAGTAAAGATTCAGGTCGTGAAGGACTGGCCAATTCCCAAGAATAAACACCAGATAAGGAGTTTCCTAGGCCTATGCACTTACTATCGTCGCTATGTTCCCGGATTTGCGGACATCGCTAAGCCGTTGACAAAACTCACCGAAGAAGGTCGTCCGTTTGAATGGGACCAACATTGCCAAATTAGTTTTGGACAACTAAAACAGTACTTGATAAGTGCTCCTATTCTGAGTTACGCTCTCCCAGAAGGCAAGTTCATCGTGGACACCGACGCTAGCAATGTTGGTATCGGTGGCGTACTGTCCCAGATACAAGAATGGCAAGAGAAGTTGATTGGCTACTTCAGTAAAGTCCTGTTAAAGCCGGAACGAAATCATTACGTCACTAGAAGGCAATTGCTAGCCGTGGTAAAGTCCATAGAACATTTCTACAAGTACTTATATGGCAGACACTTTCTCCTGAGGACGTACCATGCCGCTTTAAAATGGCTCCTCCGATTCAAGAATCCTGAAGGACAAGTCGCACGATGGATGGAATGACTTCAGAAATACGATTTTGAAATTCCGCATCGGGCCGGAACTAGCCATAGAAATGCCGATGCTTTGTCGAGAAGACCTTGTGCTGAGGACTGTAAGCACTGTAGTCGTCTGGACGAGAAAGTAGCCACGACTGCGAGGACGGCCGTTGTAGACGACAAATGGCAAGGTGAAGAATTACGACGAGATCAGGAGAACGATCAGGATTTGAAATTGATGCTGGAATGGAAAAGTAGGGAGGCAAGGCCTACTTGGGAAGAGATAGCACTGTGTGCACCATCCGTAAAATCGTACTGAGCGCTGTGGGACTCCATAGTTCGAGAACCAGGAAGGCACGGAACAGAAGACACAGTTACTGATCCCCAAGAATAGGGTGCCGGAAGTTCTGAGGGAACTTCACGATAGAACTTCGGGAGGGCATCTGGGAATCAAGAAGACTATGGAAAAGGTGCGCGAGCGATTCTACTGGGTGAACTGCAAGGAAGACGTAAAGGACTGGTGTAGGAAGTGCGTAGTCTTCGCAGCTAGTAACGGCCCACAGACGAGGCAAGGCTCCTATGAAACAGTATAACGTGGGAAGTCCTTTTGAGAGAGTTGCCATAGATGTAGCCGGCCCATTTCCACAAACGAATAGTGGAAATAAGTACATTGTCGTGGTGATGGACTACTTTAACAAGTGGGTTGAAGCATACGCCCTACCAAACCAAGAGGCGATAACTATTGCTGAAGTCGTTGTCCGAGAATGGATCAGTCGGTGTGGCGCGCCCATGGAGCTGCATTCAGATCAAGGAAGGAACTTTGAATCGGCTTTGTTCAAGAAAGTGTGTACTCTGCTCGGCGTCCGGAAAACTAGAACCACTGCACTCCATTCGCAATCGGACGGAATGGTGGAAAGATTCAACAGAACCATCAACCGACATTTGTCCAAAGTCGTCTTCGATCATCAGAGAGAGTGGGATACGTACATTCTCCTTTTTCTACTGGCATACCGTTCCTCTGTTCATGAGACAACAGGAGAGACACCAGCAAAAGTGGTATTTGGGCGAGAGCCAAGACTACCCTGCGACCTGAAATTCGGAGTGAAGCCTGGCGAAGTCCCTGCCGACGAAGACTACGTGAGCGGTCTACGCAGGAAGATGGATGATATTCACAATCAAGTGCGTCACAATATACAGACGGCTAGCGACCGAATGAAGGGGCATTATGACATCAATGCTCATAATGGGGGATACCAACCTGGAGCACTGGTCTGGCTTTACAATCCTCAAAGATGTCGAGGTCTATCCCCAAAATTTCAGACATCTTGGGAAGGTCCTTACATAGTGATGAAACGGATCAACGATGTCATCTACCGCATGAAGAAGGTTCCGCATGGCAAACCCAAAGTGATCCACTTCAACCGGATGGCTCCTTACAACGGAGAAGAAAATGTAGTGACAGTACAAAGGACGCAAGGTTCCGAAGTGAACTTCGAAACCTTTATGTCTCATCACGCCACAGGGACTAAGGCACGATTCGGAGTGACCACAGAAAGGCAGCAAGACCTTTTTCAAGTACCACCAGAGTACAGTCTGGCCCACTGTGTGGCAGAAGACATAAGAATGTCCAACGGGATAGCCCAGGTCTTCTGGAAGAAATTTGGTTAGATCGAGGAACTCCGAAGACAGCACCCCATGGTGGGCAAGAGCCTGCAGATCATCGACACGGAAGCGGATCAAAGACGACACGTGTACTACTTAGTCACCAAGAGGACATCAAGCGGTAAGCCCAACTATCGCAACATTTGGAAAGCTTTATAGAGCCTGAGGAGAGGTAGAAGGCAAGGAGACGAAATTAGCCATTCCTAAGTTTGGCTGCGGACTAGATGGACTGGACTGGAGGGTCATTCGAAGCATGGTAGAAGCCATCTTCAACGGAACGGGAATTGAAGTCCTAGTCTGCAGTCACCACCCACAGGCAGCTGTCGGCAGTAAGAAAACCGTGGACTGCTATTTCTTCCAGACCGGAAGTTGTAAAAAGGGTCCAGCTTGCCGCTTTCGACATCCTCCTTCAAGGCTGTCACGAGGAACGTTCCGAGACGAAACGTTTTTAAGAAGGGGGCGGTGTAATGATTCGTCGACACCAGCTGGCGTCAGACTGTCTCTTGCGTCATAGCCGTCTAGTCGACGCGCCTTAGGCGACAGCCTAGAGAATTCCGACGGCGGAATAACTAGACCAGACAGTCTGTCGCCTTCCAGAAAAATACGAGAACAACAGCTTCGGTATATAAAATGCACGCGGTCGGGAGGGGCCACAGTTCGGCAAGGATTCAGCGTTAGATAGTTCGGCATTAAAAGTTCGTGTTAAACTTTCGCTTGGCTGTTAAAATAAATTAGATATAGCTTGTAAATAAATGTTAGTGTTATAGTGTAAATTTATAAATAAATTAGTTTATTAACTATTTCGTGTTTTGTTTAAAATAAAGATTAATAGAACCCGTAAAATGTATTGATTCCAAACACGAAAATACTTGTGGTGTCACGTAGCCTGATTGGCATTTGTAATCACATGACCAACTGATTCTCAATTATACATTTTATTAATTAAATACTAATTATTTATTATTGTTTATAAATAAAATATAAAATATATTTGCGTTTCTCTCTCTCTACGTAAGCTACCGTATTAACATAATATAAAGTTTGCGCAAACGCACCGTTGCATCGTTATGAATTAGAAAGAGTAGTTTATATTTCAAAACGGAATGAAAAAGTATAAAATGTGATAAATATACGCCTAAATTTGACAACTTCTCAATACCGTGCTTCTTCTATTCGTTTCTAAGTAGTAGGTAATTACTTTTGCTAATGTAAAGGGTGTTTTTTTTAGAGTGATAGAACTTTAGAATGAAACAAAACACATAAAAATCATGGTAATGGGCATAGTATTGGCTTTACTGGAAAGATAATTTTATGACATTAGTGTTTAAAATATGACTTTGTTCATATGGGCGCCGCGGCTGACACGAATGAAGCGCAATCTGCAATAAACAGATTTTGTCGCGCGCATAATTTTGCGTAATGGACCTGTTAGTTGCTCCTCACGATCGTGTGATATCACACCTATCACTCAAAAAAAAAACAACCTTTATAATGAGTGCATTTATAGCGTAATGGTGTGTTTGTGCTAACTCTCTAATATCAGAATTTATCTTAAACAGTGTCAAGTACCCTATTATACCGTTATACACGGTGATTCAGAATTGTCTCCCGATATCTTCAGGGTGAATAGAACATCAAAAAATAAGGTCACCTTTTTATATAAATTTTTTTCCAAAAGTCAATAATAAGGGAGTTATAATCCTCTGAAAGAGGGATGAAACGTATTTTTCTTTTGGCAATATCTTTTGGATCCTTTAAGTTGTCAAACTAATATTTGATACTCAGATATAAGGCACCTAACTGGATATTTACAACGTATTTGTCAGATCCTCCCTCCATTTTAAACGGTAGTTCGAGGGGATGATCTCCGGTACTGTATAGTAAAGTAATGCAATAGGTGTATGCTAACTTTTAAACCTCAATTACTCGAAAACGGTTCGGTTTATCGAAATGCAACACAGAGCCTTTTTGTGCCAAATAGTCTAAAGAATATTCTCTTCGCAAATTTTTGATGAAATATGTAAAAAATAAAAAATTAGGGATAAAATACTGAAAAGTCATCCCCTAAAGCTATCCTTGTAAATGTGCAGTTAGGTGCCTTATACTTGAGTTTAAAATATTAGTTTAATAATTTAAAGGATCCAGAAGATTTTGCCAATAAAACGTTTTTCACCCCCCTTTCAGGGCTTATAACTCCCTTATTATTCACTTCTGGAAAAAAATTTATATTACAAGGTGACCTTATTTTTTAATATTCTCTTCACCCTGAAGATATCGGGAGACAATTCTGAATCACCGAGTATATAAAAAACAAAAGCTGACAGCTGTCATATAGCTGCCTTAAATGTATTAAAGATGCAAGATGTAGGGTCAGCGTCCGATCTAGCTCTTCCGCCACTCTGGGCAAAAATGATTTTTGCCGCCCTTTACATATACAGTGTCTTTCAAAAAGTATGCCACAAATGGGATTTTTTTAAATTATCTATTTTTATTAAATTTTATTGATGCAGAACGCTTTTGCCTTCTTTCAAATCAAATTGGGAAATGCCAGGTGAAATTTATCTTTTACGGTACACAGTTTAAAAGTAAAGTGTCCTTTTCTGAAGGTACAGGATAATGTCCTAAGAAATTGTGGCTTAGAATTAAAAGTCATAGTCAAATACACAATTACAGCCTCCTATTTCAAAAATAAAAAAATCTCCCTTTATTATGATTCACTCTTTATACGCAAAGATAACCTGAATGGAAAAAGACTAAATTTATTGTTGTTTCAAAAGTTACAAAAAAAAAAAAACTAAAAATAACGTGTCCAACAATTATTGTAGTCCTGGGTGTCTGTGGAGTCAAATATTTTTAACTCATTATTGTTTCAAACGGCAATAAAACATTAAATACGTAAACAAGAATTTATTTCTTGTTTAACAGTCAATATTTGAGGTCAATTTAACGATGCGAAGTAAGAATCGACATTTATGTTTGATTCCACAATCACCAGGACTACAATAACTATTGGATACATGTTACTATGTACATGTTACTATAGCCATTTTTTGGCGTTACAATATTTTGCAATATTTTCAAACTTTCTAATTTTCACGTTGAAACAATGACGTCATATTTGAAATTATTTGAACTTGTTTGAAACATTCTTGGGAGGATAGTTCGTGAAGAAAAAGTGACTTATGCAACATCAATTTAAAGTGTTTCTTTCCTACATGCTTGACAATTTACTCCAGCCAGCGATCCTGTTTAACGGACAATTGTCCGATTTAATTTATAATCATATGGTACATGAAACTTGACAGGCATTTGACAATAGTTGCAATCGTATTCGAAATATTTACATTTTAACGTGTCATATTTTCATGACCTCAAATATTGGTTGAAAATATTGCAACGGCAAAAAAGTGCCTTATAGTTTAAATGTCATATAATTTTTCAATTAATGAATGATGAATGAAACAAGAAAACACATTTTGGGAACACATGAAAATGATTACTCAGAACCAACTCATTTCTGCTGTTACAGTGATACTTTACCAGTTTTTCATTCCTTGGATGTCCGATTATCAGATCAGTTAACAATACATATAACTTCGTCAGATAAAATAAAATATTTAGGTATCTTTATCGACAGACATCTAAGATGGAACTATCATATTGATTATGTAGTTAAAAAATTAAGAAGTTTTTTACCCCGTTTCAAAATGTACAGCAAGATTTTTGACCTAAAACAATTGAGAATACTCTATTTTTCTCTGATTCAATCACATCTAAGTTACAACATAGTGAGCCGGGGAGGGGCTTTAAAAACTTATTTAAAAAGACTAGAATGCATTCAAAAATGGTTGCTAAAAATTATGTACAAAAAAGAATATTTGTACCCCTCAGAATTACTTTTTCATGAATCAGCCATTTTGGATATCAGGCAATTATTTTTTCTGGAGGTGGCGCTTTATAATTTTAAGCATAAAAACAAAGTAACAAAATTTACTCACTTTTATAATACACGGCAGAAAACAAGAATCGCTCAGATCTCAAAAACTTTTAAAACTACCGGGCAACGATGTTTCACATCTGTCTTCCATAATCTACAATGAAATTCCCGATGACATGAAAACAATTAATTCGATTGGATTACTAAAAAAACAGTTGAAAAAATAGTTATTACTCTAACCCAGATTGAAAGTACACGAACTGATTGATAGGAAAACCTTTTAATATCACTTACATATGATATATTCTAGTACCAAATAGTGACTACCATCCTATAAATGTACCAGGTGATCGGGTGCTGTTGCCCTCGGGACGGCTGTAGTGGTTAATTTGTAATTCCTTTTGTTCCATTGCCTCCTGGGGGATGGAGTGTTCGATCGTATGATAAGTTATATTTTCCCAATCTTCGTCCTCACCTTTTTATCCACGTACAAGTTTACTTTTGTGGATTAATTATATTTTACTACCCAATTTCAAGCATTGTGTACATGATTGTGATTGATTGTGCCAAACATTATTTAATATTAAAGACGTATTAGATTTTAGTATTCGTGTTTTAGGTAATTTTCTTGTTCGTTGAATGTTTATGAAATAAATTTATTAATATTATAAATGAAATAATTGAGAAACAACAATAAGATTAGTCTTTCTCCATTCATATTATCTTGGCGAATACTTCAATCCCACCAGTATTTGCTAATATAGTGTGTACGAAGGATGATTCGTAATAATGAGTGAATTTTTAAGTTTTGAGATACATAGGAGGCTATAATTTTGTATTTAACTAAACTTTTAATTCTGAACATTTTATTATGACATTTTCTTGTATCTTTGAAAATAAGGGTATTTTACTCTTAAACCGTCTTCATTTCTCGGTGTCCATGCTGTACACCATTCACGATCAGTTTTATCTGACATTTCCCAATTTGATTTGATAGAATGCAAAAGCGTTCTGCGTCAATAAAAATCGATAATAAAGAAAAATCCCATTTGTTACATACTTTTTGAAAGACACTGTATGTAATTATAGATAATTATTTTAAAATATTATTTTATTATTATTTATTTATTAGTGAATATTTTTTGTTAGAATAACAAAAACTTTTCAGACTCTTTCTTTATTTTTACCAACGGCACTTAGCACCTAGAAAACCTTCCTTATTTTTCTTTATTACGTTTTTGTGTTGTTTGTTCATTTTTGAGATTTAACGAATGAAACAAAATAAATCTTTAAAAAAAATTCAATATCTTCTTTAGGTACTCACCTTTTCCTAATACCGTCTATCTTACAAAAAACGCATCACTCTCTAACCCTGTTACTAATAATTCAACATCAATCAGTAATTAAAAAATCACATAAGACTGATTTATAAATACTACAAAAAAGTACCATTTTTGATTTTTTTAGTATGACATTTTTATCAAGCAGTAATCAACTTTCTTTTTTATCGCTTTTTCGAAAATTTTTATACCCAATTTTGCCGCCCCCAAAATTTGCCGCTCTGGGCAGTTGCCCTGCTTGCGCCCCTCTAGATCGGGCCCTGTGTAGGGTATATTTTAGAGTTTTTTCTGCCATTTCATTTGATTTTTAATCGCTTTAGGCTAAGGCTGGGAATTTTCTAAATTTTTGTATTCGACGATTCGTTTCAGTTTTTATTCGAATATTCGAATTATTGGAACTATTCGAATATTTGAATGTTCGAATATTCGACTAGGTGTTTGATATTCGACATTTTAAATATACAAATTTGAGTAACTGCATGAGTATAAGTATGAAGCTGTTCAGTTAGTTATTTCGTATTTCTTTTTCTAGGATTTAGATAATCATTAATTACTAATATAAATGTGCAACAATATACGGATTATACGGACAGATATATTTTTATTTTCAAAAGAAAAGAAAGTGTAGTATGATAAACTTCTGTATGTATATAATCTGTATACGATTATCAGATTTATTGATTTATTGAAGTATTCCCATATTTTACTTCTTGAACTCATGTCGTTCTTTTGTACATACATACAATTACAGTATTTTAAGAAACGGCCAAACTAAATCACACGACCTACCCTGTAGCAAACTATAATGTTCACTATGGAATGTAACGGAATAACTACTTCCATACCATGTACGCATTCGTTCGCGCAGATATTAAAATAATTCGCATATTCGAATAATCGAATATTCGAATATTCGAATATTTGAATATTCGAATAATTTATTTTGAAACTATTCGAATTCCAAATATTCGAATATTCGACTATTCGAATTATTCGAATACGATTCCCAGCCTTACTTTAGACTCAGCCTGTATTTATGCAGTACCACAGTTGTAGGATCATTTTCTACAATTACCTACAACATTTTGCAGTTAATCTATGATCACATTTTCTCTTGAATTTTAAACGTCACGAAATGGGTATTAAAATATAGTGAAAGCTTTCTTTCTTTCGACCGTGACTAGCAAACTGTCCGTCCATTAGAGGTGTTCGCCTAAGAGAGATGCAAATGCATGTAAATTACATAAATGGGAGATTAAAAACTGTCCAGCTAAGAGAGGTGTCCGCTTAAGAGAGCTGTCCGCTATGGGAGCTTTCACTGTATTACGTTCAAAATAAAGATATGCATATTACCGTCGAGACTTTTGATAGGAATTGTACAAATTGCAATTGTCAATATTTTATAACATTTTATCCATCCGGATTGCCACTACCTGATCATTTTGTTATCAACACTTCTACACTTCCCCATAACTTGAATTTTTGCAAAAACTCCGGTTGCCGGTATTTTAACTATCATATTATACATCCCGGCTGCCGGTATTTTAATTATCATGTTATACATCCCGGCTGCCGAGACTTCTGGCAGAATTGCAAAAATCCTAGCTGCCGGTATTATAATTATCATTTTATACATCCCGGCTGCCGGGACCTGATCCACTGCCTTTTATTAATAGTAGATCGTGATACAGGAGCTGGATCTTGATAGACTGCATTAAATAAATCACAAACTTCCACTGTAGACTTCCTTCCATCTCCATTCTGAAAATTTCAATACAATCTTTTTCTGAGAGGGACGTAATTACCAGAAGTTTTTAGCCTTTAACACTTAATAAACAGGTCATAACTATTGTTCACTGACATTAAATTATTGTCACTAAGGTAATCTGTGGCAATTTAACGTTTAAAAGACAAAAATAATTTGAAAGCCTTCTACGCCCTAATTTCATTATCTTATTGAAAATCAACCACAATACACCTGCATCGAATTTAATTTTAATAATTTTATTGTATTGTAAAAGACAAAAGAAAAAGACAAAAGAAAAGGGATGAACTATCCTTCAAAACTATCAATTAATTTACAAGGCCTCATCAAAGCACTATGTTCCTCTAATGATCCCGATGAGAGTGAGAGAAATTCGATTTTTACACCATTAAAACATAAAAACAAATTCAAAATAATGTTATGAAGAAAAGAAACGACATTTTGTACACCAGTTGTTAGTTACTAATAACCAGAGACTCTCAGAAAGGATTCAACAGCGCTTGTTCCACCCCACTCATGGTGATTCACTACCGTATAGATCCTGACGCGATACGAAAAATTCTTAATTTCTTCCACAATTTTTTTCAACTCGTTAAATACGTAACTTTTTACATAAATAATTAGAGAGTAGAAATTCGTGTGAGCTCAAATTCAGAAGGTTTTTGCTGCCGTATCAGTAGCTCCCGATATAAAGTCGATGGTTTAGCCTCATGTTAAATTATACATCCAATATGTATTTATTTATACATCTGATATGTATTTGATTTGATATATAAAAATTGCCATTTAATTTTTCAGAAACTCGATTTCATTCATGACAATTAGGTATAATTTTTATTTATCTTCATTTGAAATATTTCCGTTGCTGTTGAAACTTATTATTAAATAACTTTCCACAAATCAACCCAAGATAACAATTAAGCAATAATTCGCAACCGAAGGAAAAAAGAGCACTCGACGGGTTGTTGTTCGCAGCTAATCACGGTCCCTCTACTCACATCATGCCAATGAAAACTGAATTCAATCTGAGAGTCTCAGCTAATAACATAATTTTAAGGTCCTAGTATATTAAAATCTGTAATAAAGCAAAACGTGACGTGATTTTAATTCGCTTGTCGTTTGTAAACAATTCCATTGCTATGGAATTTGCTCATCCAAAATCTCAACATTTATTTCCATACCAATTTAACACAGTAAAAGTCCAGTAAGAAATAAAATTTTGTATTTACCTCGAACAACAAGTGTCTTTAAAGGTATTCGCAAATAATTTCAGCCTCGGCGAAAACGCCTCGGTTGTAAACAACTTGCTCAACTTTTCGTTCTACATAAATAAATAACTATTATTTTGGAACCATAATCTTGTTTATTGGCACTCAATTGCGGACATAATTTGGCCTTTATTGCTCATCGCAACACAAACAATTTACATAATTATTTTATGGAAGCAACGTGCACATCACTCGCATACGATACAAAAATATTGAATCCATAAATTTTGACCAAAATAAAATAAAACGTTGTATGTGCCACGGGCAAAATTGTAGATAATAGTCCTCGAGCATTTAAAAGCAGTCCGCTTCGCGTCGTGTAACTTTTTTTGCTCACTTGGATACAGAGAGAGAATCGGAACTTGGAACTGGTCGCGATCACTAAGACATGTGAGTCGTTTAATTTATGGCCATACGTCTTCTGACTGTGTGATGATGTGATTTTCATGACAACAGCCATCTTTTATTTAGTTATTAGACCAAAAAACTCCGAATAATTACGATCGAAATCTGCAAGCTGAATCATATTTCAACTCAGTGCACGTGTTTCAAAACGGACGCAGGTGTCATTGCACACGCTAACCAAATCTCTGTACAGACGTACAGAGTGCCTGATTCTTACAGTATCTTTTAAGAGGCCCTAAAAATTTCGTGTTCAAGTGATAATTCGCATTCAGTTTTTCTGATTTTTTTGGTTACGTTTAGGTACAATTTTTTACCATTTTTAATTTAAAAACTGCGTTTTCAAAAAATGTCTTTAGTGATGTCATAAAATTTCTTTGTAGAAATACATATAAAAATATGCCCTTTTGGAATTTGTAATAAAAAAGGGGTTTCCATTAAAAAAAAAATTAAAATTGTTTTTGTACTGTTCGTCAGCGTACAAATAAATGAACCACTTCAAAATATGGCAAATTTATACTAATAATCGACCTGCCCGAGAGTTTTTGCAAAAAAAAAAACTAGGAAATATGTGAAAGTATTCCAGACTTTTTTTTATCCACTCAGGTGTTCCTTAAATGCCTTTAAAGATTCAGGTAAAAGCGTTCCTTTACGGTCATTGAAGACAAAACTGCAAAAAAATTGTCCTCTGACTCTTAATTTTCTTGTACGAGAGTGTTAATGCTCTTCACTCGCAGTGTATAGTCGTCCAAGTTTTGTATCGGTTTTATGATCTAGCTATAAAAAAATTCTTCAAAGAGACCGGCACTGCGGTGTCCGTGTCTCCTCTCTGTCGCTTTTTTTATAGCAAGACCATAAAACCGGTACCAAACTGGGACGACTATAAATGTAATTTTTTTTTGTAAAAGATCAAAGTGATTTAAGAATGATATGCATATGCCCTAGCAGAGATCGTACTTTGTACGTCATAAAATTTTTAGAAAAAAAATTATTATTACCTGAGATAAAAAAAAACACGTGAAAATTATACTAAAATTTGTAAGAAATAGCTTTTATTTAGTGCTGCCATCTGACAAAAAATATTGTTGCACATCTATATTATTTGTTACCTAGAAAATTGTATAAATCTATCTCTGTATGAACTTTGTCGACTACTTTATTGCAGCTTTGTTGCCCACTTACTTGTGAACGATGAGCCTTAGGCGGCTTTCACACCAAAGTAGCCATGCTACGTGCTACTTGCATCCTGAATACACGCTGCATGCTATTAATTTTAGAACCTATGTAAACAATTGAAAATATTCACACCGGTGTAGCGTAGCATTCATGTGACCTGCCACTTGCGACGTGCAGCTTAGCTCATAGGACAAGTTCTATATTTTGCTACGCTACTTCAGTAGAGACCGCGGTTTCGACTTAAATTACAACATTGTCAAGCTAAACGAGGGTTCTTGACAACATGCTGACCAATGTTGGGTAATATACTTTATTTTTGGATCTGAGATACATATACATATACTTTAAAAAATGTATATCTTAAACATATACTGTATACTTGATCTGAAATGTATATGTATATACATGTACAATATACGCCATTTTATTTGTGTGTCGAAAAATTCGAAAAATTAATAAAACCACCGTAAGTGGTGAGATGTGCAATTACCGCGACATTTTTCTACGAAATTAAATACATGTCATCAATGTAAATCAACCACGCACTTACTTATGTCAATGTTTATTTTAATGTGTTCTACAATTATTACTCGTGTTAAGTCCCGTTTACAACTTGTTTATCACATGTGACAAAAATTATTGGTTGGATTTGTTCTTCCATTTGCCAGAAATGCATTTGTCTTACTTGTAACTTCACATTTCGTCCTGATGAAGGGAATAACCATTCTCGAAAGCTCGACATAAATTAAAGAAGTTTTATTAAACCTTACTGACCGCATCTCCAATAATACTTCACTCATAATACTACCAGTCAAGACATCAAAATTTCATATTGTAACGTTTTTAAAGGTTCTATTATTTTTATTTTAATCAAAACACGAAATAGTTAATAATCTAATTTATTTAAAAGTAACACTAAATAACACTAACTTAAGAATAATTTATTTATAAACTAATAAGTAATTTATGTTAACAGCCGAGCGAATATTTATAACGCGACTTCAATTTCGAACTGTCCACTTGCTTAATTAATGTCGAACTGTCCCCCGTTTGGCTGCGTGCATTTTTATATGCCGGGGTTGTTTCTCGCGAACATTCTCGCTCGTTCGACAGAAAGTCTCGGATCATCGTTGACGTGATATCGAAGCTTCTCGTCTAAGGCGCGTCGTTGTTGACGCATCAGACGGGCTGGGACCGCAAACGTCACACTGCCCCCTTCTTAAAAACGTTTCGTCTCGGAACGTTCCTTGTGATAGCCTTGAAGGAAAATGTCGAAATCGGCATGCTGGTCCCTCTTTACAACATCCGGTCTGGAAGAAATAGCAGTCTACGGTTTTCCTACTGCCAACAGCTGCCTGTGGGTGGTGACTGCAGACTAGAACTTCAATTCCCGTTCCGTTGAAGATGACTTCTATCATGCTGCGAACGACCATCCAGTCCAGCCCATCTAGTCCGCAGCCTATCTTGGGAATGGCTAATTTCGTCTCCTTGCCTTCCACCAACTGTCTCTTCAGGCTCCATAAAGCTCTCCAAATACTGCGATAGTCAGGCTTACCGCTTGATGTCTTCTTGGTGACTAAGTAGTACACGTGTCGTCTTCGTTCCGCCTCCGTGTGGATGATCTGCAGGCTCTTGCCCACCATGGGGTGCTGTCTTAGGAGTTCCTCGACCTGACCAAATTTCTTCGGGAAGACTTGGGCTATCCCCTTGGACATCCTTAGGTCTTCTGCCACACAGTGGGCCAGACTGTACTCTGGTGACACTTGAAAAAGGTCTTGCTGTCTCTCTGTGGTCACTCCGAATCGCGCCTTACTTCCTGTGGCGTGATGAAACATGAAGGTTTCGAAGTTTACTTCGGAACCTTGCGTTCGTTGTACTGTCCCCTCATTTTCTTCTCCGTTGTAAGGAGCCATTCGGTTGAAGTGGATAACCTTGGGTTTGCCATGCGGAATCTTCCTGATGCGGTAGATGACATCGTTGATCCGTTTCATAACTTTGTAAGGACCTTCCCAAGATGTCTGCAGTTTTGGCGATAGACCTCGACGTCTTTGAGGATTATAAAGCCAGACCAGCGCTCCAGGTTCGTATCCCCCATTCTGAGCGTTGATGTCATAATGCTCCTTCATTCGGTCGCTGGATGTCTGTATGTTGTGACGAACTCAATTGTGAATGTCGTCCATTTTTCTGCGTAGACCGCTCACGTAGTCTTCGTCGGCAGGGATTTCGCCAGGCCTCACGCCAAATTTCAGATCGCAGGGCAGTCTTGGCTCTCGCTCAAATACCACTTTTGCTGGTGTCTCTCCTGTTGTTTCATGAACGGACGAACGGTATGCCAGTAGAAAAAGGGGAATGTACGTGTCCCAGTCTCTCTGATGATCGGACACTACCTTGGACAAATGTCGGTTGATGGTTCTATTGAATCTTTCCACCATTCCGTCTGACTGCGGGTGAAGTGCAGTGGTTCTAGTTTTCCGGACGCCGAGCAGAGTACACACGTTCTTGAATAAAGCCGATTCAAAGTTCCTCCCTTGATCTGAATGCAGCTCCATGGGCGCGCCATACCGACTGATCCATTCTCGGACAAGGACTTCAGCAATAGTTATCGCCTCTTGGTTTGGTAGGGCGTATGCTTCAACCCACTTGCTAAAGTAGTCCATCACCACGACGATGTACTTATTTCCACTATTCGTTTGTGGAAATGGGCCGGCTACATCTATGGCAACTCTCTCAAAAGGACTTCCCACGTTATACTGTTTCATAGGAGCCTTGCCTCGTCTGTGGGGGCCGTTACTAGCTGCGCAGACTACGCACTTCCTACACCAGTCCTTTACATCTTCCTTGCAGTTCACCCAGTAGAATCGCTCGCGCACCTTTTCCATAGTCTTCTTGATTCCCAGATGCCCTCCCGAAGTTCCATCGTGAAGTTCCCTCAGAACTTCCGGCACCCTATTCTTGGGGATCAGTAACTGTGTCTTCTGTTCCGTGCCTTCCTGGTTCTCGATGGTTCGTTTCAGAAGACCATGATCCAGCACTATGGAGTCCCACTGCGCCCAGTACGATTTCACGGATGGTGCACACGGTGCTATCTCTTCCCAAGTAGGTCTTGCCTCCCTACTTTTCCATTCCAGCACCAATTTCAAATCCTGATCGTTCTCCTGGTCTCGTCGCAATTCTTCACCTTGCCATTTGTCGTCTACGATGGCCGTCCTCGCAGTCGTGGCCACTTTCTCCTCCAGCCGACTACAGTGCTTACAGTTTTCGGCACAAGGTCTTCTCGACAAAGCATCGGCATTTCTGTGGCTAGTTCCGGCCCGATGCTGGATTTCAAAATCGTATTCCTGAAGTCGTTCGATCCATCGTGCGACTTGTCCTTCAGGATTCTTGAATCGGAGGAGCCATTTTAAAGCGGCATGGTCCGTCCTCAGGAGAAAGTGTCTGCCATATAAGTACTTGTAGAAATGTTCTATGGACTTTACCACGGCTAGCAATTCCCTTCTAGTGACGCAATAATTTCGTTCCGGCTTTGACAGGACTTTACTGAAGTAGCCAATCACCTTCTCTTGCCCTTCTTGGATCTGGGACAGTACGCCACCGATACCAACATTGCTAGCGTCAGTGTCCACGATGAACTTGCCTTCTGGGAGAGGGTAACTTAGAATAGGAGCACTTATCAAGTACTGTTTTAGTTGTTCGAAACTAATTTGGCAATGTTGGTCCCATTCAAACGGACGACCTTCTTCAGTGAGTTTTCTCAACGGTTTAGCGATGTCCGCAAATCCGGGAACATAGCGACGATAGTAAGTGCATAGGCCTAGGAAACTCCTTATCTGGTGTTTATTCTTGGGAGTTGGCCAGTCCTTCACGACCTGAATCTTTACTGGGTCCACGGCGATTCCATTCCCATTAACAATATGGCCTAGATAATTCACTTCCTTCTGGAAAAGGTGGCACTTCTTGAGACTAAGCTTTAATCCAGCTCCGCGAAGCCGCTGGAACACTCCTTCCAGATTCTTCAGGTGGTCGTCGAAAGTTTTCCCCACCATAATTATGTCGTCCAGATATACCATGCACGTTGTCCAGGACAGACCCTTCAGAACCGTCTCCATCAGCCTCTCAAATGTCGCTGGTGCATTACATAACCCGAACGGCATCACCGTGAATTGCCATAGGCCCATACCAAGGGAAAACGCCGTTTTTTCTCGATCTTCGGGCGCTAGTTCCACTTGCCAATAACCACTCTTTAGATCCAAGGTTGAGAAGATCTTTGAACCGGCCAGGGTGTCCAGGGTGTCATCAATCCGTGGCAGAGGATAGCTATCCTTTTTGGTGACGTTGTTGAGCAATCGATAGTCTACGCAGAACCGTGTGGATCCATCCTTTTTCTTCACAAGCACTACCGGTGACGCCCATGGGCTGCTCGATGGCTCAATTACATTGTCCTTTTCCATCTCACGAATAATGCGTTCTGCTTCCTCACGCTTCGCCAATGGTAACCTCCTTGGAGCTTGACGGATGGGCCTTTCTTCCCCGGTCTCTATCTTGTGTTTGACTATGTCGGTTCTTCCCTTAGGTCCATTTTCTCCCTCGAACACATCTTGATACTGACAGATCAGGTTCTTCGCTTTTGTCTTTTGTTCTGGAGTCAGTTCCTGGGCCGTCGACATGACCATTTCCAACAACTTCTTCGGGACCTTCATCTCTTGTACGTTTGCTTCTATTTGGCGGGAGATGGAGGACACCATGGCACAGCTTCCCAGGATCGTACCTTTCTTGATGTTGACAGGGAAACAGTTCACATTCATTAGGCGGACTGGTATTTCCTTCTTTGCTGTCAACAACATTTTTCCAACGAGAACTCCTTTTCCAATCTTCTGATCGTCAGTGTTAGGTTCGACCATAATGACTTGCCCGTCTTGGAAAGCGCCGTTCAGGTTTGCATCGACTATAACCTCGGTTCTGCTAGGCAATACGACATCTTCTGCGAGAACAACTCGAGCGGCCACGTCCTCTCGCTGATGTAGAACCAACTCCTCGTTGTTAACCGCCATTACGCCACGCTTCAGATCCAATTGGAACCCATGGGCAGACATGATGTCCAGGCCCAGAATCGCCTCATCCTCTATTTCTGCTACCAGCGCACGGTGTTTGATGGGAGTCGCTCCAATCGTAATGGTCACCTCTACTTCACCATGGACAGTCGCTGATGTTCCGGTTGCTGTCCTCAGTCTCCATTTAGTCGGCTCGGTGCGTTTTGATGACTTGATCACATCGGGCCTCAGGATAGTCTTCGTCGCACCCGTATCCAGTAGCATGGTGTGAGGGATGTCATCAATGGTTGCATCCACGAAGACACTGCTGGTTAATCGCCGCAGGGCTATTACTTTCGTGGCCTTTGTCTTTGGAGGCCTTTGAATACGCGTCGACGTTTGTCCATCTGCAGCGACCAGACTTAGTTTCCCCTGTGGCTTCCTTCGTGGAGAATCCTACTTGGCCTTGGGACACCGCCTGCGATCATGTCCCTCTTCCTGGCAATTCCAACACACCAGAGGATTCTTCTGCCTCAAGACTTGTTCCACAATGTGGCGAATATCCTCCGTGGTGGCACACTCCTTGGGCCGCTCTTCTGCAGCAGATTGCACCTTGACGCTGGTGGGTTCCTCCTCTTGGGAGTCCGTGGCAGCTCGCACCTTGGCATGCCCTCTTGAGACTTGCTTCGCCACCTCATATTCCAAGGCGTAGGCCAATGCGTTCTGGGATGTCTTGGGGTGGGCCATTCTCAATGACTGCTGGTTGTCCGGGTCACGAATTCCATCCACGAAGGTCTGCACCGTCAAACGTTCCAGGAATTCTTCAGGAGCTGCAGGATAAGCCAACCGGGCCAGGCGCACTACGTCAGCCTCGAATTCCTGAAGACCTTCTCCGGATTTTTGATAACGGTTTCTCAGCTGCGCACGGTACACCTCGGTCAGATGCGCCTGGCCATAACGCATCTCCAGTCTGTTCACCAGCTTATTGTAGTCCTCTTGTTCCTCTGACGGCATCGTTTGTAGCACATCGATAGCGTCCCCCCTCAATGCCACAATTAACGAGGTGGCTTTCTCACTGACGGTCCATCCGTTCCCCTTTGCTGCTGCTTCAAATTGTTTGAAGTAGTTAGGCCAAGAAGACTTCCCATCGAATGTCGGTGGTTTTATTTTCAATTTCGAAGTTTCCGCTGGTCCTATCATACTTCGGCCCTCGTTATTTTCTAGTATTTCGGCTGGTGACGGATCCCCGAACATTCGCAATCCTGCCATGATTTGTTCGAGATTTTTAATTTTGTTATTCTGCTGGAACAGTATCTCTTCCACGTTTTCTTGCAGATTCCTTGTCTCTTTCAATATTTTTACCACTAGTTTATTCTCGAGCCCTTTTGATTGCTCTACAAATTTAACTTCCAAATTTCCAGACTGTTCCATCAATTTATTTTGTAATTCGTCCTTGAAATTTCCAGATTGTTCTTTTAATTTCTCGTCTAAACTTCTGGATTGTTCCAGCAATTCATCTTTGAATATTTTACTTAAATCTGCAGGACCGCCCGAGATTTCAAATAGAAAGGCTTCTGGATCCTCCCCTGCTTCTAGTAGCGCTTGGTGTAGTCTCTGTTGCAAAATCGATTTCTTTCCGGAGATTTCCAATTCGCGCTCTTCTAATTCGGCTTTTAAGTCGTTCACTTTTAAGTCTTTTAACAGCACTTTCTTTGAAGCCATTGTTTCTTTGTTTAACTAATTTGTTTAAATTTTAATTTAATTTTAATTGTTTATTTATTTCCACGAACCTCACACCTGGCACCAATGTAACGTTTTTAAAGGTTCTATTATTTTTATTTTAATCAAAACACGAAATAGTTAATAATCTAATTTATTTAAAAGTAACACTAAATAACACTAACTTAAGAATAATTTATTTATAAACTAATAAGTAATTTATGTTAACAGCCGAGCGAATATTTATAACGCGACTTCAATTTCGAACTGTCCACTTGCTTAATTAATGTCGAACTGTCCCCCGTTTGGCTGCGTGCATTTTTATATGCCGGGGTTGTTTCTCGCGAACATTCTCGCTCGTTCGACAGAAAGTCTAATGGAATGGCTAATTTCGTCTCCTTGCCTGGGAGGCAATATATTAAATATTAAATATATTGTGACGTTTGCGGTCCCAGACGGGCTGGTACCGCAAACGTCACAATATATTTAATATGTATATAATATACATATACACTGAGTTTTTTTTAAACTTTGAATATACAGGATAAATATCTCTATGTTCAATTTTAAAAAGAAGGAGTCAATGCATTGCAATGTATTCCAGCTGTTTATGATGAAATAAAACGAGTTTTGATCAAGTAGTATTAAAGCTTATTTAAAAAAAAAATTATAATAAATATTCGAAATGTCCTTCTTCACATCTTAAGCAATGTGCTAAGCGATTATCATTTACTTGCAAAGTATTTATTAAAGAAATTTAACTTACGACATTTTTTAATTGTCAGTTGCACATTTGTTGTGATGAAGCTTGTTTGCATAATTCATATCCTGCAATGCATTGACTTTTTTTTTCGCAACTGATCATAAGAATATATTTACATTGTATGTTTAGAGATTTAAAAAAAATCGATTCCGCTTTGGTGTTATAATTTGTCCTCCAATACTGGAGTTGATGATGGCAGTATAGTGTTATATTTAAGAAAAATATTTTTAGCAGTAGGATACTTTAATAATGAAGTTAATTCATTATCTTTCATCTGAAAGATAGGATTCACATTCTTTGTTTAATGCGTTAAATTCATCATTTTCTGGAGCATCAGTTAAAAAATTGAAAAAATCGCACGTTATGTTTATGTCAACTAGCAACAGAGATTGCTCAAACCAAGTTTAAATGAAAGTATATTTGTATATAATATACAATATGTATATAATATACAAATTGTACATTGTATACAATTTGCATATAATATTGTTACATTAAGAAAAGCAGACTATATTTTTATATACTGGTAGCGCCACCTGTGCCGCAGACAGGATTCTAATCTATTCTAGACACGCACCGAATTTACTGGAAAAATCTAGCAAGTCTTTCGAAGTTGTTCTCGAAGAGGGCTGACTGCTATAAAGAGGAGCCGGAGCGCGGTTTTTAAATCAGTCTTATTTAGGAAGCGATGTGTAGCAAGCGAATTTAATAACGTTGAAGTGTTATTTTGTCAGATAAGTGTACAGCTCGATATTATTGTACTTTTATTGCGTGTAATGATCGTAGATATTAAAGTGTTTTAAAATAAATAAATAACGTTTAAATTTGTGAACCCGAAGTCGTAACAAATTGGTGTCAGAAGTGGGATATTTCAAAATCGAAAATGAAGCTAGTTGAATTAAAAGTGAAGGAGCTGCGTGATGAACTGGACGAGAGAGGGCTGGAAAATTCTGGAAAAAAAGCTGTTTTACAAGAACGGCTTGAACAGGCTCTCCGAGAAGAAGGTAAAGATCCGGAATTATTTGAATTCGAAATTGAAAATACCACAGCTTTACTTAGAGAAATGAAAGCAAAAATGGAAAAAGAAAATATAAAGAAAGAAATTAAAGAAATCAATGAAAATATGAAGGAAGGAATGACGCAACAAATGGAGCTTTCTAGAAAACAAATAGAAAGCTTGGAAATAAAAATTGAAACTTCCAGTTTAAACACCGATCTGAAATTACAGGAGGTGAAAAATCAAATCGATGAAAAGATTGAAGATCTTAAAACACAATTCGGTGAGGAAACTGATGGAAAGATTGAAAATGTGAAGAGACAATGTGAACACGCAATTTTTTATCAAATTGAAGATGTAAAAACTCATATTGGTGACATACAAACTGAATTTGACTGCAAACTTGATGAGAAAATCGGAGGAATAGAAATTCAGTTCCACGATAAATTTGAAGACTTAACCAAACAACTGCATAAAGTAGGACTTGGTCCTTCTATTACACCATCTGTGTCGTCAAGCCAAAAACTGAAACCACCCAAATTTGAAGGGGACTTACCATGGTCTACTTTTATTAGACAATTCAAAATCGCAGCTGATGTAAATGGCTGGAATGATCGCGATAAGGCTGCAGCCCTCGTGTTGGCTTTGCGGGGCCCAGCATTGAGTGCATTACAATCAATTCCCGAAGAGGTTCAGAACAACTTTGATCAACTAGTAGAACACTTGGACATGCGATTTGGTGACGCACACATGAAGCAACTCCATGCTATCCGACTGAAAACTCGTACCCAGAAGAATGGTGAGTCATTACAGGAATTTGAACTCGATGTCGAGAGATTGGTCCGAATGGCGTACGGAGACTTCCTGCCTGAACCTGTTTTCCACCGGTTGGCCATACAAGCATTCATTGACGGTACTAGGGACCAAGAGATGCAGCAAGTCTTGCGACTGGGTAACTTCTCCAAGTGCACAGATGTACTGGCCCGTGCTCTGGAATTCGAGGCAGCCAAGCAAGCCTCTAGAAGCCTAGTGCGAGTGCGAGAAGTGAAAGCTCCCGACGACAACGCACTGACAGATATTTTGGATAGACTAAAACAGTTGGAAGAAAAGAAAACCACAAGCAATGTCATGCGAATAATAAGTTGCTGGAACTGTGGTCAGCAAGGTCATCTGCGCTCCAACTGTAGGCGCAAGCGACCGCGCCTTTACAGTGATAGTGATGCGCTAATTCCAGTCAACAAGAAGGGGCGCATGCTGACTGATTCTACGGATAACCCCAAGATTGTCTCTATTTCTAGAATAAGAAATAATGAAAATAGCTTGATAGCAAATGGACAAATTGGCAAGCTATCCTTCCAATTCATAATCGATACTGGTGCAAATGCGTGCATAGTAAGAACAGATCTCTTACCAAAATGGAAACTAATAAATACTGGAAGAAGGTATCACATCCAGACAGCTACTGGAGAGGTTACTCCTGTTTGTGGGGAAGCCGAAATTGAATTGAAGATTGGAAGTATGAAATTTAGTCACAGGGTTTTAGTGGCTGATATCGTTGATGATTTCATACTTGGAGTGGATTTCATGAAGAAAAACGGCTTGGTTGTAGATCTAAAGGATAAAGTTCTACGCATTGGAACAGAAGAGATACCTCTCCATATCCCTGGAAATTCACCTACCGTATTGAGAATAAAACTGAAAGAAAGTGTGAACATTCCCGCCTTAACCGACAAGATAATCTTGGCAAAAATGGAAGGCAATCTTGATAGCTATCCTACTGGGATCATAGAACCAATTGAAGCTAACTGCGCCAAGAAGGGAATTTTACTGGCTGGAACTCTGGTGAAGATTCAAGAAACAGTTCCTATCCGTCTTGCAAATGTCAACAGTTACCCAGTTACCATACCCGGCGGAACTGTAGTGGGCAAGTGTGAAGCAATTGTTTCTGTAAACCATATTGAAATGAACGTTGCATCCGCTCGGCATCAGTCTGACACGCTACCACCACTACTAGAGAAATTGCTGGCTGGTACATCAACATTGCTGAAACCCAAAGAAACAGAAGATGTACGAGAGCTGTTTCGAAAATTTAAAGGAATCTTTGCTTATACTGATGATGACTTAACCCGGACAGACATTGTACATCACAGAATAAACACTGGCGACTCGAATCCAATTCGACAACCCGCGCGTCGACTGCCGTTGGCAAAAAGAGAGGAAGCCGAAAATTTAATTAGGAAGATGCAAGACCAAGACGTTATAGAACCGTCGCAAAGTCCATGGGCATCTCCCGTTGTACTGGTGACTAAGAAGGATGGCAGCACGCGTTTTTGTGTGGACTATAGACGATTAAATGATGTCACGAAAAAGGACAGTTATCCCTTGCCCAGAATCGATGACACAATAGATACCTTATCCGGTGCGAAATGGTTTTCGACCTTAGACTTGAAAAGTGGCTATTGGAAAGTTGGTATGCATCCCGAAGACAAGGAAAAGACGGCCTTTACTGCTGGAAATGGTTTATGGCAATTCAAAGTGATGCCTTTTGGTCTTTGCAACGCCCCAGCTACTTTTGAACGACTCATGGAATTGGTATTGCGCGGACTTAGCTGGAAAACTTGCCTCGTATACTTAGACGATTGTTGTGATTGTTGTTGGAAGAACTTTTAAAGAACATCTTGCAAACTTAACAGACGTCTTCCAGAGAATAAAAGAGGCGAAATTGAAACTGAATCCTGCCAAATGCGAATTCTTCCAAAAGGAAGTTAAATATCTTGGACACGTCATATCAGAAGCAGGAGTCGCAACGGATCCAGACAAAATTACAGCCGTTAAGGATTGGCCACCACCAAAAAATGTGCATGAGTTGCGAAGTTTCCTGGGATTATGCACATATTACAGACGATTTGTGAAAGACTTTGCAAAGACAGCCAAGCTTCTGCATTCGCTGACCGAAGGAAAAACAACATTCTTTTGGAGTGAAGATTGCCGAGAAGCTTTTGAAAATCTGAAGGATCTTCTAATGTCTGCACCGATACTGTCCTATCCACGACTAGAGGGCCAGTTCATCATTGACGCAGATGCGAGCAATCATGGAATTGGGGGCGTGTTATCACAAGTGCAGGACGGGGAAGAACGTGTCATCGGTTACTTCAGTAAAGTTTTATCCAAAGCTGAAAGAAATTATTGTGTAACCAGGAAGGAGCTTTTTGCTGTGGTGAAAACATTGGAACATTTTCACAAATACCTTTATGGTCGACAGTTTCATCTTCGATCAGACCATGCAGCATTGAAGTGGTTGCTCCAGTTCAAAAATATAGAAGGCGAGCTTGCAAGATGGATAGAAAGACTGCAGGAGTATGATTTTACAATCGAACATCGCCCAGGTCGTATCCATAATAATGCAGATGCACTCTCCAGAAGACCGTGTCCTGAAGATTGTCGGCACTGCTTGAAATTGGAGGACAAAGAAGGAATAATTCCTATCAAAAGAACACGTGTCACAAACAACCAGTGGCAACCGGAAGTTATAAGCCAAGAGCAACGCCAAGAGGAAGACATAAGGGATATAATCTCTTGGAAGGAAAAAGGACAACGTCCAACTTGGGCCGAAATATCGAACAAAAGCCCGATTTTCAAAAGCTACTGGGCACAATGGGACTCTCTAAAGTTAGAGAATAGAATTCTGAAAAGAGAATGGGAGTCACCTGATGGCAGCGAAATTAAAGAACAGTTAGTCCTTCCAAAAGTAAGAATTGCCGAAGTTTTGGAAGAAATACATGGTGGTACGTCAGGTGGACATTTGGGCATCAATAAAACATTAGCAAAAGTCCGAGAAAGGTTTTATTGGGTGAAATGTAGAACTGACGTAGAGAATTGGTATGCCAGGTGTATTACCTGCAAGGCAGTGTCTGGACCTGCGAAAAAGACTCGAGGAAGACTACATCTGTATAACGTCGGTGCACCCTTCGAGAGGATTGCCATTGACATAGCCGGCCCGTTTCCAGAAACCGATCGCGGAAATAAGTACATCATGGTGGTAACCGATTACTTCACTAAATGGCCAGAAGGTTACGCGTTGCCTAATCAGGAAGCAACAACTGTCGCCACTGCCCTCATAGAGAATTGGATAACAAGATTTGGGGTGCCAATGGAGCTTCATTCCGACCAAGGTAGAAATTTCGAAGGAAGCGTCTTTCAAGAATTGAGCCGGATGCTTGGCATTTTTAAAACGCACACTACCCCGTTACATCCGCAATCAGACGGCATGGTAGAGCGATTCAACAGAACTCTAGAGAGACATTTAGCAAAAGTGGTCTCCACAAACCAACGCGACTGGGATCAACATTTGCCCATTTTTCTAATGGCATATCGTTCCGCAATACATGACACTACTAAGCAATCGCCGTATCGAGTTTTGTTTGGAGGAGAAATGCGTTTGCCATGTGACCTGAAGTTTGGACTTCCAGAAGCTAGAAGGTCTGAATTGCACGAATATCTGCAGGACTTCGAGAATCGATTGGCGAGCACTCATCAATATGTGCGACGAAACATCAATCTGGTCACCGACAAAATGAAGACCCGGTATGATAGACGAGCCAATCAAATGGGATTCCAACCAGGGAACCAGGTCTGGCTGTACAACCCCAAAAGGACTCGTGGACTATGCCCTAAACTACAGGCGCCTTGGGACAGACCTTACGAAGTAATCAAGAGAATTAATGACGTGGTATACAGAATACGGAAGCTACCCCGTGGGAAGATGAAAGTGATCCACATAGACCGTTTGGCTCCATATTCTGCTCGGGACGAACAGAATTAAGGAGGGAGCAGTGTTACATTATGAAAAGCAGACTATATTTTTATATACTGGTAGCGCCACCTGTGCCGCAGACAGGATTCTAATCTATTCTAGGCACGCACCGAATTTACTGGAAAAATCTAGCAAGTCTTTCGAAGTTGTTCTCGAAGAGGGCTGACTGCTATAAAGAGGAGCCGGAGCGCGGTTTTTAAATCAGTCTTATTTAGGAAGCGATGTGTAGCAAGCGAATTTAATAACGTTGAAGTGTTATTTTGTCAGATAAGTGTACAGCTCGATATTATTGTACTTTTATTGCGTGTAATGATCGTAGACATTAAAGTGTTTTAAAATAAATAAATAACGTTTAAATTTGTGAACCCGAAGTCGTAACAATATACTGAATATTATATTTCCCAAGTGCGGAAAAGGATTTACTCATAATATCCTAGAATTTGTATAAATATTCAATATACAATATACTTTTTTATCGTAGTATATTATGTACAGATACAATATACCTACAAAGTAGATTGTGTACAGTATATAATACACATTGTATACTATATACCCCCAACACTGATGCTGACACCAAACCATCAGGAACCACAATGTTGTGGTTCTTGATGCTTTTTCATCATTTGATACACGTGCTACAAACAGCATGGAGGTCTTTGACAACCACACCTTCTCTTTCTTTTTCTCCTCCTAACAACCACCGTTGCTATTAACGTCATAGCTTCATCTTCGGATGACATCTTGATTATAATAACTCACAAGATACTGCCGATTCGCGAATCGCATAATCTTACTATGCTACCTTAATGTAAAAGCAAAATTCTAAGATGCGCTACGCGGCACGCTACTTCTCAAAAGATTCAAGTAGCACGCAGCATGCTATTTTGGTGTGAAAACCGCTTTAGAGTTCACACCTTTAACACTGAATTTTGTGAAAATGGTTACGAGAACTAAAATGAAGCACGTATTTGCTTAAAAGGCATGTTGTAATTAACATGAAACGTTAATTAAAATTGAAATTAGAGATTCAGTTCTTCTTATAGACGTACTATTAAAAATCACCCTGAACTGAAGAACTGAATCTCTAATTTCAATTTAAATTAACGTTTCATGTTAATTACAACATGCCTTTTAAGCAAATACGTGCTTCATTTTAATTCTCGTAACCATTTTCACAAAATTCAGTGTTAAAGGTGTGAACTTTACCACTCGCATACAAGAAAACTAAAAGTAGTGAGTATGGCTCCGAATGATACAGTCAATAAACAATCGGTTCCGCAAAAACCGTGCAAAAGATGCAAATCTGCTGCCCTTTCAGGGTTAAAGTGTATCGTGTGTGGAGTGTTATCACACAATAGTTGTGTCGAATTGTTAAAAAAAGAACACATTGTGGTTATTGATAATAAAACCATAAATTGTTGTACGGAGAACAAGGTGAATGAAGCACGTGTAGTCGTCAGTGATCAGTGACGAAATTGTGCAATTTCGTGTAACGATGATGCGCGCGCGGTCGAAATTCTCTACCTAAAAGAATTAATTAAACAAAAAGACACTATTATCTCAAATCAACAAGATGTGATTGTGTCCTTAAAAAAGCAAATTGATTTAATCAATATTATAAATGACCCGGAAATATCCAATAAACTGTCGATGCGAGAATCGAAAAAGGAAAACAATATGAAATTAAGTAAAACCAATGTTAAAAAGTCGGTTGGAAATAAACTCTCTGAAAAAAATACAAATCATTCTGAAAACATTACTGGTGCTATATCAATGGCAAACGAAATGTGCAAAACGGAAAGTGCTACGGTGAAAGAGGCAACATATGCAGCCATCACTGCCCAAACATTCACGGAACATAGTACGGAATGGAAGCGCAAGAACAACGACACGCGGAAAAACATGCAAATAACAACAGGTACAAAAAATTTGGCAGTTGAGGGAGTCAAGAGTGCAGCAAGGTATGGTTATTTACATGTATACAGACTGGATCCAGAAACCGATGTCAATAATCTATTAAAATACTTAAAAACTATTTCGCCCACCGTAAGCTGCGACAAATTAATTTCAAAACACCCAGAGGAAGATGCATCTTTTAAGATTACGGCACCAATGCTGGATTTAGAAAAATTTAAAAATCCTGAAATATGGCCAGTTGGTGTCTGCGTTAAACGTTTTTTTACGGTTATACGCCGGCCGATACTACAGAAGTAGCAATAGATATAGATAAAAACAATTTCTTAAAATTCGTTCACGTAAATGTACAGGGTGCTCTAAATAAACTAGATACTATACAGGTTTATGTAAGCGACGAAAGGCCTGATCTGTTATATTTGACGGAACATTGGTGTTCACAGGATAATTTGAATGCCCTCACATTACATGGCTACAGAAAAAGTTCAAGTTTCTGCCGAGAAAACAAACACCGAGGTGGTGTCGTAATTTTCATAAACGAGAAACTCCAAATAAATGACAATCCTCTTGTAAAAGTTGGAAAACTATCAGTCGAGAACCATTGCGAATGCTGTGCTATAGAATTCAAATACAATCAGCGTCAGGCGTGTATGATCGGGATATACAGACCCCCAGCTGGATCTTTCGAGATTTTCACTGAACTATTGATACAGATTCTCCGATTAACCAATAGTTATGAAACAATAATACTATGCGGTGATTTAAATATTGATGTTATGAAAGAAACGGTACATAGCAGAATTCTGCTTGATATATTTGATTCTTTTAGTCTTCATACTACAACGTGCAGCCCGACTCGCATCCAGGTGAACAGACATGGAAGGATATCGGCTACAGGAATCGATTTCATGATAACTAATTTAGACGAGAAGCTGTATGACAGCATGATAGTCGACCCAGATCTGGCAGATCATAGAGGCCATGTACTGCTACTATATTCCGATTTAACACATACCTTTGTACCTCCCAGTAAATGCAGATATCGGTCCTTAACTGCAAATAATGTCCGTGAGTTTTAAAGACAGTTATTAAATGAACAGTGGGAATCTGTATATGAACTAAGTGATATAAATTTATCGTTTTCTACATTTATAAAAAATTTTGAATGGCATCTTAACGCTACTTGTCCATTTAAAGAAAAAAATGACAGACAGTCAATAGGAACCAAATGGATCAATCATGAAATAAAAACATTAAGACGGGAGCTAAGAGATCTGTTCCTACTTTACCGAGACACAGGAAGTTCTCAATTACGAGAACTGTATATAGCAAAAAAGAAAAACTACAAACTTCTGATCATAAAGGCTAAACGTGAATATATCAACCATAAAATAGAAAATGCTGAAAATAAAACGAAGGAAATTTGGAAATCTGTAAACTATATTACGGGTCGCAAACCTTGCAATACACAAAAATTGTCTCTCAGAAAAAATGAACAAATAATTGAAGAGCCGCATTACGTTGCTAATACTTTTGCAGAATACTTTTCCAACATTACCCTCGAGCAATTACAAAAACATTACACTCAGGGCTTATCAGACAAATGCACTCTTGGACAAACCATATCGCAATCGATGTATTTCGGGGATATCACTGAAGAAGAGATTTTGACAGCAATAAGACAATTGAAAAATCGGAATCCTACGGGACTAAATGGTATTCCCACAATAATATTGAAGCATAATATGAATTTACTAGCCCAACCTCTATGTTATCTTTTCAACCTTTCAATTAAACAAGGAAATTATCCGGATGCGTTAAAACAGTCAGTAGTATTGCCACTTCACAAAAAAGGAAAACGGGATGAGATATCAAATTACCGTCCTATCTCTATCATCAGTGAATTCTCAAAAATATTTGAAAAAATTGTACATAAAAGAATATATAGTTACCTGGAGCACTTTCACCTGTTGTCGGAAACCCAATATGGTTTTAGGAGCGGCA
The DNA here is from genome assembly GCA_958336345.1 of Dorcus parallelipipedus. Taxonomy (NCBI): domain Eukaryota; kingdom Metazoa; phylum Arthropoda; class Insecta; order Coleoptera; family Lucanidae; genus Dorcus; species Dorcus parallelipipedus. Next base: position 14,344,598 of record OY284479.1, read on the forward strand.
AGTCGACAGCGATCGCATGCATTGATTTCATTGAACATATTTATGAGTCGTTAGATAAAAACTTGTATGTTGCAACTTTGTGCTTCGACCTGAGCAAGGCGTTTGACACAGTGCGAACTGAATTTTTACTGGTTAAATTATTCTCCTTAGGAATTCGGGGAAATATTCTTAAGTGGCTGAGATCCTATCTAACCAATCGGACTCAAAAAGTAAATGTTGATGGACATTACTCGAATATAATGGATATTGACTTTGGTGTGCCCCAGGGATCAATACTTGGACCGCTTTTATTCTTAATTTTTGTTAATGACCTGCCAAATAATATCAAGTGTTCTGGAAATCTTGTTGCTTTTGCGGACAATTTTGCGGACAATCAATTGTTGTTGCGGATACGGAAGCACGTAGTCTAGAAAAAACTCTAAATGAAATTGCTTCTGCATTCAACCAGTGGTGTTTTAAGAACTGTTTAATTTTAAATAGTGCAAAAACGGTACATGTCAATTTTTATCAACGTAGAGTAGTGCCTCAAATTTCTGTTATTATAAATGGCGAAAATATTGAAGTTTCTGAAACTGTTCGCCTCCTAGGTGTAATTGTAGACAGTAAACTAAACTGGTCATCCCATATAGACAATGTATGCAAACAAATAAACAGTGCTTACTTCGCAATAATGAAACTAAAATCATGTATGGATTTAAGTTGTCTCATTCAAACATATTATGCTTTAGTTCATTCAGCTCTTATGTATTGTTGTGAATTGTGGGGGAATGCACACCAAGCCGAAAGGGTTTTCCTTGCTCAAAAGCGTGTAGTACGGTTAATTTTCAATATTGGACCCAGAGATACCTGTAAAAATGTTTTTATCGAAAACAAAATTTTAACTCTTGCCTCTATCTACATTTATCGCTGCCTAACTTATACTTTTTCTAACAAAAATAAATTTACAATAAATCAAGACATACATGGACGTGACACCAGAAATTGTGATTTATTTACGGTAACGAAACATAATACAGCATTATTTGAAAAATCTCCGGTATATGTGGGGAAAAAATTATACAATAAACTGCCTTCTAATATTCGAGGGTTGGCCGATATTGCGCTTTTCAAAAAAAGAGTTAAGAAATTCTTAATAGAAAATGCCTTTTATTCTGTACAACAATTCTTACAATATTAATTTATGTTCTGTTTGTTTTCGTTTAATTGTTTTTATTGTTATTTAACGAGTCTACTGTGCTAGACTAGTACAAAAACTACTCTAACTTGTTATTGTAATTGTTCTTTACACTTTACATGTACTATATATATTTATTGACACAGCGTTTGCAATGTAATTTTTCCTTATATTATTTGTATATTATTAATATGTAAATTGACATACCACAACTACCTGTATGTAGCACGTGATTAATAAATGATTGATTGATTGATTGCCCGTTCACAATGACTTCACGTAACAAAATTAATCCCTAAATACAGGTTTGAAGCATTTTTTTGTAATGTAAATACTTAAATGTGTGTAAATATGAACTGTAAATCATTTAAATTTATAATTACTACGTTTACATTAACAAACAGTCATTCAAATGATTAATTTACGTTACGTTAAGTGATTGTGAACGGGATATAAAAGTCTGAGGACAATTTATTTGCAGTTTTGTCTTCAGTGCCCGTGAGGAAAGCTTTTACCTGAAGCTTTACAGGTATTTAAGTGACACCCTGTATAAATAACGGTAAGCTATTTTTTCAGTCCAGCTACACTGAGTACGTGAAGTACCTACACTAAAAATTAAGCGCCAAATCCAAACTAACATCAATCATTAAGGACTAACTTAGAGAACACCCTAAATTCGACTAATTATTTTCATTGCTTAAATATAGAACCACATATTTAAATAAAATATGAAAGCAGAGTTTTCTCCATATGACTAAAATAATAATAAACAAAATTAAAAAAAAAAAACACGATCACGATATAATTATAAATTATATAACATGTTAGAGTTTATGGTTGTCATCCGTCAGTTATGTTGAAGAAGGTCATTTCTGACTTTGTATTATACTGACGCTGGATAGTTTTTATTTTATTTAGCGAATATAGAGAGTCTCTGAATTAATTAAGAATATAAAAAATTAGACACAAGAGTCATGTAATAGTAATTTGTCGTATATAAATAAATATGCGGCGATAGATTAAAAAATGGAAAGCGAATCGCAATGAAGTATAAATAATAAAAACGAATGAAGAAAATCGGTTGCATTCTCAGTAACGTGAATAAATTTATTTATGTTTTAACTTTAAACCTTTATAAAATATTTTAGGGTTTCCGTATGCTTACTTGGGAATACCTTGATTTTGAAAGAGTCGTATGTGGTATTTTTACAGTACCTATTCGTGTCGGAAATAAAACTTTACATGTATAGAACATTTAAAATTGTTTGAACTTCATTAAATACAGTGTCTTTCAAAAAGTGTGCTACAAATGGGAATTTTCTTTATTATCAGTTTTTATAAAAATTTATTAACGCAGAACGCTTCTGCATCCCTTAAAGTCAAATTGGAAAATGTCAGATGAAATTTATCTTGAACGGTATACAGCGTGGACACCGATAAATGAAGACGGCTTAAGAGTAAAGTACCCTTATTTTACAAGCTGCAGCAAAATGTCATAAGAATAAGTTGTTCAGAATTAAAAGTTATAGCTAAATATGAAATTACAGCCTTCCAGCTCAAAAATAAAAAAATCACAATTTATTGTGAACCACTCTTTATACACACTACATTAGGAAATACTGGTTGGATTAAAGTGTCCGTCAAAATAATATGAATAGGAAAACATTAAATTGGTTCTTATTTCTCAATTATTTTATTTGGTTTTTAGTGATTATTTCAATGCGTTCGAAAACTTTGTGCTTTCTTGTAGCATTCGTCATTCATACATTAAAAAAATATGATACATTTAAACGAAGTTACATTTTCAATGATTTACTGTGAAGAATACTAAAAATTATAACCTTTATCATTTAAACGTTAATTCAAAAGGAACAGTTCATTAATTTTAATACACATCAGTACAAACTAAAAAGAATACTAAATGAAAATTAACGTATATTTATGAGTATGAGCTAATCAAAGTTAAACGATATGAAGTAGTAGTTACTAAAATAACAAGAAAAAGTTATTGGTAAACAGAAATATAAACAATAAAGAATTTCGAGTTCATGAAATTCTCGCCCTGTATTCTAGCCGACGGAAAATGAAAACGTAGGTTTTATGGCCGTAAAACTCTAATGATTTGCCCTGCCTTATCTTTATTAATACTTTAAATTATTTTAATGTAAAGAGATTTTGCAAATATTTTAGACGAGGTTCCGATGCAGCAGAAAATTACACCGCGGAACATATAATTTTAATAATAATCAAGTTGTATATAAGTAAAGCATTTCATGCTCTTTACTAAAGGATTACATTTTTGTCGTGCACTTCTCTGCAATAAAATTAATCACGAACTATTACAGTTTAAAAAATAAAAATAAATTTGTCATAATAAAATATGAGGCAGAGCTAAATAAAAATCTTAAAAGTGGCCTAAAAGCTGTACCTAACGGCACCTTGCCTTATAAGTTGGCACAAATATTATTTTTGAGATGTATAAACTATAAAATAATTACCGCATTACGAGAAAATTCAATAGGTATTTTATTTTATTAAATTGTAATGCAAGAATGAGACATCAAGCAGAAAAAAATAAAAAACGAAATTTATCGATATACCTTCCCAATTATTCGGACGTCTGGAGTATCCACGGCTTTTCCAATAGGCATCGTGGTTGGGATTCTTTTGATTCGCATTATTATCCATTTTATCTTTGTCTTTATTCATTTTAAAATAATAATTACTTAATATTTTAAAATCGTACCCTGCGCATCACAACACACAATATACATTCATATCTCAATCGCGAACTACGTTACACTTCGAAGGCACGGCTTTCGCCCATTATTTATATCTGAATTTAATGCTCGGGGAAGTCCTTTCTTGCAGCTTAAGAAACGTACGTTTGGTAAGAATAATGACAGATTTACTTTATTAAAAAGTTTTAAAACACGAAAATATTTTAGGGCTGAAAAAATTAAGTTCCTGCTTGAGCTGACCCTCCCGCCAATTTTAATTATTCATACATACATGTGTATGTATATCTGATTTTAACCATTCGGGGAAGTCCTTTTCTACAATTTAAATAAAAATATATTATGTATATTCGAATTTGAATAATATTTAAAATACCAGGATAATAAAAGATTCTAATGCATAAACCAAGTACATACTTTAGAGAAATGAGCAAAATTAAAAGCATAAGACTATTTCCTATAAGGTTAATATATTTGGAGTTTTAATGACGAAGGAAAAAAATCCTTTCTTGTTCTGCAAACCACTCACTCACGGGAGCGAGTACTTCTTCGTCGACAGAAAAATGAATTTCCTATAAAAGTTTCTCCAGTTTAGGGAATAAAAAATAATCACTGGAAGCCAGATCTGAGTGGCCGTTCAAAAATTTGAAAATCAGTGTTATGGATGGCACCCATTGAAATCCAACTCACTTGTGAGCTGGTGCGTTATCCTGGTGAAACAAAACGCCTCGACCAATTTTCCGCGTCTTGTTTCCTTCACTGTTTCACGAAAAATTTGTCTGCATAATATTGGCCTGAGATGGTATGCCAATGTAATCAATATTCAACAAAAAGAACTTCTTCAGAATCCCAAAAAATTGTCACCATGACCGGAGAAAGAAGTGACCCGAAATTTTCGTGAAGACGATAGATGTGTTTTTATGCTGCCATTTCACACTTTGTACTTTTGAACCTGGATAATAACGATGGATCCTAGTTGTGAATAGAACTTTTTGTTTAAACTCAAACTTTTTGTTTAAACTCTTCTACTTTTCAGTAAAGAAACCAAAATGTGCTAAAACACTACAGTGTGTCTATTCAGGCAATACATATATGGTATAAATACAGAAACTTATTAATTTCTTTCATTAATTTTCTGTAATGCTTTAATAATTTATAAGTAAAAAGAAGTATGAATGTTTTGATATATCCGGATCAACCAATTTTTTTTTGAAATTCATAAAGGGAAAATAACATTACCTTTTTTAACTCTTTTCAAATGCATGAAATGAATGATTGTTCTATAATCTTATTCTACTTTTTCATTACTTTGCATTAAAAAAAATGAAACAAAGAAAAAATGAAACAAAGAGAAAGGGCTCAAGTGGAAGGTTTAAATTATTGAATACTTAATTTTAAAAATTCCTTCTAGCAAAAGAGGGATAACCATTCTAAAAAAATGATTGGATTTGAAATCTAAATAGTAAATAGTTTGATTATTTTAATATAATTAAAACGTAAAGTAATTTTAAATAATAAAACATAACAAAAATATAGTTATTTCTGGCTTTATCAAGAACATAAAACTTAATTAAATTAGTAAAATAATTAATAAAAATAAAGTAATGAAAGTAAAGCATATAAGAGGTAGCGAGTTTTATCATTAATATTCATTGATAATAATTAAAAGGAATAATTACTTAATTTAGTTAATTTAATGAAGGAAGAAAAATAAATTAACAAACTGACATTTTCTAAATCTAATAAAGTAAAGATAAAAATACCTTATTTGATTTAACTTTTTTCTGCATTCTCTGATCACTGTGGGTTCAAAGAAAGAAAAGTAAAAGAGGATCGAAACGGATGGTCTGAATCATTATTGAATATTTGGTTTGAACCGTTCGGGGAAGTCCTTTCTTACAGCATTTTATTTTACTTTACAAAAAGAAGAATGAATCGTTCTTAACAAAAATATGTTGGAATGTGAATCATTTCTAAAACACTAAAACTTCAAGAGCTTTTAAGACAAGAAACAAATATTTTAGGAACGATGAGAATAAAAAGTTCACAACTTCTAACTAGGCTTTCTCGAAGAGCTTACACACATGTTTTATTACCTTTATTTAAATTTAACCATTCGGGAAAGTCCCTTCTTAGTGTCTTTGAAAACACGATTAATGGGAAAAATGTAAAAAAATCTCGTGATTCCTTAAAGATATGGAAGTTATAAGATTGGAATTTTTATTAATTTACCAATTTTGAATATTTCAAAAAATTTTGTAGTGAAAGACATATTTAAAATGATGTTCAACGATAATTTTTATTTAAAATCAATAAATATGTCTTTTTTTTACTGAATATGTATTGTCTAATGTCAGTTGACAGAAACATAAACATAAGGTAGAATTTTTTTAACATTTTTCCATGCTCAGAGGGTGCCCTGAATAGTGCTGAATGGCGCTATTTCACCATTTTTGAAGCACCCTGTATATTAAAAAAAAGTAAGCCAAAATAAATTATTTCTGAAACACTCAAACTCAAATTGTTTAAAATAAAACAATGAATAATGAAGAATATAAGATGTAATAAATTCGATCATATTATAAATACTAATATGTAATGACAAGGAATAAAATTTTCCCTACATTCCCTGATCACTTGACGTACTAAAAAAAAAATAAAAGAAAGGAAAAGAAAAGGGCTGGAACGAAATGTATGGCCTGAATCATTATTGACTATTTGGTTTAAACAGTTCGGGGAAGTCCTTTCTTACGTCATTTTACTTTATAAAAAGAGGAATGAATCATTAAGGAAAACATGTTCGGAACGTAAATCATTTCTAAAATACAGAAACTTTAAAAGGTTTTAAAACAAGAAACAAATATTTTAGGAAACAGTAGAAGCAAAAAGTTTAAAATTTCTATTATAAATCTTCTCGAAGAATTTAACCGTCCGGAAAAGTCCCTTCTTGCTCTCTTTAAAAACGTGCTAAAACGACTAAAATGGAACAAATATATGTTTATCTGAAACAATCAAACTCAAATTGTTTAAAATAAAGTAATGATTAATAAAGAATATAAAAAGTAATAAATTCAATCATTAATATTAATATGTAATAACTACAAGGGATAATTAATTAATAAATAAATGACCTAAATTTTTTCCTATATTTTCTAATCTCTCAAAAAAAGCAACAGAAAGGAATAAGGGCTGGAACGAAAGGAATGGTCTGAATCGTTGAACATTTGTTTTTAACCTTTCGGGGAAGTCCTCTCTTACAGTAACTTACTGTACTTTATAAAAAGCATAATGAATTGTTCTTATGAAAAACGTATTCGAATATGAATCCTTTCTAAAATATTGAAATTTCGGAAGGTCTTAAGGAAATAAATATTTAGGAACAAGTAGAACTAAAAAGTTTAATAAAATTCTAAGTGGGCCTCGAAGAATTTCCGTTATTACGTGTATTTAAACATTCGGGGAAAGTCCCTTCTTGCTCTCTTTGAAAACGTAGAGAATTAAAAAGCTATACATGCTCGAATATCGATAGTGTAAATCGCAAAGGGCGTAATTCCATTTAGCAAAATTTTACAGGAGAGCTAAAAAAGAAACGTATTTTGCCTGTCAACAATTTGAAACTTGGAGATAGGTATTTTTCTATACCAGCTTTTGTTGCAAAACGGTGACTTAGATATGTATTTATCAGACTATAGATATGCTATTATATTACTAGATGGTGCCATAAAAAATATTTTAGAAAAAATGGAGTTACGCACATTGCGATTTACACTATCGATATATAAAAAAATAATGACAGCTGTAATTCTTGCCAAATGAAAATGTAATTAAATTGATTTGTTTAATTGGCAGTATTAGAGAAATAGAATATCTTATAAGTCACGTGAATTATTACAGCCTTCTTGGGCTTCATCAGAGATATGTACTAAAAAATTACTTTTTGAAAGGATAATAATTAAATTATACACTTACATATTTTTGAAATTTCCAATAACCCAAAAACAAACCCAGTAAAGAAAACTTTTTGAAAAAATTGTCTAATACTTCGCAAAATTGAAAGGAAACAGTTATGTTTTCATCTTTCAAAATGCAAAATGTGACACTAAAATAAATAACGTAAGTAACTATGGAAACATTGAGTGAAATTAATGACAGCTGTAATTCTTGCCAAATGAAATTGTAATTAAATTGATTTGTTTAATTGGCAGTATTAGAGAAATAGAATATCTTATAAGTCACGTGAATTATTTCAGCCTTCTTGGGCTTCATCAGAGATATGTACTAAAAAATTACTTTTTGAAAGGATAATAATTAAATTATACACTTACATATTTTTGAAATTTCCATTTGGCAAGAATTACAGCTGTCATTAATTTCACTCAATGTTTCCATAGTTACTTACGTTATTTATTTTAGTGTCACATTTTGCATTTTGAAAGATGAAAACATAACTGTTTCCTTTCAATTTTGCGAAGTATTAGACAATTTTTTCAAAAAGTTTTCTTTACTGGGTTTGTTTTTGGGTTATTGGAAATTTCAAAAATATGTAAGTGTATAATTTAATTATTATCCTTTCAAAAAGTAATTTTTTAGTACATATCTCTGATGAAGCCCAAGAAGGCTGAAATAATTCACGTGACTTATAAGATATTCTATTTCTCTAATACTGCCAATTAAACAAATCAATTTAATTAAAAAAATAATATTCCAAAATAAATAATTTCTGAAACGCTCAAGCTCAAATTGATTAAAATAAAATAATGAATAATAAAGAATATAAGAAGTAAAATAAATTTAATCATTTAATATTAATATGTAATAATTACAAAGAACAAATTTGTTAAATGAAGGAAGAGAAACAAATTAATCAACTAGATTATTATTACTAATCAAGTAAAAATAAATTTACACCTCTTAACCTAAAATTTTCTTGAATTTTCTGATCTGAAAGATCTGAAGAAAAACAAGAAAAGAATAAGAGTTAGAACGAAATTAATGGTCTGAATCATTATTGAATGTTTGGTTTTAACCGTTCGGGGAAGTCCTTTCTTACAGCATTTTACTTTACTTTATAAAAAGAAGAATGAATAGTTCTTAAGAAAAATATGTTCGAATGTGAATCGTTTCGTGAAATAATTAACTTCAAAAGGTCTTAAGGCAAAAAATAAATATTTTAGGAACAAGCAGAACTAAAAAGTTCAAGATTTCAAATTAGGCCTTGTGTATTTAATTTTAACCGTTCGGGAAAGTCCCTTGCTGTCTTTAAAAACGTGCATAATTAAAAAGGTATAAATATATTCTAATAATTTTAAGCGTTCTATTAATTTTTATTTTAAAACAAAACACGAAATAGTTAATAAACTAATTTATTTAAAAAGAAACTAATTAACACTAACATTTATCTATAAGCTTATATCTAATTTCTTTTAACAGCCGAGCGAAATGTAGCGCGAACTTTTATGCGAAACTATCTAATGCCGAATTCTTCCCCGAACTCTGTGTCCCACTCCCGGCCGCGTGCATTTATAAGCCGAGCCTGTTGTTTTCGCACTTTCTAGATCGCGACAGGCTGTCTGATCTAGTTAAAGGACTCCCCACACCGAGGCGAAACTTTCGCGACGCAAACTTTCCGCTGCGAAAAATGCCGGCGGTACGGCAGCGAAACTCGGTATTCACACCAACGCGAAAGTTTCATAGTGCTCACGCGATTTTTCCGCCTGTATATGGACTAAGATATACTTTGAAAGCCTGCTACAGTTTTTTTTTTTCGATTGAACATACGGTATTTAAAAATATATAAGCAAACCTACAATTTTCTTTTAGCTCTAACCCTCTCTGCTCCCAAACCTTGTCCTTTTTCCTCACATTTTTGCAGTCTTCATGACTTAAATCGTAAATGATAGGATACAGCTTAACAATTTCGATTAAAGGACTCCCCACACCGACGCGAAACTTTCGCGACGCAAACTTTCCGCTGCGAAAAATTCGCCGGCGGTACGGCAGCGAAACTCGGTATTCACACCAACGCGAAAGTTTCGTGCTCACGCGATTTTTTCGCCTGTATATGGACTAAGATATACTTTGAAAGCCTGCTACAGTTTTTTTTTCGATTGACCATACGGTATTTAAAACTAATTAAGCAAACCTACAATTTTCTTTTAGCTCTAACCCTCTCTGCTCCCAAACCTTGTCCTTTTTCCTCACATTTTTGCAGTCTTCATGACTTAAATCGTAAATGATAGGATACAGCTTAACAATTTCGATTAATTTTTCTATTAACGCCATTTTTAATATACGCGAAACTGCAGCGGCGGCGGAAAAAACGGTGCATGCAGCGTCAGACAATTACAACGCTGCATTTCCGAGACCGTTGCGGAATCCGCGCGTCCCGGTGTGAGCATTGGTCCGCTGCGGTTTCGCAACAGCAGCGGCAGCGAAAGTATCGCGTCGGTGTGGGGAGTCTTTTATTCTGCCGCCAGCATTTTCTCGGCTGTCGCCTAAGGTGCGTCGACTAGACGACTGTGACGCAAGATGCAGTCTGACGCCGGCTGGTGTCGACAAATCATTACAATATGTAAAAAAGTAATATTCCAAAATATTTTTTTTTCTAAAACTCTCAAGCTGAAATTGATAAAAATAAAATAATGAATAATAAAGGTTACAACAAGAAATAAATTCAATCATTAATATTAATGATATATATGATAAGGAATAATTATGTTAAATGAAGGAAAAAATTGTTGATTAATTTATCAACTGGATTATTCTAAAAACTAAACAAGTAAAAATAAATTTGCCCTTCTTGACCTAAATTTTTCTCGCATTTTCTGATCACTTGACGGGCTGGAACGAACGATCTGAATTGTTGAATATTTGATTTTAAGCGGTCGGAGAAGTCGTTTCTTAGAGCTTTACTTTACTAACTAAAACAGAAATGAATCATTTTTAAAAAAATATGTTCGAATGTGAATTATTTCTAAAGTTGTGAGAAAAATACAAAATATTGAAACTCAAAAACAAAAAATAAAAAAGTTGAAGAGAAAGTCTATCATTTATTAGAAAAACTAATTTTTGTTAGGCTCTTCGCTGCTACGAATATTTTCATTTATCCTTTCAGGAACTCCTTTTTGCTGCTTTTCAAATGTGTATTTAATTAACATTAAATTAATGGGGATTAATTTTACCTAAAAAAAAATCCGTTATAAATAATTTCTAAAATACACAACTAGATTATCTTTCAAGAAACAAATATTTGACAAAAATTGAATACAAAAAAAATCAAAATCTTCATGCAGACCTTCTGCTTCTACGCATATTTCATTTTAACATTTCGCTGAATTCCTCTCTTGCTCGGTTTAATAAGAAAATAATAATAATATTAATTAATTATTAATAGTAATACAAATAACAAACACATAAATATTTTCTGCTTGGCTTTTTGCTATTATGAGTACTTGTTTATTCTTTCGGGGAAGTCCACTTTTGCTGAATGTACATATATTAAATTTAATTGAAAGGGATTAATTTTATCTAAAAAAGATTATGTTCCGTTATAAATAATTTCTAAGATATTCAACTCTATTAGGTTTCAAGGCAACAAATTTGATACACATAGAAAATTAAAATTTTTAGGTTGGCCTCTTGCTTTTTTATACAGGTGTCCCAAGTCTCTGGAATAGTGCAAAAATGCCCTTTTGTATACATTTTATCAAAAAAAAAATTTATTTATTAGGTCAATTTCGAATCAATTTCTAAAAATATTCATTTTAAGTTATTGAATATTACTTAATTAATAGGTTTTTATACTAATACATAAATACTGAAACTGTTTTGGTATTATTTTAGATTTTTTTTTTAATTGCTGAAAGTTATTGCCAACTTCATACCGGTTTCAAAAGAAATAAACTTTTATGATATTTTTTTAAACTGTGGCCTTTTCTACAATCAAAAATTGCAAGATGCGAAATACTTTTTTCCACTACTAGTACTATAGCCTGTCATTTTGACATGTGTTAGGTTGCTGTGAAAAACAATTTCTCGACCTGAGGTAAATAATTTTATTATTTACCGGTAAATAATGAACATCAATGTTACGTACGCTTTCAGGTACAAATTTTTTGATTTTTCAAGCAATAGATTGTTTGCCACTTGTCCGGCAATTTCCCGCATTTCAGGCGGCGTACAATTTAAATCGCCGTACATCGTTTACCGTACTTACTTTATTTAATTGACGATTTGGCAAAAAGATCGACGTAATGTTTGTGACAAATTAAAAAATTTAAATCAACTGTCATGTCGGTAATACAGAAAACTGTAAACCTTTCGTAATTTGAAATAAATATTTGTTCAAATTAAAATTATCATTTGCACTAGTAGTGGAAAAAATAGTATACGGTAGAGAAGTCTTATAACCCTCGGTCCTTTCTGGATTCAATAGTTATTTATGTACCAAGGTGGCAAAGTGGCACTTTATCAAACGAGTTTGCAAATTGCGAGCCAAGGCGAAGCCGCGGTGAGCAAGCAAACGAGGTCGATAAAGACACTTTGCTGCCGTGGTGCATATAATATTTTTTCGACTACTACATACTCAACCATTTATTTTTAAATATCCAAACGTTGCAGATTTATATCTATGTTTATACAGGGTGGGCCAATAGTGCGTATTCGGAAGATAGCGACTTTATTATTGCATATTCTTAAAATCCGTGTGCGCTAAGACTTAGATGAAATATAGCTGCATGATTTAAAATTAGTTACAATTATACAGGGTGTTTCGTCTGGACGTGCCAACCCAAAGTTATGTTTTTTTTAATGGAACACCCAGTATATTATGAGCTCAGCTGATTCGCCTTTAAAAATGGAACAATTTTTTATAAGATGACTACGTACCTAAATGTAATACTTTTCGAGATATTGGCATTTAAACGTAAAAATACGGTATGTTTTGATACGCTGTAGATACGTTGTTTATTAAAATTTTATTTTGTAATTTTATAGGAATATTACATAACTTGTGGGCAGTAAAAAACAATGTTCTTTTTAAAAATAGGTCACATACTTTTTACAGGGTGAATCATAACTCGAATGCCTATTTTACTCTGATTTTTTAAATGGAACACCCTGTATATTATCATTAATTCTGACACATCGTAGATTAAGCAGAATTTCAGCATTAATCATGGCAAATGCGGGAAATTTAACATCAGCAAAATATTTAGATTTCTTGCAAAACAATTTGTTTGAACTGGTCGAAGATATTGCTCTAAGAAGAGATGTCTGGTTCCAGCATGACGGAACATGCAATCACCGTTAGGACATATCTTAACGAACGCTTTCCAAATAAGTGGATTGGTCGCGGTGGGCCTTTCCATTGGCCACCACGATCCCCTGATCTAACTCCAATAGATTTCTTCTTGTGGGGTTACATAAAGCAAATTGTATATACAGAAGCAACAACTGATGTCGACGATCTGAAAAATAGGATAAAGGACGCATTTGCCATGATTAATGCGGAAATGCTGGAAAATGTTCATCGATCCACCCAACAGAGGATAGGGGGAAGCGGTGCACATTGATGCAGGGGGTACAATGATAAACCACCAATATCTGATTATAGAAAAACGTTATTCGGACCGCGACATCGCCATGTTTGCACAAAGCAGTTGCGCCTGCGCCGCCCGCCAGTCAGTTGGCGTTTGACGAGAGCAAGTATATTTTTTGCGCGGCCATATAAAAAATCAAGTGAAATGTAAAAGTGTTCCAACGTCATTTACTTGAGACCTAAAGATACCAAAGGTAAGTAATTCCGATCAGTAATTAGGATTACACGTGTTTTTAAAATAAATTCAATAGTTTATTTGATATAAATTTTAATTTTTCGAAAATGTCAGTTGGGGTACATTGATACACTAAGATACGGGGCGCATTGATGTGTATAAAAGTGCCCCGCTGGTGTATAAAAGTGCCCCGATAGTACATAAAAGTACTTCAGTAGTATAACAGTGTACGAAATTTCTAAACTCTTTTTTTCTTTTTTTCAGAAAATGGTACGAACTTTTGTACCCAAGACTGATAGGACAAGCATCGACGAAGAGAATATAAAGAATGCTATATCGAAGACGTTGTCTATACGGAGAGCAGATTTTGTGGACATGAATATAAATGAAAAAGATGATGAAGTGGCCGAAAATTGTGAAGCAGATGACGTACCGGCTGCTGTAGCCTCTATAGATCATTTGGGGACTCGAATGGAAGAGCATGTTACATTGAATATGGTTCCGCCAATAATGTCCACCGAAGTAGTTAGACCATATCCAAAAAAAGGCATTGATAAAAATGCTTCCTCGTCGAAGAAAGGAAGAGAGAAAGGGAAATCGAGAGTCTTGAAAGCCTGAAAAAGATAGATTACAGAGATTGCACGAAGAGAAGCAAAGAAAACAACAAGTTAAAATGATGAAACAGAAAGTAAAAGATTTAAAAACGGCGAAACAATTATTGGGTTTACCGGAAACTAAAAAGATTAAAAATAAAAAACGTAGTCGTCCACAATCTGACTCTGATAGCAGCCAGAATGAGTCTGTAAAATTAAGTGAAAATGATGTCGAAGATTTTGAAATTGCATCTGATCCAGAAGATGAGGATTTAGATCTTGATGTGCTCAATCCTGAAAATATAAATATTGGAGATTTCTTACTCATTAAATTTGAAAAGAAAAAGTCCGTCGTTCACTACGTCGCCAAAGTAATTTCCAAATACAACTTGACCGATTATCAAATGTCATATCTCAGGAATAAACCAGGATCTTGTGTGTTTGTCTTCCCCAGTGTAGAAGATAAGGCAAGCGCAGATTTCAAAGATGTTATTTTGCTGTTGCCAAAACCAAATTTCTTAAAGGGCACGTCTCGAATGTCATCTCTTTATTCTTTTTCTATTGACCTAAGTGAATATAATGTGCAATAGAGGCTAATCGTTACGAAACCAAATAAGCTTCTTTAATAACTATTTTTGCCTCTAAGTTCCTGTACATTTGAGAATTTTCAAATTTTTTTCAATTGATAGATGTTTGAGGAAAGATTAGTATTTATTTTTTGTTATAAAAATTTGCCAAAAAGTTTTAGTGTGAAACACTGTTCATTATGCCGAATTTACACGTGTATAGTAGCTAACGCAAGTTACTAAAGCAAGTTACTAAATTTAGTTACTTGCATCATGTAGACAGAGCTATTAAACTAAATAGCCATTGTCTACATGATGCAAGTAACTAAATTTAGTAACTTGCTTTAGTAACTTGCTACTTGCTACTATACACGTGTAAATTCGGCATTACAATACGATTAAGATTGTAACCTAACAATTTGTAAGGCTGATTATGATTTCTCACAATAAAAATTTATTTTCTTATTAAAATTTTGTTATTATTAACCGTTCTCATACAATTTAGGCTTTGTATCAAAGTACCCCATCCAATGTATCTAAGTGCCCCATAGGTGGGGCAGATTGATACAATGTCCATTTTTTTTATAAATCATCATATTATTTTTATTTTCTAACTCAGTGGTTCTATTCTTTGCTATTATAATATTGATTAGTTATGCTGTGCACTAAATAAAATATTATTTGACTCATTTTTGAAACACACAACATAAAATTAAATTTTTCTGTATCAATCTGCCCCACTTTCCCCTACAGTTGTGTGAAGAACAACACGGCCAACATATCGAACATTTATTAAATTAATTGTTAATTTTATTCTTAATGTAAAATCATATTGTTATTAATGATTTAATTATTTAAGTAATGTACATAAAATAAGCAATTCAAATGATAATGTTCATTTCTAACAAACTAAAAACTTAAAATCAGATTGAATACAACTTTTTAAAATAATTTTCAGTTAAAATGAACGATTTGTCATGGAAGTAATTCATTAGAAGTCGGAATAAACGCCGCATTACAGAGTTTCTAATTTGAAGTGTCATTATGTGAGAATTAAATGTGTACCGATGAGAAGTTAGCAATAAAATTCCAGCAATAAAGTTATAAAATTTCAAAACGCTATTGCCGCTACAATAACGATCACAGATCAATAATATTTAATCCATTGTAAAGAGTATAATGTGTACATTCTCCTTGTATCAAGAAATTGAAGAAATATTTGATATTAAGTTGAAAACCACTATTTAAACCAGCATGAGTAAAAATTCATGTAACACAATAAAAAAAATGTTTTCAATGAAAATTTTCACGCAGTTATAAAGTAAACATCTATATCTATTCAATAATGCCTTTGGAAAATTTTAGCCGGTCGATTTTAATGAATTACAAATATATTAAAAGTACACTTTCACGGTCATATGACAATAGTCAAATTAGACGCTCATATCTGATTAACCAGCATCTGCATAAACATTTTCTTTACAGAATATGAAAGTACACGTCGAGATCTTCCGTTTTAAGTGAACTCTGAGTTTTAGCCGGTTGATTTGAAGTAATTAGAAATTAATTAAAAGTAACGTGCTCAGTCATAAAACAGTATTAGCTTGAAACACCCATATCTCGTTAACCAGAATTTGCATAAACATTTTCTTTACAGAATATGAAAGTACACATCCAGATCTTTCATTTCAAGTGAACTCTGAGTTTTAGCTGGTTGATTTGAAGTAATTAGAAATTAATTAAAAGTGACGTTCTCAGCCGTAAAGTAGTACCAGCTTCAAACGCTAAAATCTCATTAACTAGACTTTGCATAAACATTTTCTTTATAGAATATGAAAGTACACATCGAGATCTTTCATTTCAAGTGAACTCTGAATTTTAGCCGGTTGATTTGAAGTAATTAGAAATCAATTAAAAGTGACATTCTCAACCGTAAAACAGTGCTAGCTTGAAACGTTCATATCTCATTAACCAGAATTTGCGTAAACATTTTCTTTACAGAATATGAAAGTACACATCCAGATCTTTCATTTCAAATAAACTGTGAGTTTTAGCCAGTAGTGTAACAGTGGGGCTTCTGGGCCAATTCTCCATAAGATTTAACGTAGGGGTCTAAAATCGCGAAACGGTTCTGATTTTTGCTATAGGCGTTGTGTGTGTGAGGGAGTGAGCGAGGTAGTGTGTTGTGCGAGAGAGAGGAGATGTTGTTCGGATTGCATGATTTGGACATGCGATTTTGAGCAGATGGCGCCCTAAGTGCATAGCGGCGGCGCGTCTCTGAAATCGTCCGCTAGAAGTCGGTTGCGTGACGTGGTCTGTTAATCAGAGAGACGCGAATGTAGAAGTTCTGAAATCGTCCGCTAGAGGTCGGTTGCGTCACATGGCCGATTAATCGTGCTTAATGAAAAAAACTTTTTTTCGACGTTTCGCGGAGGAAAGGAAGATTCGAACCCGGTGCTCGCTGTTTGCCAGGCCGACCACCTAACGCACTCGGCCATCGAGCAAATTAGGAGTGACGGGTTAACAAGCGGAATAAAAAAAAAGAGAACTCAACTGTCGTTCGCTCGCCGAGGGTGCGCGCGCGGGTCGGCTTTCACTCAGAATGCTTGGGGTAGGTTGCTGCATCAAGGGTGTATCATGAAGGCTGGGGCGGCTGTCTTGTAGCCTCAAGGGTGAGAGGAGATAATGGGAAATGATACATGTACGTTAGAGGTTATAGCGTTTTATTTTCATTAGAAAAAATGTTCACATTTGATCTTTAAAAATTCGTAAATAATTTTTACATTAATTATGGAACATATGCTGCAGGGCTAAGTATGGTGTAAACAAGATCCATGGATCTTACAAAGTTTCGGTACTCCTGAAATTGTTTCTAAATTTATAATTTCTTTCGAAGGTAAAAATTTTCGAAACAATTTATTTTTTGGTGTCCTTTTACATATATGTATGTACAGTATGTATGCTGATACTGTTGAGTAAATCTGTGTAGAATGTCAGCAATTTCGTGGTAGGGAGTGTAGCCATCCGACCAGCGTAAACAATGATGATTTTGTTCTAATCAATAAACTTGTTTTCTGTATTGTCTATTGAGATATATAACTATTCTATTTATTTGTTTTATATCCAAATGTTTATCATTCTGAAAAGAAAGAAATAAAAATTAACCAAAAACAAATAATAAATGTATGTCTTACTTACATGTAATTTCCTTAATCGATATGCACAAATTGTACCATGAATGCTGAGCACTGCTTTTGTGGAATCGGTTTTTCATCTTTAAATTCAATACCAACTTCGCCCTCCAAAATTTTTGGTATCTGATCTTCCATAATAACCTCCGCGAATCATTTCGGCAAAAACACGGCGAATTCGTCTTCTATTTCAGCCAGTAAAGATTTCCCAAATTTTGTTTTCATAAATTTTAAATTTGATAATTTATATTTTCGAAAAGTTTCCAATTCATTAACTTTCTTTAGCGGCAGGTGATCCAAAGAGAGTTTATTATTTAAACTGTCGAAATCCATCGCGCGAATTTGTTTATAACTGCACTTGTAAACGTTTCACAATAAATGATTAAATATAGCTTCTTTGACCGGTATAAATGCAATAATAATCACAAAAATTCCACAGCGACGAGTAAGTCAATAAATTCAAATCACTTAGCAAAAAACTTTTTTAATTCGATGTATTGTTAGATCCTGACACTGTTGCCAACGCAATAATTTAAATTTTTGTTTACACAACCAACCTGCATGATCGTATTCGAGAATGCTTGTTGCTTTGCATTTTGTACATTGTCCTTTCTTGGCAGTAATGCGCGAAGGAAAGTCTGGAATACTTTGAAATTGCCGACTAAACATGTATGAACTACGAACGAGCAAAAGTATCGAAATGATGCATCAAAACATAATTAGAAATGCTTGTTCAATATAATCCATATAAAAACTGTAAAAGGAATTAAGAAATGGGCTCATTTCATTGGTCAAGCTTAAATTTTTTAAATTTAAATGTACCAAAAAGACTTTTTATTGGTCTAAAAAAAGAATCGTAACGTTTAAATACATTTTTTCTTCTTTCTCGCTTAGTGTCTATAACGAGGCAACGGTGACGGTATATATTTTAAGTAATGGCTTCTTCAATGTTTGGATTGTTCGAAGATATTGTACGAGAAAGCAAACAAGTTGGTCCATTAATTGACGAAATAATTTATGTGTTGAATAAATCTGTAAAAATTTCGACTGGGTTGCATCAGTACAAATTTCCAACCGAGCGTGAATGTATCGCAAGGGGCAAAACAAAAAGTCCTGACATTATCTGGGGAAGAATGGAGAGAGTTTCTAGAATACGTGCTGCGTTTTGAAGAACATTTTAAATTGAAAAGTTCAAAATGTATTCATTGCACAACAGAAGAAGTTATATTTTCTGATTTAGATATTTGCAAATGTGAAATAAAATTAATTTTTCTTCAGTCGAAGGGAAAATTTAAAGTGAAAATTATTAAAAACCAATGTGAGGTAGAATAAATTAGTGTTTAGCAAATTAAAAAAGTTAATTCATCTTGTTGATTATCGCCTTCGAAGGTTGGAAAAACTCGAGTTTCTAACATATTACAATCATGTAATGCAAATAATTGCTTCTAATAAACCTGATGTTATGTTTTTTTTGATGCTTTTATGTTCATACCCAATTTCGCTGGGAGTCCCGTTGTTTTCGCGCGAGTCTTGGGTCGGCATTTTGCACGACTACTTGGTTTACCTCCTGATGGACGCTGGATGCATCACTGGGCGGATTGTGCCTGTCGCCGAGCCCATTTCTGAACGGCTTTGGAGTCCGGTAATTGACGGCAGACCTTTGTTTACATTTGGTTCTGACAACACAAGGTTAGACGGTGTTGCCAACCGCCGATTTACCGACTTACGTGTATGTCATGTCGTATTCTTTTACCGTACGAAGCATGAGGTCTGATTGTTTGTATTGCTCGTAGTTACTCTAAAAGCTGTCACGTGTAGTTTTCAGTCAAATTCGTTTATCTCGTGCTGACAAACTTCGAATTTGACTGAAAACTACACGTGATTGCTTTTAGAGTATTATATACTGTCTTGGATAGCCGGTGACGGGGGGTTTCAGTGGGGCCGATTAATAACTGAAGTTAACAAACGTTTTATTAATCATAAACATGTACAAAATACACACTGTTACACGCTGTTGTAATGGTGAACACACACTGTTGCCAACCTTATTTTTTTGTCTTTTTCATATGTCACTAATAGCGTTTTTCACTGGGACGTTTTCAATGTGAACTGTCCTGGTGCAATTACGTCATTGCACTGTACCAGTTTAGTTATAAGTGCAAGAAATTTGCCCCGCCAGTGAAACACAAATATCAAAGTTAGTGCAGTTGTGCCTAATAGGTTGGTGACAGATTCGTATTTATTTGAGGGTTATGTTTAAGTGTTAGTGGTTAAGTGCTAGTTTTACCGTTTGGTAAATTTATAAAATTGCAAAATGCAGGAAGCCGGTTGTAGTAAAAGGTACAATATTTCGTTTTGTGTTAACGATGAAATACTGAATTTGGAAACTGATCGTAATGACTACCAAAAATTAACAGGTAAAAACTATATCTTTTTGAAATGCCATGTTAATGTAAATGGAATCTTTGTTTTTATTACAGAAAGCAATGATTGTGCTGTTCACTACATCAATGAGCTAATAAATTCTAACTTTATTAAATTGAATGGACCTCTTACGACCATTAAAAGATTACAGGGGGATGGAAAAGAAAATGAAATATTATCTGTACCATCTCTACAACTTGATAACTCACAGCAATATATCATTGATGCAACAGAATCAGCCATTCAAGAAAGTAATAAAGAGGTAGAATGGAAAGTACCTGAAACTAAATTTATACTCGATAAATATGAACAATATTTACCCCACATTGGTCCTATGAAGAAATTTAAGACTAAAAGGAAGATGTGGCAAAAAATAGCAACAGATTTGCAAGAAATTTTAGGAATTATCAAAACAGATGTTCAGTGTGAGAATCGTTACAAAACTATCCTAAAGAGAAAGAAGAAGGCACAAAATCATAACAAAAGAACAGGTGAAGTCCGGGAAAAAATAGAATATGAAGAAGAATTGAGGAAAATATCTTCCATCGATGACAGTGTTGAACCCGAGCAGCTGAGAGGTGTTGGTAAATGCATTACAAAAGAATCTCCTATAACTGAAAACGACACAAATTCCAGTACATCTAACTTTGACAAGTCAGAATCTGAGGCAACTGGAAACACTCCTAGGAAAAAACTCAATAAAAAATTCAATAAAAAATTTCAAGAAAAAAAGAGTTTGGCAGATACACTTGTAACTATTCAAAAAGAGAAGGAATCACACAGAGAGCGCCGACATCAAGAAAAAATGAAGATGATGTCACAATTATTAGATATATTGAAAGAAAATAAGTAGTGTTACATATACCTACACGGTGGTGATTAAACTGATAAAGTCCCACACCAAGCTCATAACTTGTTTACTTAATGTTCTTTTTGTAAATTTTTAATTTTAAAAAGACATTTTATTGCAACAATCTTCTCGATTGGTATTTGTTTTTCTGCTAATTTTTTAAAATGGCAACTATACTTTTTCATGCAGAGTTGGTCATCCTTCTTGTCAGTTAAATAGTGATATAAACCAATTACTACCTTACACAAGTTTTTCGAAAAAATACGCATTACAGTTCAAAAATACAGTTTTAATTTATTTGAATGATGAACTTGAAATTGAAAACAAAAACAAATAATAATTACGGAAATTATTGAAACTGTTTTCCATGAACCAATTGTTCGGATTTTCATTGCAGTGTAACATAAATTTTCACAGAATACCAGTCATTGGTATGGATCATCTATTTTTCTTTCAAAAAACGTGTGTAAAGTACTAATTGTTACTATATCACTATTTCACTGATAAGAAGGATGACCAAAATCTTCATGAAAGTTAGGGTTGTCATTAAAAAAAAATTATGACGTCACAGCGGAAAAACAAATGCCGATCTAGAAAAGATTTTTACACTGAAATGTCTTTTTAATTAAAAATGTACTTGTTTGATGATATTTCAATAACGTATTAAATAAACAAATTATGAGTTGGTGCAGGGTGCGGGACTTTATTCTTACTCTGTATAAGTTTCAGAACTGAGTATTTTTGTTATGTTTTCATTTTGTATTTTAAGAGGTATGTTTTTTTGTATTTGTGAAATTAATAAAATTAAAGAAAAATAATATGTCTTGGTTTTTTGATGTAATAAGCTTGCCTATTTTTTTTTTTTTATATCACATTCATTATTTTGAGTATTCTTTTACACAGTGAGAAAAGTGAACTGTTTAAAAATTAACAAATAGTATACCTATTCATGATTTTGACATTAAGACATGGTATGTTTTTACAAGGTAACATGTTTATGTGTTGCTCAGTAAGAAATTGTACTGAGTGCTTTTAAATTTTTTTATCAACTCTTGCCATGGAATTTGCGTGTGCATATCTTAGCTTTGTTGTAAAACATCATCAAGCAGAGCAATGATGTACTTTTCACTTAAGCTAAGACATGCCATCCAGATTCATGGCAAGAGTTGATAAAAATTTTAAAACTCACTTGATACTATCGATATATAAAAAACTACAACAACTTAAAAATCCATGCCTTTTGTTATTTATTCCTCCATTTTTATCTGTAGCTGACTGTGACAATTTCAAATAATTTAAAATTTATGGTTACTAGCAATTTTCACAGTTGAAAAAGTCTGTCCTACATTTTTTAATGATAGCAATAGTACTTACCTCTTTTCAAATTGTACAAAGATTACATAGTTTTCTAAAACCATATGTTATAATAGAAAAAAAGTCAAGAACTTGTATAAATTATTGCTTTATTAAATTGTTAAAATATATAGTAACATAAACTTATTTTCTAAAATTTCCTAATAAATCAAATTTCGTGCAGGATTTCCGATAATCATAATCGTCAAAAGATAGTGATCTCGAGGAAAATCTTCATTAAAGAAAAAAAATATCACACATTGAAAATTTTACTGCCGATGTAGTTAATCATTACTCTGATAAACAGGTAGTTACAAATTTGAACATTAATTTAAACAGTTAAAATAGTTAACCAAATGCAGGTGTTATTGTTTTGTGGTTTAAAGCAGCCTTACGAATTGAGAGAGTAACTGCAGCTTATACAATTTATATACAAAGAAATGGCAAAGGGGAAAAATTGTTTTGTTTATTTGATGAACATATCTACAATTAAAACTTTGTAGAAAATAATACATGATTATTAATGAAATTTTAATTGTTTAAAAGTGTACAAATAGTATTTCGTTTTAATTCCCCTAAATATCTAAGTACTGCTTCTCTTTCTGGTGCTTCAATGTCTAAATTTTGAAGCTCATTGTGCCCTATTTCATTATCATCTATTTCATCACTAAATTCTATGCATAAGTTATGTACAACACAACATGCCAAAATACATTTTGTAATTTTATCTACAGTTTGAAAATCCAAACATCTTAGTTGCCGAAATCTACCTTTCAAAATACCAAACGTATTCTCAATTAATACTCTTGTGGCAGAGAGCTTATAATTATAATTTTGTTGGGTATCTGTTAACGTACCGTAGTCTTTATAAGGTGTTAATAGATATTCTCTTAAGTGATATGCACTATCTCCTAATACATGAAAACGATTTTCACAAATATTAGGAATTTCTTTGCTAATAAATGATAACTGGTACACACGTGAATCATGAATTTTTCCTGACGGTCCAGTAAATACATCAATAAAACTTCGCTTAAAATCACACACGCCCTGCAAAGTTATGGCTGGAATATCATGTCTATTTACATACGTAGACTTAATTTTGTGGGCAGGTGTTCGTATTGGAATTGATGTTCCATCTATGCACCCTAACACATTTGGAAACCCTGATATCTATAATGAAATATTCAAAATTATAATTCATTAATAAATTACTACTGTTTTTCATGTATAACACTTACTTTTAAAAATTCATTTGCAATTTTTTCTTTCTCTTCTAAAGTCTCAGGAAATTTAATATATTTAGGGGCGCATTCAACAAAGAAATCCATGACCCTTATAATTTGTCTGAAACAGGTTGATGTACTGATTCCAAATCTTTCCGCAACGTCTCGTATAGAAGAGTTGTTACTTATGAACCTGAGAATTTCAAAAAAAAACTTTATTTCAACTTATTTTATTATGTCTTTCAATACTTACCAAATGAACGATAAAAGATGCGTTTGTGGTGTTGTTGCTGGACTTCCACCATGACAGTCTATTTTCAGATACAAAGGTGAATTTGAAAATTGTTCAATTAAATAGTTCGCAGTTACTCTCTCAATTCGAAAGGTTGCCTTAAACTACAAAAACAATAATAACACCTGTATCGGGTTAACTATTTTAAGAGTTAATTTTCAAGTTTGTATGTACCTGTTTATCAGAGTAATGATTAACTACATCGGAAATATAATTTTCAATCCGTGGTATTTTTTCCTTTAATGATAGATTTTCTTCGAAATCACTATCTTCTGATGATGAAGAATGCAGGAAATTCTGCACAAGATTTAGCAAAACAACTTCTTTTGCACCCGCCATATTTGCACTGGCACCGTTGCACTGACCCATTACCTCAGTGCGATAAAATGCGCACTGAGTGTGAACTCAGTGCAATTTCGAGTATCAGTGAAACATGTGCACCAAGGCAGTTTTGTTCTAAAAAGACCCAGTGAAACACACAATTCGAAGTTGGTGCACTCTAGTGCGCACTCAGTGCACAATATTTGTCCCAGTGAAAAACGCTATAACACTCGGCTATCCTGCAGTCAATCTCGTCCTCGAGATAAAAGTCTTGCAGATGCCTCGGAATTCTTCTTTTTCGTGCTCTTCTTTCTTCTATCTTGACTTCTGTTTCTTCAGTACATTTATTGTCGCTTTCTGGTTCATCATTTAACTCTTCCTCTGGGCCATTTTCTTCTAACTCATCTTCTTCCTCTTCTTCTTCATCTTCATGTTCTGTTGGTGTTTTCCACGGTTTTAACTGACTTACATGTGCAGTTGTAATGTATTGATGACCAGATTTTGCCTCTATCAGGTCCTTTACATAGTAAGTATCATTCGGTAACACTTTCTGCACCACTAGAGGTCCTCTATACTTCCTCTGTAGCTTTGTAGACTCTCCTGTTTGAACTGGTACAGTTTTCATAAAAACGATTTCTCCAATGTCATATGTCACATATCTGTACTTATTCTTGTCGTAGTGCGCCTTGTATTTCTTCTGTTCCTCTTTAATTCTTTGTCTTGCCTGTTCTTGTAAAATGGTTGGTTCATTGTACTGCTCTAATTCTACTGTTAACTGTCTTACAAATCCTTCATTAAATCTTGGAACATATCCGTACAGTAGTTCAAATGGACTCTTATTGGTAGTCTTATTTATTGCAGAATTTAAGTCTGTCTCTATCTTCTTAATTTGTTTGTCCCAATCTCTACATTCTGGATCTTGTATTGTACTTCGTAATAATGGTAACAATGTCCGATTTACTCGTTCTACTTGACCATTAGCTTGTGCGTGACGTGGTGAATTTAAAGTATAACCGCACAAGTTGAGAAATTAGCTACAGAAATAGAAGAGCTAAAGCAGTCTGATGGGATATTACGACGAAATACGCAACATCATGTAATAAGATCAAATCGCAATAATTTCAATTCAAAATCAAGAAGAGAACTTTGTTGGTATCACGAGCGTTTTGGAAGAAATGCACCCAAATGCAACTTCCCATGCGATTTTAAACAGGGAAACGAATTAAACTGTTACTAGGGGCGCCTAGTAATGGTACAAGTTCAAAGCGCCTCATTATAAGTGATAGGTCTTCGGGAAGACAATAACTTGTAGATACTGGAGCTGATATTTCAGTGGTTCCAAAACCTACTCAAACTAAAATCAGTTCGACCCCCGTCATAATATGACGGGGGTCGAACTGATTTTAGTTTGCAGCAAATAATTCACCAATTAAGACTTATGGAGACCAATTTATTAAACTGGATTTGGGTTTACATCGTTCATTTAATTGGAAATTCATCGTGGCGGATGTTACTAAACCTATTATAGGAGCGGATTTTTTAGATTTTTTGTTTATTAGTTGACATCAAACGGCAAAAATTGATTGATACTACTACTGCTTTATGTTCGTCAGATAAGAAGTCAGCATTTATTCAAAAAGGCATAAAAACAATCATGGAGGGTCCATTTTCTCATTTACTAGAACAGTTCAAAGAAATTACTAGACCTAATTCTTTTAAATCTTGTAAACATTCTGTTGTACACCATATAATTACTAAAGGTCCTCCTATCACAGCAAAACCAAGAAGGTTACCTCCAGATAAGCTTGCCATTACAAAGAAAGAGTTTGAATACATGCTCGAGCAAGGGATTTGTAGACCTTCAAAAAGTCCTTGGGCTAGTCCTTTACATTTAGTCCCAAAAAAAGAAGGTCTATGGCGTCCTTGTGGTGATTATCGGAGATTAAATGTAGCAACTATTCCAGACAGATACCCGATTCCTCACCTACATGATTTTGGCTCTACACTAAAAGGAAAATTAATTTTTTCAACTGTGGATTTAGTACGCGCTTACCATCAAATACCAGTGAGAGATGAAGACATTCCGAAAACAGCAGTTACGACACCCTTCGGTCTTTTTGAATTCCCAGTTATGACGTTTGGGCTATGCAATGCAGCTCAGACATTTCAACGTTTTATAAATGAGGTAACTGCAGGTTTAGATTTTTGCATTCCTTACATTGATGATATTCTAGTAGCATCATTATGTATGTATTGATCAAAACCTTTTCGATATCTACCCTTGTCTATATCGTAATCTTTTGCAATGCATAAAAAGCTGTAATTGTCTTTCCAGCACACTGCACACATTAACTTGAACTGATCGAATAACATATCAGTACCGATGTGGTAATTAAGTATTCTTTTCAGATCTGTTTCATCTTGCTTGAATAAAATAAAAAAGTTGGCGTTGTCACGAATCAAGTGTTTCGGGATTCGGGTGTAAGTCTGACAAAGACAGAAACAATCGATGCTTTTATGACGTCCCATGCTAAAATAACTTCTTATCTTGTCCTGCTTATCGCAAGCGACATTGTCAAAAATAAATATCGAGTTCTCCTTGGCTTTCTCGGCGTTGATTATTTCATCGTTTTCTTTAAATGCATAATAATTTACACCTTTTACTTCATTTAGAATTTTCTCCAGAGCCTGATATTTTGGTTGGTAGAGGGACTTTGAGTAAACGTAAACATTCTCAAAGAGTAAACCGTTCGGGTGAATGATTAAGGACAGCACGGTGTGGGTTTTACCACAATTGGAAACGCCGGCAATTATACACCTCATTGTTGAAGGCAGCAGCGGATGACTCTTGTCTTGAGTTTTTTCACACAAGCAATTCATATTGTTGACTGACAATGAATGTGTTTGTTTCATAATTCTCATTTTCACTAATATGTATATATGTGTAATATATTCTCTTTTATTCTCTCAGAGTAAATGATTACGCACAACGGTACGGGTGTCTTAAATTCATTTATAAACAAGCTATCCATAGAATTACATATTCCCGGTGGTTATCAGTATTCCGGACCAGGTACAAAGTTAAATAAACACTTGCAAAGAGGTGACCCGAGCATCAACAAACTCGATAAAGCCTGTAAACAACACGACATTGCATATTCAAAGTTTAAAGATTAAGAAAACAGACATTTAGCGGATAAGGTGTTGGAAGAACGAGCTTGGAGTCGCGTCAAAGCGAGTAACGCATCGTTAGGTGAAAAGTTAGCGAGTTATTTAGTCACCACAGCAATTAAAGCTAAACGCAAGTTGGAAATGGGTCATCGTAACCCTAATGGAAGTCGAGCTAGAAAGAAAGTAGCTTTGAGAGAAATTGATAAAAAAGTTCGCCAGAACGTAAACAAATTCAAAAATCTAGACGATCCGAAGGAAGCGATTAAAATTGCAAGAACATCGGCTAAAATTGCTACGAAAGAAGCGGGCGGTAAGAAAAACATTCGAAAACCTCGAGTAATTCCCGTTCCAAAAGTGGAGGTATCATCCCGTTTCTCATAGCGTTATTCGCTGGTCTCGGAGCTGCAGGATGTCTTGCCGGTGGTGCTGCATTTATTGCAAGCGCAGTCAACAAAGCTAAAGAGGCTAGGAGAAAATTGGAAGAAACAAAACGACACAGTGAAACAATGGAAGCGATCGCCTTGGGAAAAAGAGGTAGTGGTCTCTACCCGAAGTCGTGTCTTAAAGGCCTTGGACTATATCTACATCAGGAAAAAAACTAATCAACAGACTGTCTCGAAGAGCACTAACAGATTCTGAACTAATGAAATTTGCAAAGAAAAATATACGTTACTTCAGAGGTGTCTTTATGCGCGATGCATTACCTCCAGGACGACCGTATCGTTTCGAAAGCGGCATTGTAAATTTGGATTCTAAAAACGGACCCGGTTCTCACTGGGTTGCCTACGTTAAAAGAAATCAAACAGTTTTGTATTTTGACAGTTTCGGAAATCTTCAACCACCTCTAGAATTAATTCGATACTTTGAAGGCAGTCGCATAACATATAATCACGATAGATTTCAGAAATTCAATGCTGTAAATTGTGAACATTTATGTTTAGATTTTTTATATAAAGAATGTAAACTTGTAGGAAAATAAACAGTTGTAGTTGGAAAGACATAGTGCTGTATTATTGTTTACTTTCATTCAGCGTCATGTCGCGAACATTCACTCTAGTGAGCAACAGTAGCCTACTTTCGGCAAGTTATTATCCTCCGATTGAATTAGATCCTAATCATGAGTATCAGATAGGTCTGCTCAGTCTTTTTACCTACAACACCATACCCAACGTTGAAGAAGGAAAAAATAATAAATTATATTATGATACTGACAAAGTTTTAAACATTCCAACTGGTTCTTATGAGATTGAAGATTTGGAAAAATTTATACAGAAAGCGGTTTCCAATTCTACAGCCAACAAAAAGGAGCAGAAAGATACTTTGTCTCTACAACCGATTAACAATACGTTGAAATGTGAAATCAAGTGTGCGTTTGAAATTGATTTTGAAAAATCCGACTCCATCGGACGCATGCTAGGATTTTCACCAAAAGTGTTGGAAGCTAATAAGCTGCATCATTCAGATATGCCCGTTGAAATTATTAAAGTCACGACGGTACCAGTTGAATGTAACATTGCAACCCATTCTTTTTTACGATGACAAGCTGTCACATACGATTTTCGAGTTTTCACCGTCCGTCGACCCCGGTTATAGCATCAACATTAAACCACATAATATCGTCTATTTACCAGTCGTAGTGCGTAAAATCGACAATATTACCCTAACGTTGTTAGACCAGAACTGATCTCTGATAAATTTCAGAGGTGAACAAATTCGTGTCAGTCTTGAATTAAGAAAGCAAGCAGCATAATGGGTTTGTGCTTCCATAACAACAATCGCAGCAAGGAGAATAATAATAGTAATAATAATATTTAAAGTTGGTTCTTGTCCGATGAAATTTGTATATATATATAATGGAGAAGTTGATGCCGTACTTATAATACAATGATATGGGAGACGGTGACGGGGTATAACGGCAATGTTGACTAATAAAACTTATTTCTTACCGGTCAAACGAGCCAGTGGATAAAGAACCGCATTACGCAACATAAGAGTGACACCAGAATTGGAAAGAGGTCTTGTGCTTTGGCCATACACAGTATTGATAACGATCATAATTTTGATTTTCAAAATATAAAAATTGTTGAACACGAAAGCTCTTTCAAACTCCGTACATTCTTAGAAATGACTCACATTCAAAAAAATAGTAATAGAACGGTAAATTTTAAAAATGATACCAATCAACTCAACATGATTTACGCTAACATTCTCAATCTTCAAACTGATACTCTATGATTCCGCTATTTTGTTTTGTGTTAGGTAGCAAACATGTTAGGTCCCAACTTTTCTAAAATTTGTAACACTGTCATCTTGGTTTGTCTTGTGGTGGTATCATTGTCCGTCCGCCACCGTCCGTCTGTGCACACACCGTCCGCTGTTTTAGCTACAATTTTAATGTAAAATCTTACTAAATTCAAATGTATTGCTTCAATAATCATGTAGAATTAGTTTACAAACTTCAATTAAGATGAATCCTACAACTTTAACGACTTAAGTAAGTTAACCTACAAATTGTAACATGTGACCAGTGATTCAAATTGTAAAAAAACGTCTTGATTGTTACAGCTTTGTACTGTTGTCCTGAAGAAGCAACAAAATACAGTTGCGAAATATAGACATCGGTAAGAAATAAGTTTTATTAGTCAACATTGCCGTTATACCCCGTCACCGTCTCCCATATCATTATATATATATATATATAGATTTAAAAAGAGGAAACCTGAGATCATTTCGCGATAAAAGTTGGACAAGATGAGATCCTTTTGGAAAGGCGAGATCCGAAATCGGATCTCACCTTTCTTAGCGTGTATATCGGGCATTGTTTATGTATTTATAGTTAGTCAACCTAGTCTTCAGAATGTGCTGCCATCTAATAACTGTTGATTAAAACAAAATACATGAACGGCATGTATTTATAAAGTTTGAAACTCGGCTGAAAGAAAAATTATTTTATCTACTGTCACTGAAATCTAACGAGCGGCTAAAATCTCCGCACGACTCCTTGTGGTGGGAGAGAATTAGCGGTTAATTTGAATTGTGCCTACCGAAGTTAGGATTTCGGAAGCTCTTAAATACATATTTGATCATAAGAGTAATTAGAAAAGACACTGAAGAATTTAAATTAAAAAATAAATTGATTGATTAGGCTGAAATTTTCCACAAAAATTAATATATTGAACCAAGTTCATTTCAAAATTACTTAAAATATTGTTTAATTTAAGGGCATAAAATATTTCATTATAACATACTGAAAAATTCAAATATTTATTTATACGTTATTACAAAAAAATATTACATTAGGAAAAAAATTACAAATAACTTATAATGTTCAAGTTCTCAATTTCTGTCTACCTGTTTTTTTTTTTAGTTCTTTCTCTGTGGTTTGCCTTTTTCTTTTAGTACTATGGAAAGATATCTGCTATTTTTATTTGCTGATTCTGTAATTGATCTAAGGTCTAGTTTTACAATCGTTGAATAACTGTTCGCCGAATATCCTTTAATGTTCCTTCATATCTACTCACACCTACATGGAGCCTTTTAATAATATTGAAAGTGGTATTGTTTCCTTCAATTTTCGGTATATTTCAGAAAGTGATTGTTGATCTTCTTTAAAAAAAAATACATCTTTCAAATCATTTATTAAATTATCACTTTTATTTTTAACCTTATTGCATGTGTTATTTTTTATACTTGATGTAATAGGTGCAGCCAGCAAATATGTTTCTGGTTGCTCATTTTCATTACAATAATTATTTTTTTCGTAAGTATTATCCCTAGTGATGTTCTCAACAAGAGTGAATATGTTTACAAAATGGGTTTGTACTCACATTTTGCAATACTGACATTAATTTACAACATATTTGTGTTTCTTATAACAATATAAAATTTTTCTTTGGTATTTAACTGATACGTGTTAATATTGATTTGATTGATATTGCAATCAAAAGTTAACGATGCTCTGTGATGATTTATAATTTTTGTTATATGGCAATTAATTTCTCCTGTAGTAATTTTTAAAATTCTTTCGACCGTCTTATCATG
The DNA here is from genome assembly GCA_958336345.1 of Dorcus parallelipipedus. NCBI lineage: Eukaryota > Metazoa > Arthropoda > Insecta > Coleoptera > Lucanidae > Dorcus > Dorcus parallelipipedus. The sequence continues at coordinate 14,376,311 of OY284479.1, forward strand.
AATAAAATTAATTACAGTATGTGGTCTCTTATCCAATCTCTGTATTTTTCTACCTTCCAGACAGAAATATCTAATTACTTTAACATGGATTATACAGGATGTCCCAAATCTCGTTTGAGACTGAAACAGTATATAGAGAGGCGCAAAAGAAACAACTTTTTTCAATACTTTTCTTCCAAAAGTCAATAATAAGGGAGTTATAATTCCCTGAAAGAGGGATGAAACTTATTTTTCTTTTGGCAACATCTTCTGAATCCTTTAAGTTATCAAACTAATATTTGAAAGTTAGATATAAGGTACCAGCTGAACATTTACAATGCATTTGTCAGATCCTTCCTCCCTTGTGACATATCAAGCTGTAAGATATGGCGAATTAAACTTCAATTTTACTTAACTACTCAAGAACTGGACAATATTTTAATGTAAATAACGTAATAATTTATTTGATCCAAAATGGTGCCCTCAGTAAATTTTGAATTTTGAAATTTTATTATTTTTAAATTGAACGAATTGATTTATTGTTCAATCAGCTGACAAGTTTCGAACACATTTGTGTTCTTCTTCAGAGCTTAAAATTAATTAAAGGTTGTGAAATATATTTAAAAATTTGAAAAGCATATTTTTACCTCTGAACTAAATTATTGCGACATAACATTTAACAAAGTAAAACGCTACCAAAGGTAGTGGTTAAAAATTCATTAAGTAACCTAAAACCAAAAAACACTTGTCAGTAAACACTGGTAGGTACAAAAATTTTTTCCCAATTACTTACAAGTTAGATATCAAAGAAATATCATGAAAATAATGTTGGAATATTACAGTAAGCTTGGTGAGCACAACACATTAAAAATTGTAAACAGACAAAGCCTTGAGCACAACACCGGTGTTTAGGCTCTGAAGAAGAACACAAATGTGTTCGAAACTTGTCAGCTGATTGAACAATAAATCAATTCGTTCAATTTAAAAATAATAAAATTTTTGTCCTTATACCGACCAACAACTCCTAAATTCAAAAGTAATAATTTATCTTCCATGGCCTACCTTTATCAGAAATTTATTTGGACATATGTTATAACCCCAAGGGGACACTTTTCTATCCTATACCGAACTGTCATACGTGATCCCCCTCCCTTCCAGCTCTCTAACCAATAGAATTTAAATAGGGAATGTACCATGAATGGCATGTCATTGAAAAGGTAATTTTATAGAGAATTCTTAAATTACTTAAATTTAATTTAATTTAATTAAATTGTAACAATTTTTTCCCCGAAAGAGGGCGCTAAAATCAAGTTTTCGGACATTCATATTCACATTACTCTATAAAATTACCTTTTCAATGAGATGCCATTCATGGTACATTTCCTATTTAAATTCTATTGGTCAGAGAGCTGGAAGGGAGGGGGATGACGTATGACGGTTCGATATAGGACAGAAAAGTGTCCCCCTGGGATTATAAATCGACCTATTTTTGCGTTTTTTCAAACAAAAATTTTCTTGGGAGATATTCAGTTTGTTTCGTTTTCGTTGGGCTACCCTGTATCTGCAGGAAAACGAGAGCCTGTGTTTAATTACTTTAGTTTTGGAACATTTGAGACTTTTGTTTTATTTGTTATCACACTAAAATTTACAAAAATATCGTACTACAGTCGCGGACAAAAAAAAGTTTACTTTTTTAAGCCAATTTTATAATATAAAATTTTTGCTAGGTTATTGTAATTATGAGCTGATATTTACGGATGACAAAAAATAAATATTTCTGATTGTAATCCATAAGTTTCAGTTCATAATTACAACCAGCAGGCAAAAGTTTTATATTATAAAATTGACGTAAAATAGTCCACTTTTTTGTACGCGATTGTATATTTAAAAAAAATATCAAAATCGCCTGCATTTTGTTTTATTTTTATTTATCGTTTTACATTTATTTAAAGAAAAATGCATTACAAGATCCTATTTTTTGTTAACTTTGTGAAAAAATTTTTAATTAAATTTTCTTATTTCTTCATCACAAACTATTTTTAAGAGTGTGTATAAATATATTGAGAGTCCCTCGACATGTGAATTCCAGAATTTTTATTTTTAAATCTATTTACATGAAATTTGAAAAGTATTAATTAAGCAAGAAAATTGAATTTTCCAGCAAAATATCGAGCATAGAGTGTCCCATTTAAAACATGTAGAGTGCCGCAATGGAAATAGGATCCAAATGGTTCCAGTGTCCACCAATAATTTTTTTAAATTTTCATTTACTTTTGTTGTGTTGTAAATATTTTGTCATATAATTTTAATTTTTATCTCTATCGGTTGCCGAGTTATTTGCAGAAAACCGAAAATCGCAGAAATTTCAAAGGGTGTTGTTGCTCACTTAGGGCTTTTTTGGGCAGGTAAAATAATTCCGTGTTCACCGTAGGGTGAAAGTTTCAGTTTTTTTGAATTTTCGGGTTGGGGACTTTCCCTTGTTAGCGGCAATGTTCGTTAACCTGAATTTATAATCCATTTTTTACATCGTACATCGTAATGAATGGGAAAAATAAATTTTCTAAGTCCAGTGTTTCTTCTCAGGCTCTTTTCGCACATAAAATAACTACATTTGTTCCCCGACATCCTAAAAAATTCGACGAGAAATTTGAAGAAAATGTGACATAAGTATTATGTTCACAACTATAACGAAACTCGGTGAAATACACGGCAACACCACAGTGCAACACAGCGCAAACAAATCAAGACGGCATTTATTGGAAACAGTTGATGAGTGGAGATTCAAACCTGTTAACGTCTGCTGGAGTGCTACACTTCTAGTCCATCGCCCCCTATCAATCTTGGTCCAGAACTAAAATTAATTTCCGTCGGTTGACTAACTAGACATATATAAGCAATGATATCGGGTCATAACCGACTTTGTTGGTAATAAAGAGCTCAAATTCAAATTTTATCCCGGATCTCGTTTTGCCGATTTCTTTGCAGTTTTATACACCAGTAGTTCACAATTAGTTATGCAGAGGGCGCATGTGAGCCAAGTATACACGTACATAGTTTCTAACCTAAGTGAGATCCGACAATCTGGCAACATAGCAGAACTCTACTTTACGTTTTTAATTAAACTGGACTCTTGTTCAATGAAATTGTGTAGAACAATTTGTTTATAATTTTTTAACGCACAGCTTAAAAATCATCGCGTGAAACGTTTATAACTCTATTTTTCTACTTAATAATGATTATGTGAGCTTTTCGTAAATTTTATAATTACTTCAATTCATTATGAGATTTAAAACGAAACGCTTTCTGAGTCTTTTAGGAATTGCAGTTTGCTTGATTCGACATTGCAAAATACCGTCTAGAGACAGTTATAATCTGATAGCAGTACATTTTAATTTAAATAGTTTACAATAAAATATTATCGATTTTACACAGCAATAAAGTGAGTAGAGACTTTCAGTTTCGTTACAATAAAAATAATTCCATCTATCAAATGTGAATTTGTAAATTTCAAATAAATTATTGCAACTATTATCTGCTGCAGTGGGATAATTTTTATATTAACAATGAAGGCTTTCCTGTCGATGGGAAATTTCGTTATATTAAAAAAAAAACAACAGTCAAATGTGAATTTGTAAGCCTCAAATAAACTATTTCAACTGTTTTCTGTTACTGTTTAATATTCAACAGACATTCCGGCAACTTGCATCAGTATTTTAATCTTTGCTTTTGCTTAATAATGATTGTCCCTCCAGGAAATATATCGGTCTCATATTTAACGTTAAAGTGACGACACCGTGTTCCATGTATTTCCGAATCTCTGGCTCACGTAAACACCGTTGTTCTAAGAAGCAACACTCAGTTCTCACGCACCCCAATTTGTATTTACCTCACCCTGACCACCCTTAGATTTTAAGAAGTAGCGTTAGATCAGTTGTAGATGAGACGTTGAATAAATAAGTTCGTTATTACTTTGACTCTCATTCAATACACTCAATACAATGAACCATTAGCAGAAACGTCGTAAAGGTGCTGAACAATCAGATAACAGCCCGAGACGTCAACATAAACTGGTCCTTCGAGTTCCGATATAAGTGCAGTATACAGGAGAAGCTGTCGCAGCCGGAAGAATATCCCGGAACAAGCCTATCCAACACCGTTCAGGAGAAGCTGACGCAGCCGGAGCAACCGGAACAAGCTTATCCAACATCGTGCAGAGCAGATTCAACAAAGTGATGAAGTTAGTAATTCCTTTCTTTCTCATTTCCTTCTTATTTGGAAACGGTTTCACTTGAGCAAAATGGAGAAATTATCGTTGTCGCAATTAAATGTCAAGCGAGGTGTTTTCAAAAGGCAATTAACAAATTTAAGTCAATTTTTAGAGCCATTTGTTAAGGGTCAGATAAATCAAAGCGATATTGACGATATCTCATCTAGATTTGAAAAATTAGAAACCCAATTTTCAGCTTTTGAACAAATTCAAGAAAGTATAGAACTTGTAACCGATAAATTAGATGAGGAATGTGATATTAGATTTGAACTCGAGTCGCGATACTATAACATTCGAAAAACTGTACACTCGTTCATTGGTGATCGTCAAGATATAGTTAGTGATCCTCAAAATATAGCAGCAGAATACAAAAAACATCAAACGGTTAAATTGCCAACAATTGAATTGCCCTCGTTTGACGGAGAAATTACAAAATGGCGTGCTTTTGAAGACACATTTACAGCGCTCATACACCAGAATGCTAAATTAACCGACGTAGAAAAATTATGCTACCTTAGATCATCAGTAAAAGGCGACGCATTTAATGCCATTCAAGCTTTAGAAACTACTTCCGCTAATTATCAAGAAGTTCTTCAAATCCTTAAGGATAGATTCAGCAGCACTAATAGTACTAATAAACTTAGATCAGCGAGTTCACAGAGATTGGGAAAATCACTTAAATTCAAAATATTCCAAACATTTTATTCCTTCTTTTCAAGAATTAATTACCTTCCTGCAAGATCGTATTGATTGCTATGAAAGTTCAAAAAAGAATTCGCAAAATTTCAAATTAAATCAACGTACCCTTTTAACAACGGCAAAAAGCGACCACGCCATGTGTCCATTGTGTAAAGCTCATCATGCAATTTATTTCTGTAAGGAATTTTTAAGTAAATCTATACAAGATAGAATCAAGTTTGTTAATACTTCAAAACTATGCCGCAATTGTCTAAAAGCAGGACATTTGTCAAATGAGTGCAAGGGTTCAAAATGTAAAAGGTGCAGTACTTCACACAATACATTATTACACATGTCAGATCAAAAAAATCAAGTAGGTCCAAGTAGCGAAATATTAACATCAAATCCAACAATTATTTCAAATTGTGCTACAAAAATAGCAATGTACACACAAACTTTACTTCCAACGGTAGAAGTTTACATTTTTGATAAGCAAGGGAACAAACACATTGTAAGAGCCTTATTAGATTCAGCGTCCCAATCTAACTTCATCAGTAAACGTCTTGTAAGTCGTTTAAATCTTGATAAGCATAATTTAAGTATTCGCATAAGTGGTATCAGCCAACATTATTCTAACGTACAGCAATGTACAAAAGCCAAAATTTCATCAAGATACAATAACAACTCATTTAACCTGTCCTTTCTAATTTTGGATCAGATAACTGAAAACATTCCTCAACAGTCATTTGATTTAGAATCATTACATATACCGTCAAATATTAAATTAGCAGACACTACGTTAAACAACTCATCAACAATCGATTTGCTCATTGGAACAACTGCTTTTTGGGATATTATTATTGATGGAAAAATCAATCTGTCGAACAAGTTAAACTTGCAAAATTCAAAATTCGGGTGGATAGTTTTCGGACAAATTCCATATGATAATCAGAAGTCAAAATTGCCGGGTTATGCGTCAATGTCGTATTTGAGCTTAGAATCAGAGATTGAGCGATTTTGGAAAATTGATGATTTTAAGAACGATTTAGCGATATTCTCGTCCGAAGAATTAACATGCGAACAAATATTTAAGGACACTGTTACACGTGATGCGTCCGGAAGGTTTGTAGTTCACATTCCGTTCAAGGAAAATTTCGAAATTATCGGTGATACCAAGCAAGGTGCAACAAAACGATTCTTTTCATTGGAAAATAAATTGCAAAGGAACTCAAACCTAAAACAAAAATATATCGATTTCATGAAAGAATATAAGAATTTAGGGCACACGTCTGAGGTTGACGACGAACTTTATTCATCAAATTCATGTTATTACTTACCTCATCACCCTGTGATCAAGGAATCTAGTGCAACCACTAAATTAAGAGTGGTTTTCGATGGCTCTTATAAATCAAACTCAGGTATTTCATTAAATGATACGCAGTTCATTGGCCGAACGCAACAATCAGACTTGTTCTCAATTTTAATAAGATTTAGGCAACATAGATACGTAGTCACATCTGATATTGAGAAGATGTACCGCCAAATTTGGCTACATAAACCACACAGAAAATATCAAAGAATAATCTGGCGCGAAAATCCAAGTGATAAATTAGCAACTTATGAATTAAACACGGTAACATATGGGACAGCCAGCGCACCGTATTTAGCAATACGTTGTCTGGAACAATTAGCTAAAAATTCAGAAATTTCATTCCCTAAGGAATCAACAATTATTCAAAGAGATTTTTATGTCGATGACATGTTGACAGGCTCAGACGATATAGTGGAATTAATCTCCCTTTGTTCAAATATCTCGTCGATTTTAAGGTCTGCCGGTTTTAAACTTCATAAATGGACATGTAATTCATCATCATTTGCATTGCCAAAAAACATTCAACTTCAAAATGACTCCCTAGATTTAACTAAACACGACATGAAAACTTTAGGAATACACTTCAATCCGATAAGCGACTTGTTCCAGTTTTCGTTCAATACATCTGACACAATCAAGACCATCACAAAACGCAGCATTCTTAGTGAAACTGCGAAAATATTTGACCCACTTGGTTTACTTTGTCCAATAACTATTGTTCCAAAAATATTAATTCAAACCTTGTGGATTAAACAAATAGGCTGGGATGAAGAACTTCATTTTGAATTTCAACAAAAATGGTTGCAATTTCGCGACAATTTGCATTTTATAGGTAACATACACATTCCACGATATATCACAAGTACAAATAAAATACGTGATGAACTACATGGATTCGCAGATGCTTCAGAACGAGCATACGGAGCCTGCGTTTACATTAAAACAATTCATAATGATAAATGCAGCATTCATCTGATTGCAGCTAAATCGCGAGTCGCTCCCATCAAAAATGTGTCAATTCCGCGCTTAGAACTCTGTGCAGCAGTTTTGCTGGCAGAACTAACAACCAGAATCTGTGAAATCTTGGATATTAAATTCGACAGTAAGCATCTCTGGTCAGATTCACAGATTACATTATCTTGGATAAATGGGGCGCCTTCACGCTGGAAACCCTTTGTGGCTAACCGGGTGTCTGAGATACAACGTTTAACTGATATAAAATCATGGCACTATGTAAATACGAAAGAAAATCCTGCTGATTTAATTTCTCGAGGTGTCAATACAAGCGAATTAAAAAATAACGCGCTCTGGTGGCACGGTCCTAATTGGCTAGCACAATCAAACATTCAATTATTTAACATCATTGAAAATTCTCTAGACAGTATTCCTGAAGAAAGAAAAACAAAAATTTCACTGCCAATATTAATTGATAATTCTATTTTTTCTAAATTTTCTAATTTAAACAAACTAATTAATGTTGTAGCATATTGTAAGCGGTTTGCATATAACTGCAGTCATGCTCAGACACGATCGGGAATGTTAACGACATCAGAGAGACAAGATGCCTTAAATTCACTTATAAGGTTGGCGCAATTAGAACTATATTCGCGAGAAATTGATAATTTAGTTAAAGGTTGTAATTTAAACAATAAATCAAAAATTTTATCTCTATCTCCATTCTTACACGATGGTCTTTTGCGGGTTGGTGGAAGACTTATGCACTCAAATTTCAACTTTAATCAAAGACATCAAATCATTCTTCCACCGGGACACTTATTGACAAAATTAATAATAACTCAAGCGCACGTTGAAAACTTACACTGTGGATCACAACAATTACTGTACACTTTACGACAAAAATATTGGCCTATCTCTGCCAAGAGTACAATACGACAAATTATTCATAACTGTTTAACTTGCTATCGTTATAAACCAAAACCATATAATGAACAAATGGGACATTTACCAGCATACAGATTAACACCTTCACCTCCGTTTTATTTCTGCGGCGTTGACTATGCTGGACCTTTTCTCACGCGAGATAGAAGAGCTCGTGGTTACAAAACGTATAAATCCTATATATGTTTATTTATATGTATGAATACTCGGGCAATTCATATGGAAGTAGTTTCTGATTTATCAAGTGTAGCATTCTTGGCGTCTCTTCGGAGATTTATTGCGCGCAGAGGACAACCTCACACAATTTGTTCGGATAATGGTACCAATTTTGTCGGTGCAAATTCAGAATTAAATCAATTATACAAAACCATATCCAACGATTGTGATAAATTAATAAAACAACTCTCAAACGAGGGCAAAACCATTGAATGGAAATTTATACCACCTAGATCGCCTCATTTTGGAGGAATATGGGAAGGCCAAATTAGAATAATAAAAATGCACCTATCAAAGGTTATTGGGCAAGCAATCGTTACATTCGAAGAGTTTTCTACTCTACTTGCTCAAGTGGAGGCTGTTGTTAATTCAAGACCGATTTCTCCCTTGAGTACTGATCCAAATGACCTTTCTCCTTTAACCCCTGCTCATTTCTTGATCGGCCGTCCACTGACAGCTGCCCCTGATGAAGACTACGTAACAACACCGGACAATAGACTATCAGCCTTTCAACGGATGCAAAAAATCGTCCAACATTTTTGGAAGCGCTGGCAAAGGGAATATGTTAATACTCTACAACCCAGGAATAAATGGAGGAAACAAAATTCCAGGCCTCTCAAGGAAGGTGACCTGGTGATATTAACAGAAGAGCAAGGCCCTCCAGCAACGTGGAAAATGGGTCGAATAACGAAGTTGTGGCCCGGAAAGGATGGTTTAGTGCGTGTAGTGACTGTACATACCGCCTCAGGTACTTACAAACGGTCTGTAGGAAAGTTGTGTTTACTGCCCTTGGACAGTGCTGGTGAAGAGCTTTAAGTTTATTTAATATGTCATTTATTGTTTAATTTATTATTGTCATTTATTGTTTAATTGTTAAAGGACTAAAGTCCTTCAAGGCGGGCGGCATGTTTAATATTCAACAGACATTCCGGCAACTTGCATCAGTATTTTAATCTTTGCTTTTGCTTAATAATGATTGTCCCTCCAGGAAATATATCGGTCTCATATTTAACGTTAAAGTGACGACACCGTGTTCCATGTATTTCCGAATCTCTGGCTCACGTAAACACCGTTGTTCTAAGAAGCAACACTCAGTTCTCACGCACCCCAATTTGTATTTACCTCACCCTGACCACCTTTAGATTTTAAGAAGTAGCGTTAGATCAGTTGTAGATGAGACGTTGAATAAATAAGTTCGTTATTACTTTGACTCTCATTCAATACACTCAATACAATGAACCATTAGCAGAAACGTCGTAAAGGTGCTGAACAATCAGATAACAGCCCGAGACGTCAACAGTTACAGTGGGGTAAACTATAACATTTTTACATAACAATGAAGTAAATAAAGAGGTTTCAGTGTCAATGTAAAGTTAAATGAAAAAAAAAAAAAACAAGTTGTCAAAATAATGTAAATCTGTAAGCCTGAAATAAATTATTTTACAATGAAGTGAAGAAAAAGGCTTTCGTATCAATTAGATTTAAAAAATCTCCAACTGTCAAATGTGGAATTGTAAACATCACATAAGTTATTGCGAATGTTTTCTGCTACAGTTAACTTTTACATAACAATGAAGTGTCAAATTTCGTTATAATAAAAGAAAAAACAACTGTCAAATGTGAATCTGTAAACCTCAAATAAATTTATTTCAAATGTTTTCTGTTACAGTGGGGTAAACTATCATCATTTTTGCATAACAATAAAATAAATATTTGCGTCGATTGGAAGTATCCTTAGATTAAAAAAGAAAAAGTAGCTGTCAAATTTGAATTTGTAAACCTCAAATAAATTTACACTTTATTGTCATATAAAAATTGTAGTATAGTTACTCGAATATAGCAGAAAACATTTGTATTAATTTGAGGAGCGTTCTAGAAAACATGACATGTGCATTTTATACGAAAAAATGGAATTTTAGTGGTCAATAGTCAAGAATTAAGTGGTTTCAATAAAATACATACATAGATGTAAGCAATTCAAATTGACCATGGGCTATTTTAAATGCTTAGAAAATTAGTGTATTCAATAAAAACTTGACAAATTATACCTCTTAAATGTAATATTGGTGTTCAATCAAAGATGGATATGTCCTGCTTTGCTAGAACGTTCCTGAATTTGTAAGCTCCAAATAAATATTAGGAGCTTACAAATTCACACTGAAAGATGATTTTTTTAATCTACCGAGATTTCCAATTGTCCCGAAAGCCTCTTTATTCACATCATTTTTACACAAAAATGATAATAGTTTTTACTCCACAACACCAGGTGTCTCACGCCATGTTATTCATCTTTCTAAAATTCTTATTTTTTAATCGACTTATATGAAATTTGGAAAGGATAAATTAAATCAAAAAATGAACATTCCGACATACTATTGAGCACAGTAGGTCTTCCGGTTTCGCTGGAAGTGATGTTAATTTGTTTATATTTTAAATAGAACACCCTATAGGTATATTTTTACATGTTTGGAATTTGCAGATCATTGCGAGTCCGAAAATGTATCACCAGGTGAAAAAAAAAATTGTTTTCCAATCTAGAAAGCTAGGAATTGTGTATTTTCGTTCGGCTGCGACCAAGTAGGGTAAATTGGGGCACCTCCGGACAACATAGAGTGCTACAAAATTGGACATTTCGAGAATACGTATCCTACTACAGTAGTAGTTTCGTGGTCCATTATAGTTGAACAACTTGGATCACATACAATCCAATTACTTGAGAAAATTCAAAAGTTCCTCTTATAACTTTTACTGCAGAAATCGTAAGCTTTAATGGCTTGCGAACAATTCTGAGGTAATATTCATACTATTTACCTCAGACTTGGATACGTTCAGCGATGTATGACCACACAAAATAGTAGATTCAAACTGTGTGCAAAGTAATATTTTGTCATTTATGTATTTTTGCTACGTGGGGCCAGTTCGGACAAATCAGTTTCCTAACAATAAAAAATACTTTATTTTATCGGTAAAGTAGAATTTTGCAATAAAGACGATTATGTCGTGGATTTCTTGAGAAATTACAGGCGGGTTCCGATTCCGGGACTTGCAAGACATTTCGAATGTTTCCAGTGAAGATATAGGAACCATGTACATGCGAAGTCAGCACCACCAATGAACAAATTGTGCATTAGTGGTATGAAAATACGAGTTGTTTCAAATTATTAGTGTGTCATAATCATAACACTATTTGTAAAAGATTTAGTAGTTTTGGTTGTAGCAGTTGGCAATAAAGAGGGCTAGTGGCCACATGGTTGTCACTAGTCGTGATACATAAGTTTGCTTTATTTATGTGTTTGTGTTTCTCCAATTGAACCAATTCCTATAATGTACAGTATTGCTAAATAGCTTAAATATCACATAATGTACATTTGAACTTGAATATTGTAATGTATTTTTCAATTTCAGGAAGCTCAAGTATTATGTACTACAATCGTAAATTGTCATAAGAGTGATATTATTCCCATGCAATGAGTCTCAAGAAATATTTTCATATCACTAATACACAAATTACTACGCCAGGCGGCGCTGAACGCAAAGACGTGCATGGCGCCTATAGTCTCAAAATTACCTAATCCAAAGTCAAGGCCAGGAATTTCAAAGATGCCTTCAATTTGCAAATTTTATGTCAATATTTATGGTTACAACATTCAATAAACCTTCTTTTACGGGAAAATATAACTGAAGAAAAACTACTGTATTTTTTTGTTTAAGATAAGCCCTAAATATTGGAAATAGACTAAGGTATCAGTAGGACTCGAATTAAAACCTGAATTTTCTCTTAACTTTGAAATATTAATTTTTGAAATTACATGTCCGAACCTACCCCATTTTCCCCTAATTCGAGAAAATCACTGCGTTGATTATATTTTGATTTTGAAATTATTATTTATTATATTATATTATTAATTATAAATTATGCTCTATTCCAAGTATGTAAAAATATATAGGTAAGGTACTCCATTTAAACTACAAAAGTTGACATCACTTCCGGCGAAACCGGAAGTTCTACTGCACTCAATGCTATGTCGCAAAATTCATTTTTGTGTTTAATCCCTTCCAAATTTCATGTAAATCGATTAAAAAATTAAAATTCTTTAAAGATGAACACATGACGTGGGACACCTGGTATAACAGAAAACAATTTTGCAATAATTTATTTAAAGCTTACAAATTTCAATTTCACATTTAACCGCTGGACTTTTTTAAATATAACGAAACTTTCAATTCAGACGAGAATCACTTTATCCACTAGACAGTAATATAAAAATGATACCTATTAGATTGCTTCACTATAGCCGAAAACTTTTGCAATAATTTATTTGGAACTTACAAATTCACACTGAGGCTTCCAATTGATATGAAAATCTCTTTATTCACTAGATTGTAATGTAGAAATATTAGTTTGCTCCACTACAGCTAAAAACATTTGCAATAATTTATTTGAGATTTACAAATTCACATTGACAGCTGGAGTTTTTTTTTTTTTATGAAACGAAACTTTCAATGGCACGAAAACCACTTTATTCACTAGCTAGTAATGTAAAAATACTGTTAGCTTGCTCAACTATAGCCAAAAACGTTTACAATAATTTATTTGGGACTTACAAATTCACATTGACAGCTGAAAATACATGCAATTTATTAAGTGAACGCACGGAAATATACATAGTTCAAGGTTATGTTACATATGGCAACACCGAAGGATCTCATCTTATCTCACACATATCATTTTATACACTAACGGATCTCGTCTGTGCATGTTTTCCTAACGGATCTCATGTTAATCAATGTTTAACACAGAAAAATATACTCTGAATTTTTTTACCCCTCTGTGGCAGTCACCAGCTTTGAGTCACCATTTATAGGCTATTGACGTAAAATATACTCTGAAAAATAAAATCCCTATGGGGGATCTCAGGTTGTCCAAGTTTTGGGATTTTATTTTTCAGAGTATATTTCATGTCAATAGCCTATAAATGGTGACTCAAAGCGTTACTGCCACAGAGGGGTAAAAAAATTCAGAGTACATTTTTCTGTGATAAACATTGACTAACATGAGATCCATTAGAAAAACATGCACAGACGAGATCCGTTAGTATATAAAATGATATGTGTGAGATAAGATGAGATCCTTCGGTGTTGCCAAATGTAACATAACCTTGAACTATATATTTCCGTGCGTTCACTCAATAGTTAATAAATTGCATGTATTTCCAGCTGTCAATGTGAAGTTGTAAGCCCCAAATAAATTATTGCAAATGTTTTTGGCTATAGTTGAGCAAATTAATAGCATTTTTACGTTATTAACGAGTGAATAAAGTGGTTTTCGTGTCAATTGGAAGTTTCGTTTCATTAAAAAAAAAATTCCAGTTGTGAATGTGAATTTGTAAGCCTCAAATAAATTATTGCAAATGTTTTTCGCTATAGCGAAGTAAACTAATATCATTTTTACATTATAATCTAGTGAATAAAGAGATTTTCATATCAATTGGAAGCCTCAGTGTGAATTTGTAAGCTTTAAATAAATTATTGCAAAATTGTTCTCTGTTATACCAGGTGTCCCACGTCATGTGTTCATCTTTAAAGAATTTTAATTTTTTAATCGATTTACATGAAATTTGGAAGGGATTAAACACAAGAATGAATTTTTCGACGTAGTATTGAGCGCAGTAGAACTTCCGGTTTCGCCGGAAGTGATGTCAACTTTTGTATTTTAAATAGAGTACCTTACCTATACAGGGATATCCACATAAACCGTTCGTTAAAAGTTTTCAAGGTTGCAGTTCACGTAGATATTTGAAATTTAAGGAGCAAGGGTTTTCCGTAGAGATCTCTTTAAATAAAATAAAATTGCCTTTGTACCACTACTGGTTGTACCGGAAGTCGCTATCAACTCGCTTATTTTAAATGGAATGCTATATTTTTTATCACGTTTTTGAATTCTATATGTAAAAATATGTTAAGTTGCAATACATTTCCCTATCTCTATAATGCATCATTTTTGAGATATTTTGAATTTTCTTAGAAATTTGGATTCTGCAATCTGATTTTCAAAAAATTATAACACAGCTATGATTGAAGCAATTTTATTTGTAATATCTGATATTGTAGTTGAAGCTATAAGGTTCTTGGAAATTCCATAATCATAATCTATTAAGCTACAGGGTGTCTAAAACGCACCGCTCCCCTCGAAGATATTCAAACACAGAAAAATACTTTTTTCAAATGGAACGACCAATATTTTAATACGCCATCGTATGTAGAATTAAATGCTGTGTCGAACTATACTAGCATTCCCTATACCTAACTTTAACAGTTTTCAGTTATAAGATATTTTTGGTTTAATACATAAAAATTTACATTTATTAGGTTAAATATTTCTAATTTTGTTGATATAGTTATGAAAACAACAAACAATTGCATTTAACGTTTCCTGTTACTACAAATTTTAAGCAAAAGCAAAAAAAAGTTGAGAATCAAAATCAAAATTATTCAAACGCTGATATTTTAAATTCATGAAGAATGATCTAAAATTATTCAGAGCAGAGAATGTGTGTTCAATCAAATCCCCTCTTGTCTCCTATGAGTAAAACACAGTTTGGAAAGTTTGAACCTAACTTTATACAATTTGAAAAAATAAAATGTACGAAGATCAGTAACAAATAACGAAGATAATTACACAATGGTTTTAAAATACTTTCACGCTAATCCAGAGAATTGCAAACTAGCAGCTACTTTATTCTTCAATTTAAAGTAATGAAATTCATGCTTTTTCGTTTTATAAGATCACAAGCGTCCTAAGAGACATATTTTATTGAAACCACTAAATTCTTGACTATTGACCACTAGAATTCCATTTTTCATCTAAAATGAACATGTCATGTTTTCTAGAACGCTCCTCAAATTAATACAAATGTTTTCTGTTATATTCAAGTAACTACTACAATTTCTATATGACAATAAAGTGTAAATTTATTTCAGGTTTACAAATTCAAATTTGACAGCTACTTTTTCTTTTTTAATCTAAGGATACTTCCAATCGACACAGATATTTATTTTATTGTTATGCAAAAATGATGATAGTTTACTGTAACAGAAAACATTTGAAATAAATTTATTTGAGGCTTACAGATTCATTTTTATTATAACGAAATTTGACACGAGAACCTTCATTGTTATGTAAAAGTTAAAAAAAATACCCCACTGTAGCAGAAAACATTCGCAGTAACTTATGTGATGTTTACAATTCCACATTTGACAGTTGGAGATTTTTTAAATCTAACCAAATTGATACGAAAGCCTTTTTATTCACTTTATTGTCAAATAATCTATTTGAGGCTTACAGATTTACATTATTTTGACAACTTGTTTTTTTTTCCATTTAACGAAACTTTACATTGACACTAAAACCTCTTTATTCACTTCACTGTTATGTAAAAATGATGACGGTTTACCCCACTGTAACAGAAAACATTTGCAATGATTTATGTGAGACTAGCAGATTCACATTTGACAGTTGTCTCTTTTTAATATAACGAAACTTTCCATTGACATGAAAGCCTTCATGTAAAAATTAAAAAAATACCCCACTGTGGCAGAACACATCCGCAATAATTCATTTGAAGTTTACAAATTCACTTCACAGTTGGAAATTTTTTTAATCAAACGAGATTGACACGAAAGCCTTTTTCTTCACTTCATTGTAAAATAATTTATTTCAGGCTTACAGATTTACATTATTTTGACAACTTGTTTTTTTTCTCATTTAAGGAAACTTTCCATTGACACTAAAACCTCTTTATTCGCTTCATTATTATGTAAAAATGTGATAGTTTACCCCACTGTAATAGAAAACATTTGCAATAGTGTATTTGAGGCTTACAGATTCACATTTGACTGTTGCTTTTTTTTTAATATAACGAAATTTTCCATTGACAGGAACGCCTTCATTGTTAATATAAAAATTAAAAAAATTACCCCACTGCAGCAGATAACAGTTGCAATCATTTATTTAAAATTTACAAATTCACATTTGATAGATGGAATTATTTTTATTGTAACGAAACTCAAAATCTCCTCTCTACTCACTTTATTTCTGTGTAAAATCGATAATATTTTATTGTAAACTATTTACATTAAAATGTACTGCTATCAGATAGTGATTATAGATGTATCTATTCGGCATTTTGCAGTGTCAAATCAAGCAAACTACAATTCCTAAAAACTCAGAAAGTGTTTCGTCTCAAATCTCATACTGAATTGAAGTAATTGTAAAATTTACGAAAAGCTCACATAAAATCATTATTAAGTAGAAAAATAGAGATATAAACGTTTCACGTGACGATGTTGTGCGTTAAAAGATTATAAACAAATTATTCTACACATTTCATCGAAAGAAGAAGAGTCTAGTTTAATTAAAAACGTATAATTCTTTCATGTTAGAAATTTTATTGTAAAGCAGAGCTCTGCTATGTTGCCAGATTGTCGGATCTCACTTAGGTTAGAAACTATGTACGTATATACTTGGCTCACATGCGCCCTCTGCATAACTAATTGTGAACTACTGGTGTATAAAACTGCAAAGAAATCGGTAAAACGAGATCCGTGATAAAATTTGAATTTGAGCTCTTTATTACCAACAAAGTCGGTTATGACCCGATATACACGCTAAGAAAGGTGAGATCCGATTTCGGATCTCGCCTTTCCAAAAGGATCTCATCTTGCCCAACTTTTATCGCGAAATGATCTCAGGTTCCCTCTTTTTAAATCTATATATATACATCCCGGTATCATTGGAAGCTCCTTTCATAACTGTTCCATGCGGCGTCCAATATGGCGACACGCGGTGGGTATTGCAAGTGTACTATCATTTGAAGCTCCTTTCTTGTTGCTATGCTTAAAGCGTCCGGTGATATACACTTACTTCCACTTAATCATCAACCAGGCGTCCTATTTCTGTATACGTTTTCATTCAATAGACAATGTAAGCTCCAGCAATGTTGCCATATTTATTAAGTGCAATTGGTCATGCATCATAGTCTTCTTGAATATGAAATCATAAAATGAAGAATTCCAAGATGTTTGCAATTAGGTAGACTAGATGAAATGTTTCGAAGAGGCAATTCGACAATCGCACAGATCCCATCTTAAAATTCAAGATAGTGTCGACTTATGACCAAAAACATTTACGATGAAGAAAAACCCCACAAGTGTCACATCAAACAAAAAATCTCGAAGATATAAGATTCCAAGATGAGGTCCGAGTGATGGTCGAATTCGCCCCTTCGAGACCTTCCATTTCATGTGTGATTTTTTCTTCGTCGTAAATGTTTCAAGTCATAAATCAAAACGATCTTGAATACCACGATGAGTTCGAGTCGATACCATCTTGAGTTCCAAGATGAGGTCCGTGTGTGAGGTCCGGTCCCAACACCGATAAAACAAATTCGTGCTCAGATTGTCTTTTTAGTTGCTCCTTAGAAGCAATGTGCAAAATATGTAAGTGGCGGGATCTCTAAAAATAAAGTTACGTAGTACCGCACCGCCCCCAACACCGACAAAACGAATTTGTGCTCAGATTGTCTTTTTAGTAGCTCCTTAGAAGCAACGTGCAAAATATGTAAGTGGCAGGATCTTTAATAAAAAAGTTACGTAGTATCGCGCCGACCCTAACATCGATAAAAATAATTAGTGCTCAGATTGTCTTTCTAGTTGCTCCTTAGAAGCACCATGCAAAATATGTAAGTGGCAGGATCTCTAATAAAAAGTTACATAGCACCACGCCGCCCCCTACACCGATAAAACGATTTTGTGCTCAGATTGTCTTTTTAGTTGCTCCTTAGAAGCAATGTGCAAAATATGGAAGTGGTAGGATCAATAATAAAAATGTTACGCAGTACCGCGCTGCCCCCAACACCGATAAAACGAATTTGTGCTCAGATTATCTTTCTTGTTGATCCTTAGAAGCAACGTGCAAGATATGTAAGTGGCGGGATCTCTAATAATAAAGTTACATAGTACCGCGCCGCCCCCAACACCGCTAAAACGAATTTGTGCTCAGATTATATTTTTAGTTGCTTCTTAGTAGCAACGTGCCCAAATATGTAAGTAGCAGGATCTCTGATAAAAAAGTCACGTAGTACTGCCCCGCCCCCAACACCAATAAAACGAGTTTGTGCTCGGATTATCTTTTTGGTTGCTCCTTAGAAGCAACGTGCTATATAATGTATGTGGCAGGATCTTTAATAAAAAAGACACGTAGTACCGCGCCGCCCTCAACACCGATAAAACGAATTTGTACTCAGATTGTTTTTTTTAGTTGCTCCTTAGAAGCAATGTGCAAAATATGGAAGTGGTAGGATCAATAATAAAAATGTTACGTAGTACCGCGCCGCCCCCAACACTGATAAAACGAATTTGTGCTCATATTATCTTTCTTGTTGCTCCTTAGAAGCAACGTGCAAAATTTGGAAGTGGTAGGATCACTAATAAAAATGTTACGTAGTACCACGCCGCCCCCAACACCGATAAAACGAATTTGTGCTCAGATTATCTTTCTTGTTGCTCCTTAGAAGCAACGTGCAAGATATGTAAGTGGTAAAGTAGTAAAAAAGTTACGTAGTATTTTGCAACAAAGTTGAAACTCATTTGTTAGGTTTCCGACTGTCATCTGTTCTTTTTAAAAGTAAATTCTGGCGGTTCAGGTAAATCCACAAAACTTTTGTATTTAACATTTTCTAATAATAAAATGTGTAGGTACCGTTTAAAGTATGAACAAAAAGCCTGCACAGCCTACCAGGTTATACCTGTTTTCAAGAAAGGTAACCAGGCGGAAGCCATTTAAATTTTTCTATTTTCTATTTTCTATGTGAAAACTTTGCATTTTGTTGCTGCGTTGTATCAGTAACACACTTGAAGGGCATTAAGATTATAAACAACGTTTATAATTTCATTCGCTTTCAAAAGTGTCATAAATATTCACTTGCATAAATGATATGTACAACAAGAGAGCGTCCGCTGCACATTTCAATTACAACAGTGTTGACAGATTTACTGGACGCCTTATTGTGCTATACGTGAAAGCCAACTATACACGCTCCTATATACGCAAACGACACTAGCGCCACAGGTGGATATACGCTCGAACTAAAAATATACACTAATTTTCATTTGATCATCATTCGGGCGTCCAGAAAGAATTTTTTTAAATGATAGACAGAGGTCGCACGATGCCCCAAAAATTTTTTTACATGGGATACAATCGAGCGTCCGCATACGGACGCTCAATTACTTCGGACGCCCAATTGACGACAAATTGACAATATAGGGACGCTCAAATGATAGCTGGATATATATATATATATATATATATATAAGTGCAGTATGATCACGACTGATCAGTTAAGGATAATTAAATTCTTCACAGGGCTGCAGTCAAGAGGGCGGTAATTAATACTCTTTTAAAGTTTAACCGAGCTTTCGGAAAATTTTATTTCCTTTTTCAAGGTTTTCCTTAATGAGTAAGAAAATAAGTTAAATTCAAGTTAGAAATTATTCGAAATTATTTGACAAATTATTTTTGACACTAAATTGAAAATTTTCAATTTAGTGTCAAAAATAATTTGTCAAATAATTTCGAATAATTTCTAACTTGAATTTAACTTATTTTCTTACTCATTAAGGAAAACCTTGAAAAAGGAAATAAAATTTTCCGAAAGCTCGGTTAAACTTTAAAAGAGTATTAATTACCGCCCTCTTGACTGCAGCCCTGTGAAGAATTTAATTATATATATATATATATATAATGATATGGGAGAAGGTCTCCTGGTCTGTTGCTTCATTTGTTGTTTTCTACCTCCAAGTGTGAACACCTTACACCTTGGTTATACTGTCCTGATGAGGTCTAATAAGACCGAAACGTACGTCTTTTCCTTGCCAGCTAAGCCGCTATTTACTTCTTTTACTTATATATATATATCTATATATATATAAATATATAATGATCTCAGGTTCCCTCTTTTTAAATATATATATATATATACATTTTTAATCCAAGTCGAGATCCGGATAAAACTTGGACAACCTGAGATCCCCCATGGGGATTTTATTTTTCAGAGTATATTTTACGTCAATAGCCTATAAATGGTGACTCAAAGCGTTACTGCCACAGAGGGGTAAACAAATTCAGAGTATATTTTTCTGTGATAAACATTGACTAACACGAGATCCGTTAGAAAAACATGTACAGACGAGATCCGTTAGTGTATAAAATGATATTTATCAGATTAGATGAGATCCTTCGGTGTTGCCAAATGTAACATAACCTTGAACTATGTATATTTCCGTGCGTTCACTCAATAGTTAATAAATTGCATGTATTTCCAGCTGTCAATGTGAATTTGTAAGCCCCAAATAAATTATTGCAAATATTTTTGGCTGTAGTGGAGCAAACTAATAGCATTTCTACGTTACTATCTAGTGAATAAAGTGGTTTTCGAGTCAATTGGAAGTGTCGTTTCATTAAAAAAAAAAGATATCTTCAACTCTCAATGTGAATTTGTAAGCCCCAAATAAATTATTGCAAACGTTTTTAGCTATAGTGGAACAAACTAATGTCATTTTTACATTGCAATCTAGTGAACAAACACATTTTCGTATCAATTGGAAGCTTCGTTAGATTTAAAAATATTAAAGAAAAATTACAGCTGTCAATGTGAACTTATAAGCCTCAAATAAATTATTGCAAATGTTTTTCACTATAGTGAAGCAAACTAATAGTATTCTTACGTCACTATCTAGTGAATAAAGTGGTTTTCGTGTCAATTGGAAGTTCCGTTTCATTAAAAAAAAAACCTTCAGTTGTCAATGTGAATTTGTAAGCCCCAAATAAATTATTCCAAATGTTTTTAGCTATAGTGGAGCAAACTAATATCACTTTTACATTACAATCTAGTGAATAAAGAGATTTTCGTATCAATTGGAAGCTTCGTTAGGTTTAAAAAAATTAAAGAAAAACTCCAGCTGTCAATGTGAATTTGTAAGCCTCAAATAAATTATTGC